>OU015492.1:215645783-215838283 GCA_907164885.2 Dolomedes plantarius | reverse complement strand
TAGTTTTTTAACAATTCAATTTCAGCTTTTAACTGCATAGCTTTTTACTGTTTAATATTTCACAAAAATCATCATTTAATACTACCATTTAGATACCATTTAATACTTTACAAGAGTTTTTTTTTACTACTCATTACATATTTAAGTCTCCTAGTCGGAAGACTCAGTATTTAATGATGACATACAAACAATATTTTGAGTTTTAATGTTTGGTTTTTATTTTATTTAAGAAATACTCACTCAATTCCATAATCGTACGTGTTTCATCTTTTTTGCTAAATATGAGAAAAACTGTTTTGCAGATGGAGAGAATCGATTCTATACATCAAACTGCATAATGTAGAAGGCTAAACTTATATCTGTTTCTTATTTACCCTGTGAATCCTCTAACGGTCCAGGCACACTATGAAGTAATAGGCATAAATATAAATAATTCCTTTATTTTCTACGTAGAGGTAGACTAACATAGACCGACTTGGGGCTTCAAATAATAACACAACAGTACCGCAACTTGCGGTACTAAGAAACTTAACTTTAAAGTCGTAATGAACCCTTTCAGGCAGAATATACGTTCACTAACAATACCCGTAACCATCGGGCTCTGAAATAACTATCGAACTCGTGCAGCCACCTAGGCTAAATACTAATACGTGCTCTATCAGTTAAATACCGCTATCACCTTCAATCTAACTTTTCTCGACTCTTTCGTATCTCTACTAATAACGTAACGCACTACCGTACAAATCTCCACTCCCTTCTTGGGCTCTTGCCAACTCAGCGTGTGTCACTTAAATAGACCAGACACCTGCTCCGAAGTCACTTCGACTGGCCTGCACCGCGCAGCTACCAGAAATTTGCATCTGAGCAACACGCGAACCCTACAAACTTTTAGAGACTAGTTGCTAAATGTTACTAAAATCAGTTGACGCTTTAACCACGATATCGGGAATTTGTGCACGGAAATGATTTTAACGTAGGATTACGTTCCTGCATAATAGTCCTCCGAAAAGCGAAATTTCAGACGCTAAAACCGTCCGTCCGTACGTTGCGAGTTATAATTTGGGCAGCGCGCCGAACCCAGTCGGTATCACTTGGACAAGCAGTAGACAGTTAAACATAAAAGTATCAAAATTAGTTAAAAATTTTGACATACTTACATATATATATATATATATATATATATATATATATATATATATATATATATATATATATATATATATATATATATATATATATATATATATATATATATATATATGTAGACTTTCCTGTCTACGTGGCGGTGTCTAGGGGGTGTTTAAGAACTACACACTTGAATTATTAATACACTACACCAGTGATTCTCAACCTTTTTTTTTGTCGCGGCACACTTTTAACGATTTCAGAATTTGGCGGCACACAAAGAAAAAGATAAGTTTAAAAGTTGTTTACTTAAAACGGATAAACAGTTAAAAATATGGCATTTAACAGTAAAAACAACAGTTGTCTTTTATAGTGTACTTTTCTTTAATTTAAACAAACTTTACTCGTAATAAAAAAAAAATTATAATTTTTACTATATATATTTTTAAAATTTGGCGGCACACTTTAAGAATTTGGCGACACACAAAAGTGCCGCAGCACAGTGGTTGTGAATCACTGCACTACACTTTCTAAAACTCAACAATAATTTATTAATGTAGATAGCAATTACGATATGCCGGAGAGCCTACTTTTACTGTCTCCGGTACAATATAATAATAATTACGGGATAGCCCAGCGCAATGCTAGCTTCCCTTCAGAATTACAAAAAATCGGGCAGCCTTCTCGCTCCCGTCAAATACGCCACAACGCAGGCCTTGACTCGCCCCGTTAGAATTACAATCTATCCCGTGCCTCGCAGTGTCCAAAACACAACCTCCCTCAACGAGGTCTGTACTTCTCTCCCCTCGTGCACAGAGCATTCCACACACCACTCTTCGAATCGCCTACAAGCCGGGGTCATTCAACCCTCGACTGCACCCTCAAAGAATGTAACAGAAATGAGATACGGGTTTGATGCGTCCCTGCGCTACGCATAGCAACATAGAAAATGAGTATGGACAGATAATTTGCATAAAATCCTACATAAATATATACGTAAATATATGTAGATACATAGACACATTACACATGCATACATATATATATATATATATATATACAAAAGAGGCAAGCAACGGTAAGTAATCCTATGTTAATTACCCGCGGTAGTTCCGTAAGAGGAGACTAACTAATTTTTTTTTTATTTCATAGACTACCTGCAATGTTTTTCGCTTTCCTACGAAATTTACGATTCCAGCTAACTGTACTTTTTATGGGTTGCCTACACACATATAGTCGAGCACACACATATCGTCAGTATTCTGTAAAAAAGGAAAATATGTATGTAAATCTCTATGGGTATTCGCCCTTTTTACAGAACACCAAATATATATATATATATATATATACAGTGCAATCTCGATCGATCGTTTTCGGATCCATCGTTTTTCCGTATGTATCATTCATTTTATCCAGTCCCAACGATCGTATTGCTTTGTTATGTTTCCGCATCTATCGTTTTCCCGCATTTATTGTTCATTTCAATCGGTCCCTTGAAAAACGATAGATCGAGATTCCACTGTATATATATATATATATATATATATATATATATATATATATATATATTAAATAAAAAGTTTAAATTATGTTTTTCATTGATGTTAGAGTTTAATTAATGATTTATTATACAGTCCATTGAGAATTTTTTCAGCTATTCAAAAGGCCGTGTAAATGTGATGGAAATTTGATTTTCGATAACCATGTTTGCATCTTTCAAAGTTAATCGCAATTAAAAATGCGATAGCTTTGCAACCTCTAACTAACTATGATCAGATATCATAATACCTTTTTTTTATAATTACAGAGTAATTTTCTAAAAAACAGGCACTTTTTGTAAAATTTCCTCATCAACGGAATCGAAATTGAGAACACGCACTGAAAAATAAATTTAGAAAAAAAAAATGTCTTCTTCCGCAGTTTGAATACCCGCAAGGTAAACACCTCGACATTTCCAAACATAGAAAATGGGGGGTGAAATTGGGTGCATTCAATAAAATGATTTGTAATATACATTTCTATTCAGATCACGTGCAAATCTTTCGGAATCTTATGGCGCAGAGAAATAATTATTCTTCGCCTAAGGAGCAACAGAGTGGGGGCACAGGGAACGTGATAAATTTGCTCATGGGGCATTTTGAACGAAACGCGGGGGTTTTCTCCGAGAAAATTCTCCAGTGTCAGTTTGTTCACTTAGATCATTTCCTGATCAGTATTCAGTTTTCAAATTTGACTTCAGGAGAGGCATAAATTACCATGAGAATTAATCTCCTGGGTTATTCAGCTTAACCATTTGGCATATAATAGGCAAATGATCGTAATATGTTTGTAAACAGAGCTTTTTTTTTAATCCTAAGAGGTTAAAAAAAAAGGCTTGTTCATTAGAATTCAAATTTTTTTTGAAAGAAATAAAAAGGATGTCTCATATTCAACCATTAATGTAATTAAACTTTTTTTCACAATTTATTTTTTCTTACTGTTTTAAAAACTAAATTGTTTTTAATTTCAATATATTAGTGCTTTCTGTGATTCCTTGTAATTTTTTTCAAATACATTTAATGTATAATGCTACCCCCTCCGAATTCCGAAGCGCGGGATCTAGCAGTAAAGTCCCCGATAAACTTAAGTGGACACGTGAACTCCACGAATCTAAAGTCGCCCAATTAAAATATTAAGAAGTAGTTAGGCCCTCTGGCGGCAATATCGCAAAGAACTTATTTACTATTTGCGTGAACAGAAGATTTCTGTCTCTTGGTGTCTAACTCTCGTTGTTGTCGGACCTGCGGTCCGCTTCTGTCTTGTAATGTAATCCGCGCCCTGTCAGGCCAAGTCATGTGGCCACTGCAGCTAATGCCTTCAAATAAATAAAGCAAGTCTTCGAAGTGGTGTATTCCATCAATGGCTCCATGGGTGCGTGTATCGCCTAACGTTCGCAAGTGATTCCCTGGATCTACAATTCGCCCGACTGCATCACATCTTCATGACGGCTACGCCTCCGATTAGGGCTATGCCTCTCCTCCACGGCGTGAGGTACGGGTCATCACATATATATATATATATATATATATATATATATATATATATATATTGTGACAACGCCAGAGTTGAAAATTGAAAGCCAAAGCTCGCCACTAGATGGCGGGACAGTAGACGAAGATTGTTTGTTTACAACGGCGTTGGGAATTTTTTCCGCTCGCCGAGATTTTTGTTGTTGTTCAACCGCTGAGATGTGATTGTAGCTTATATTTAAAATGTTGTGTTCTTTTTTGTTAATAAATATACATGTGATGTTAATCGTCCTTGGTTAGTGCTTTTCGCCTTACACAGTGGATTTATGTAATAGGGAGACAACCGACCAAGCTGTTACAATATATATATATAAATCTATTAACTCTCTTTCTATGTAAATATATATTTATAATGCTGGAACAATTTAAAAAGTTGTTAAACATTTCAAAATATTGAGCAGGTTTAGCTTTTGATATACTTGCTGAACAATTGTACAAAGCTCAGTTTGCTCAGCTGTACTTTTTCCCTTTGGTGAATAGGAGCTATTTTTGTATAGTCAGATTTCCCAATTTAAAAAAAATGAACACTTTGATCACCCTAAAAGGTTAGGAAAAAACGTTTTAAAAAGAATTTAAAAAAAAATTTAAAAAGAAAATTTAATTCCAAGGAAAATATTTTCAGAAATTTTTCTTTAAATTACAATTCCTGAAGCGGGTTTGGTGATGATGAATAAAATGCAATTGAGACACATTGCATGGAACTTTAAATATATCCATTTAAACATGGTAAACCTTCAAAAATTCCATATCGAGATAAAATAGACTTAAAATTTCGAAGAACAGCAGGCTGTGTCAAGGGTAGAAGCGTCAGATTAATATTTCTGGCAAAGTAATCATCCTAGAATCATGTCTTTTACTTTAATTGACTTTATAAACTCTATAGTACGTTAATGGAAAAATATAAAACTGATGTTCCAGGCAATATAATCATCGTAAAAACATGCTGTTTACTGAAATTGACTTCATAAACTCGGGAGTAGTGTTGGCCGCCTATACGGTTCCCCCTCAAATAAATGACCAGCAGTCTCGTGTGAGTACTGCATATATATATATATATATATATATATATATATATATATATATATATTTAAATCTATATAAACATAGAGAGAAACAAACAAACAAACACACACACACACACACACACACACACACACACACACACACATATATATATATATATATATATTGTGACAACGCCAGAGTTGAAAATTGAAAGCCATAGCTTGCCACTAGATGGCGGGACAGTAGACGAAGATTGGGCGTCTGTCCGTATTCGATGTTGACCACTAGGTGGTCTGGTCTCTACGAGGTGTTGTCACCCCGGTAATTTACATTCAGGCGAATGTCTACCGACAATCTCCTTAGCGTTCGAAAAATAAAAGAAACTTTATAAACTCTATAGTATGCTAAGGGAAGAAACATAAAGCTGATATTTTGAGCAATTCAATCATCTTAGAAACATGCTGTTTGCTTTTATTGACTAGATTAACTCTATAGTATGTTTAAAGGGAAAAAAAGAAATGCCGATTCTTTCTGAGATTCTCTTAAACAAAATCTTAACACTTGAATCCATTGAATTTTATACCAGATAAAAGTAAGCAAAAATATAAACCGCAAAATAAATAATTAAACTTCACTCCTTGCAAAATTAATAATATTTTTAAAATAAACGAGTACCTACCATTTTTTTATGTGAGAAAAATTAAGCTTCATTTTTCTTTCCACTTTCAAACAATTATCTGTGCTGGAACAATTGTTTGATATGCACAATTTAATTAACTTTGCGGGTTTACTAAAAGCCTGTTCAAACCGCATAAAAAATTAACGTTGTATGAAATGAAAAAAGTTAAGTAAGCTATTCACATCTAAATTAAAAATTGGACGAAAATGCGCTGTTGTAGATAATTTAAAAAAAAAAACTTGAGCATTATCGTATTTTTTTTTAAACTTGAGCAAACCTGTTTCTATTACTCCTGTTTTCTATAAATAGGAAATTATTTTATTATTTTCTTCAATTGTTCAATAAAAATAATTGTGCGGATTTGCAGTTTTTTAAGCATGAAAAATGCTTTTTGGCTAAGCTTATTGTTAAAACTTTTAAATGTTTTCTTTAAACAAAAATAGTTTTAATAAATGAACCAAAAACTTGAGTTTATAAGTGTAAATTAAAATTAAACTATATTCAAATGCAAATCTATAGACCGTGATGTAAAAGTATTAGTATGTAAAATGAATACAATAGAATCAGATCGAACATTTGAAGGCCTTATTTTAATAGTGGTCCAACTGCATTCTTGTTCATTTTGAGGTACAGAGTCTTAAAGTCTAATGAGTGCTGAGAAATGACTGCTGACGTCTGAACAGTAACGCCCTCTGTTGGCAGCAGATATAAGCTGGAGGTGTACCAGTTTAAAAATAAGATAGAAATAACTTGCATGAACATAAGAGTGAAGCTAACTTAATTTTTTTCAAAAGTGGAGTTGGACCACTATTTAACCTTTAGCTTACGGGTCTCATTTTTCTGATTACCTATTTAGAACGGGAAATTTAACACTCCCTTTGTAAAAATGGCCATTAAGGGGGTTATATATATATATATATATATATATATATGTGTGTGTGTATATATATATATATATATATATATATATATATATATATGTATATATATATCTAAGTATATATATTATGTATATATATATATATATATATATATATATATATATATATATATATATATATATATATATATATATATATATATATATTCCTTCTTGGGATACATGCTATCCCACCCCGTATGGAAAGGTTTAAATAAGGCCTTCATTTTATATTTATAGAGGGAATACAGGAGTCTAATATCTTCAGAAGAAGAAATCAATTTGCTGTTTTTAGAACTGTTAAAGATAAATTTTATCTTAAGCTTGTGAAAAATATTCTGTTATGTTCATTGTGAAAAATATATGTCAATTCACATACGTTGCAAACAAAAAAGTTCCTCGGTAATTCTAACCAGGATTTTATGGTTTCGTTTTAAAAACAGAATTTGAATATAGAAAAACTACATTTTCTTTTTAAAACCCTCCCTTTTGCACACTATCTTTATTGAGCCTTTTTTTCCTTTTCGAGTTCCTTTCCTTTGCTGCAGCATTTTAATTTGCGGGAAGTTCCCCAGATTAACACTGTCACTTTGCTATGAAAAATCTTCTTAGTTACGCATTTCTCTGATATTCAAATCTGTCCAGCTGTGGATCTCAGTAGACCTAGCAAGTTAGTTTTCTCTAAGACTCTGTAATTACATTTCACTTTAATGAAAGTGTGAAACTTTAAAAAAAAAGGCTCCGCAATATCCCGCATAAAAACACTTCGAGAACCTCGTAATGTGAAGTTTGAAGCAGGTAGAATTTATCCCGCAATAACATATAAATTTATTGTATTTTTTTTTTAGTGCAAAAATATTTTGTGACCTGAGGGGGGAAATGTGCCATTTCGTAGATTTTAATGACAAAAAGTGTAAAAGTGATTTGCATTAAGGGGACAGTGGACCTTCAAACCTAACTTTTTTTGTTTTCAATGGATTTGCTTGAAATTTGAATATGTGATTAGTACCATAGATATGTAAAAGTGGTTAAAATTTAATGATGAAATATTAATAATTTATGAATTTTGACGTATTAATTCTATAAAAAATTGGCCTAATTAAAAATGTTCCATGCGCATTTCTTTTGCATAGAATATGGTAATTTTTATTTACAAGATACCTTATAGAACTAACAATGAAATTTATTGCTTATTTTAAGCATTCATTAAAAATATAAACAGAAAAAAATTAATAACAATGAAAACACCCTTTTTACTACGCAAAATACCTCTAAATCATTTTTTCATGTACAAAATTTAGAAATTCTGAGCTACGAAGCATAATTATTTTCAATAAGATTCCTTTGATATACAGTTAAGTATATAAAACTTAAATTTCAAAGCAATACGCTAATTAGAAATGCGCCTGGAGCAGTTTGAATTTTCGTATGACAGGAAAATTTTTATTTTGAGAAAAACACATTTAAAGTTGCTGCTATTAGTACTTTAAATGTACATAATATCTAAATTAAATACAAATGCCTATAATTAGGAAAGTAATCGCAGAAATTAAAAATTCTTTTTGCAACACACTCCTACTCGTCCGTAGTTTCACAATTCAATAAAATAAAAAAAATTGAATTTTTGGACAAATTTCATAATTTTGAAAGTCCACTGTCCCCTTAAGCACCGTTTTTAGCTTTTTTTTTGAGATACCCTGATAAGTAAAAAAATCTACAATTAATGGCAATTTGGGTGCCAATATATTAACATTAATTTTACGATCAAACTGTTGCGACTAATGGAGTTAAAAATTTCTCTGAACATCAAATCTGGAAGGAGATTCATAACTGTGATAAAAAAATATTGTATTTTCTTGACCAGAAGATGACTACAGCTCATACGATTTATTGGTCTAACAAGAGACCATGGAGTCTGGTTGACTATATTAATGGTGCAATTACCAGATGGGGTAGTTAACACTGTCAAACATCCTCCTAGGAGTTAAAAAAGAAATTCACAAATAAAAGTAATAAAAAGTTTGAAGCATCAAAAAACAATTAAAGATGCTATTTGCACTTAATTTATCCCATGAAGAAATCAGTTCTAGAGTTGTAGAGTTCTAGAGTTGTAGAGTCAGTTCTAGAGTTGAATTAACTCTGAAAAATCGCAATTACGCTGTTTCACCTTCAGGCTTTGCGGTGAAACATTGTTTAGATGCTGTATCTTTTACAACATGTATCATTATATGGAGTTACATATAAAAATCTTGATACACATAAATAACTTGAGCTATTCATTTTTTAAAATTAATATCTCAAATTTGAAGGTTAGGTCGGTTTTGATATACCTACTGAACAAATTCTCTCAGTAAATATATTTATTTCTGTATATATATATATATATATATATATATATATATATATATATATATATATATATATATATATTATTACGAATTTTGTAAATATTGCATTTCGTCTCATTAAAATGGCTTCTATGGTAGCGCTTCTATAGCTATGTATTTAACATGGGAGTCTATGGGAATCTCTCGAAATATGAGAGTTATCGCCTAATTAGCGATAGATTTTGTGATTTATTTTGGTCGCAACATTTGGCGATATTTCGCCAACTTGCCAACTAAACCTTTCTGGAAGTTTCTAGAAATATCTAGCTGTGACTGACCTATAGAGGGCGCTTTGGAAATCTATAAATATACCGGACATTGGCATTGGAACTCAGTTCAATTTCCCAGTGAGAATTGAATGTGTTGTAATTGCGTTAATTGGCGTGTATTGTATTGAAAATTTTGGTATCCTGACTTGTGTTTTTAGAATGTTTTGGCTGTATAGAAGACAGTTTTTACGTCTTTTATGTTTGAATTTGTGTACACGCCTGAAGAATTCACAAAATAATAAATTTATTTTGTGTGAACTTTCTGAAGAGATTTTTATTTTATCCTAACGAACCCATGAAAACGGGACTATATATATATATATATATATAGTATATTATATATATATATATATATATATATATATATATATATATATATATATATGTGTGTGTGTGTGTGTGTGTGTGCATGTTCAGTTCTTACTAATACAGTAGATTCCATTATCTTAATATTTAAAGTAACTGTTTTAACCCTACACTGCATGGTGAGTCATATATGAATCATACCATTTTCGACTAAGCTGAAACCAAAATATTTAATATTTGCCGCTACTGCATAGCTTACCGTATCTGCCTTAATCCGAACTACCTTTTATCACTTATTTTTGCTAGTAGACGGCAGCACATACACAATTTTATGTCCTTATGTTAAGCTATTCTGTTGTTTGAATGATTTTTAGAATTCCACATGGGGAAGGTGTATTTATAAACTGAAAAAGAGCATTAAACAAAGGAAAAAAATATTCAGTGTATAGCTGCAAGATAAGTCTAATCACACGTTATGATATTTTTCAATTTTAGAGATTTTATATTTATGTTTTGAACAGTAATAGGTATGATTCATATGTGCATCTTTATGCATTGAGGGGATCACTATTGAATTCTGTTGTCAATATCAATTCTTTGCCATACAACTGGTTATGCCTCTAATTTTGAAATTTACACTGTTTGTGAGCATGACCCAAGGAAAAGATTTAAAAAAAGATTAAAAAAAATTACTATAGTGAAGTAATAATGTCAATCAATTCGTAAATTTCTCCTTTTTACTGTATGCAATAAATGTACAGTTTGATGAGTTTCATATGCTTTTTCGAAAGAACTGTAAGTTATTCTATGAACTCGAAAGTATTGAGCTGAGTCGAAAAGCATGGACTATTTCTCTTGGGACAGTTCTCCAATTCTTTATCGTTAAATCCGATCACGTCCTAAATTTTCGAACTCTATTTCTGAGAAGAAGAAATGTTCCACATTTAAATGAAAGCTCATATGTAGCAGCCAGTAGACCTTGCTTGCATTTGTAAGGTGGATTCCAGGATGTATTCAAATAAACGTCTTTGCACATTTTCAGCCCCAGACGCAGAGAAAAAGCCTCTACCATTAGAAAACTGTGGGGCATCATTTCAACACATAATATTGGAACGTGAATGCAATCTTATCTATCTTTCGCAAATTTGTTTTGGACTTACATTTCTTCGAACTCCTTTATAAAAAATTGAAAGAAGATTAGGCGGATGCGATTCAGTGGAACGATAGGCGATGCCACTTTCGATTGCCTCGTCATTCGAGCAAAATGGAAATAACCTACTTTGAAACGATTATTTTAATCGAATAGAATATCCTCAATAAATCCTTTTATATAACTTATTGTTTTATAACTATACTAGCTGAAAACCCGCACTTTGCTAAGGAGTACATTCAAATTAAATACAACGTTCAATGTATGCAATTAATGCCAAAAAAGTAAATATATATATATTTATTTATAACAAATACGACAAGCAATGTATACAATTGATGTAAAAAAATATATTTATAAAAATTCGTAAGGGATATTTTTATACACAAAATAATGTAGAAGAAAATATTGAAATTAAATCTAATAGGACATATTAAAGAATATCGTACAGTTTATATAGTAAAGTCTGAGGAACATAATATCTTTTACTCTATTTTAATATTTTTTTTTGGATAATGTCCAATCATCTGCCGCATTAGCAAAAAAAAGTTTTTTTTGTAAATTTAGTAGTTATGCACGTGACGATAAATTATTTAAAGTACCAGAAAAAGAAATCACGTGATCGGCATTTAAGAAATTAAATTCTAAAAATGAATCTTTAAAAATTCACCAAAAATCAGAAAGTAGAGGTAAAGATTCGAAAAAGATTTCATTTTAAAGGAATTTTTATGATTTTTCTCGTGATATAAATTTTATAACCCTCAAATTATTATTTTAAATGCAAACTTAAAAAAGTTACAAAAACAGCTTAAAAATTTAATTTTAAAAAATCTAAGAAGAATTTTTCAAAAATCTTTCTTAATGCACCCCTACACCATAAGAAGAATCGCCATGAAAAATTTCAGTCCTTTAGGTCCAGCGGTTTGGTCTGTACGTTGTATGTCAGTGAGTCACTCAGTCAGTCAGTGTGTCAGTCAATTACGGAACTGTTTTATATATATACAGAGGCTGTTCACACATTTTTTAGACGATATATATTGTATTCACAAAACTAAATTACATAAAATTCTTGTGTTTTAAATGTTCTATTTGACATCCCTTATTCTGAACTATCTTTCGACACCGCAATTTCCAGGATAATAATGGCTTTTGAAGTGTCAGAAGAGGTATTCTATCCCATTCCTCCTGAACAGCTTTCCAGAGTCCAGTAAGGGTTTTGGGACGACGTTTGGATAATGCAGATTTTAAAAGTCCGAAAGCACAAAAATCCATAGGTGATACATCGGGAGATTTTGTAGGGATATCAGTGAAGGGTATGGCCTTGATACCAGTCTTTTGTACCATTTCTTTTAGGAAATTTACAGTAGATTTTGATGTGTGACTGCTAGCTTTGTCCTGATGGAGTCTCGCAGATTGATGCCACTGTGGGTAAAGCGATGGTATTTCATTCAGAAAAATTGGCGATAAAATTTGTTCCTGATAGTATCTGGAGTTAATCTTGACATTTTTTTCCACTCTCTTTATTTTTAACTTGCCATTATAAGAAAAACCAGCAACAATCACGAATCCCTTGGAAAAACTTTCTTTCGATTCTTTGAACCACATACTTAAATTTATTTCTCCCCTTTTATGATAATAAATGGCTCTTTTTTTATTGCAATCTTTTAAATACACCCATGATTCATCTATTGTGACAATTGTTTTCCATTTTTCTTTGGATAAGTGTTTCTCATATAGAATTCTGCAGCGTGTCCTTCGTTCAGCGATATGATTTGCAAGAAGACGATGCACATTGCGTTTTTTCGCTTTCTTAAGATGTAAATCAACATTTATCATTTTGTTTACAGTGGACACCGAGCATTTTAATGATTTTGCAACTGTACTTTGACTAGGGGGATTTTCTTTTAACATTAAACAACGTACCTTTGCAATAGTCGAAGATGTCCGTTTTTTCCTTGGATACTTGTTTGGAATTTTTGTCCCACTTGAGGCTCCAATTTGACGTTTTTTCCTTTCTTTTTGACGATATTACCTATAGACGCTTTAGATATGCCAAAACCATGACTCTCACATCGTTTTTGGATAACGGAGTATGCATATTTCTCTTCGGAAAGAGCATAAATGTAGCCTTCGAACCACTGCTTTGTTAAAAACGCCATTTTGAATAAAAACAAAACTTTCAAGCCGCAGACGATAATTTTGACTTTTAAAAACATAGTACAATTGCAATTATTTCTTTTGCAGCAAACGATTTTTTATTACCACTTACCAAAATCGTCTAAAAAATGTGCGAACAGCCTCTGTCGATGTTAAGCTCCATTGAAATTTCTAAACCAATATTAGTATTTTTCCCCCATGAAAAGGTGAGTCCCATATTGTGATCCAAATCATACAAATTAGCTTGTCCTGGGGAAAAGGGATTATTTTTGCTGCCTTGGTTGTTGTTGTTTTTGATGTCCCCTGGCTGGAAGTTCCAGACTAGGTCCATAGAGGCATCAGGCAGAAGTTAGCGGCTCCGGTTCATATAGAGTCTCAATGGTCGGAGTCCGTCTTAGCTTGTTGCCTCCCCAATTTTGACCGAGTACCCCCAGGCGCGATATCTGGGTGGATCGAACCCTATCCCACCCTCTCTGACCTCATAGAGGGGACTTTCCGGTGCACGGATTTAACGGACTCATATCCGGCCTAGACACGGAGGTATTTAATGGCGTTCTTCGGGATTCGATCCGAGCACCCTGACCATCGACAGCCAGCGCGCTACCTCAAGGCTACCTCCAGCCCACGATGCGTTGGATCATTGCGCAAGCGCTCTCATATTCTGCATCTGAGACGTAAATTTCTTACTTTAAATTTGCTTAGTTTACATTTATTTTACAATGAATTTATTAAGGTGTCTGAATTTTTCGTCAGCTTCTGAGACGTAAATTTCTTAACTTTAAATTTGCTTAGTTTACATTTATTTTACAGTGAACTTATTAAGGTGTCTGACTTTTTCATCAGCTTCTGAGACGTAAATTTCTTAACTTTAAATTTGATTAGTTTACATTTATTTTACAATGAATTTATTAAGGTGTCTGACTTTTTCATCAGTTTTGGTGCTGTTTTTCCGATTGCTTCATAGTTCTGATAAAAGATTCACGTAATCTATATAAATAAAACAGTTCCGTGACTGACTGACTGACAGATAACCCACAGACCAAACCGCTGGACCTAAAGGTCTGAAATTTTGCATGGCGATTCTTCTTATAGTGTAAATGTGCACCAAGAAAGATTTTTTAAAAATTCTTCTTAGATTTTTTAAAATTAAATTTTTAACCTGTTTTTGTAATTTCTTATAAATTTGTATTTAAAATAATAATCTGAGGGTTATAAAATATATATCACAAAAAAAAATCATAAAAATTCCTTTAAAATGGAATTTTTTTTAATCTTTACCTTCATTTTCTAATTTTTGAAGAATTTTTAAATATCAATTTTTAGAATTTAATTGATTAAATGCTGATCACGGGGTTTCTCTTCTTTTTGTGATAATTTAAATTAATTTTGCGTCCCATGCATAACAACAAAATAAATTGACAAAAAATGTATTAAAATACGGTTACAGATAAAATTCAACCACTAGGCCAATTGAGAAGGAAGTTTTTAAGAACTTAATTCAAATTAGTATGTTTTATGGATATTAAATATGCAAATTAATTTCATACATTGACTGTTGTATTAAATTTGAACATTTTCTTCTACATAATTTTGTCTATAAAAATATCCGCTACGATTTTCTAATAAATATATTTTTTTCCTATTAATTGCATACATTGTTCGTTGTATTTAATTTGAATGTATTCCGTAGCGAAAAACGGGTATTTAGCTAGTATTGATTACATGTGGAAGGTTAAGTGCACGTATCATATTATCAAACATTTCAGTAGATTATCTATTATAATACTAATTTTGAAATCCTCTTGATTTACAGTTACTCATAGCTTATTTATTAAAGTTTTTCTATTCCCTCATTTATTTCACATGTTTCGATTCTAATTTGCCGATTACTTTATAGTTCCGGATATAAAGACCATTACAATGTTATGTATTCGCGGGGAGTAATTATGTGGATACATTACACCATCCCACATTTAAATCGAAATTCTCTTGTGATAATCCGGTGAAATAACATTTATTTTTAACGTTATATCATGCCATCACATTTGGAATTCGAATTAATAATTAGCTTGGAAAGCAGAATTGCACTGTTACATTTCATATTTAGCGCTGAATATTTAAAAGGAATACAAATAGGCGTTGTTTAAATGCTTCAATTACGGGCTAACACTGTCACAAAGCAATGTGTCCTCGTTTGAAATTAGATGATTTATTAGGGTCACAGCTTCGAGGGTTCTACCGAATTAGTTTCATTTCAACACAGTTGGATGAAGTTTATAGATTTATTTCCTATGTGATTTTACTTTTCGGGAGAATTTATGATAACATACATGATATTTTTATAAAACTATTTATACTACAGATTGCTGAATCCTGTTTTAACCCTTTCCATACGGGGTGGGATAGCATGTAACCCAAGAATGAATATATATATATATATATATATATATATATATATATATATATATATATAGAGAGAGAGAGAGAGATAGATAGATAGATAGATATACATAGATATATATATATATATATATATATATACTTAGATATATATACATATATATATACATATATATATATATACATATATATATATATACATATATATATACATATATATATATATATATATATATATATATATATATATATATATATATATATATATATATATATGTATATATGTATATATATATATATATATACATATATATATATACATATATACATATATACATATACATATATACATATATATATATATATATATATATATACATATATATATATATATATATATATATATATATATATATATATATATATATATATATATATACATATATATATATACATATATACATATATACATATATATATATACCTATACATACCTATATACATATATATATATACATATATACATATATATATATATATATATATATATATATATATATATATATATATATATATATATATATATATATATATATATATATATATATATATATATATATATATTTAACCCCCTTAATGGCCATTTTTACAAAGGGGGTGTTAAATTTCCCGTTCTAAATAGGGAATCAGAAAAATGGGCTCCGTAAGCTAAAGGTTAAGAAATGCCAAAGCATTGGCAAAAATTTTTGTATTACAGACATTTTTGAAGTAGTCACTGAAAAAAAAATTTAGCGATAAGACTTTCGTCTAATATTACACATTACTGCATCCCTCCGGTGTGAAAGTATATTTTCTTTATTTTGCAAAAGAATTTTTTTTCTTCTTCCATAGAAAACCGAAATCTTTTATAATAGGGATGCAATCTTTTGTCGAGAGTATGACTATACATTTCTCTGAGAAAGAATTTCAGAGATATGGACATTATAAGAATCGAACAATAGGAGTGTCATGTTTTCCTGACAGATTATCTGATTTTAATGGCTTTTAAAACAATACGCTAAGACACTTAAAATCAGTTTTATGAAAAATTATACCCGTAGACATCAGCGTTAAGTTCAGAACTGTTTTAAACGTTTTCTAACCATTTCAACTGGGACCAGAATAAAACCCTGTTAAATCCAAGATTTCATTTAACGATATACCACTTTGGTTTTTTACCAACACTTTTTAAAATTAGTTACGTGGAAAGTCACGTTCTTTAATTTATGAGCCAAATGTGTTTCTTTCTTTTCTTATAAAAAATAGTTTCAAAAGACTCATAACCGTAATTCACTCTTCATGGATTACGAAGAATTTAAGGTAATTTCTTTAGGAACTGAAATGAATGTTGATTTTGAAATGGTTAAATCCATTTAAGCCTTTCCTAATTGAAGAAGAGAAATAAGTTATCCCTAATTATTTCAAGATTTAAATTTTTTTAAGTTTACCAAACAGTGCTCTTGATGGAAACCTTTTTTGGGTGATTTGCTGTCTCTTAAAAATACTCGAATCTTTACTGTCTTGATTCTGGTTTACAGCCACATAGAATCACGTTATACTATTATCTACTTAAAAAAATATTTTTTTAAAAACAGGTATTTTCATAATTAAGAGAGGCCATATTTATCTGACAAGTGGCAGAAGTTTGAAAGGGATTTTTCACATTCCGTTTAAGTTTGATTCTGAAATGACTGTGAAATGTGTAATTATTAAGAACATCTAGCTTGGAAACTCACGTTCTATTTAAATGAAAGTTGTCCTATTCTGTATTTTGCTCACGTTAGGAACATAACACTATTGTGTTGTTTGTGAAATGTTTTTAGTTTTGAATAGATGAAAAAATGAAGGAGACAATTTTCAATCACGTTTGTTTTGTTTAGAGGCTTAATTATTCAAAGAAGGTTTCAAAACAATACGCATGGAGGTTCTGCCATAAGTAAAGAAGTAGAATAATTCCTTATATGGATTTCGCGTCGACTTTCGCATGCTCAGTTTCTGTGTCATACTATTGCGTCATATAAAGGCTTTATTGCACATAACCAGCAAAGAGACACAGAACGCTTCCTTTAGCCTTAGATGTAGTTAAATGGATAATTAATAAAGGTGGGGGCTGATGTGTATATAATAAGTTTCAATGTCCGAGGCATGAATAGAGTTTCTACAGTATTTGATATATGATGTTGTTACAGAAAATAATAAACATCGATTCATCGATTCATCGATCTTGATTCATCTTCATCGATTCATCTCTCTCTTATTCCACGAGATAAGCAATGGAACTTATGTCGTGGTATGCAAGTTTCTGTAGCCCAATATTCCAGTTCAAATGTACGTCACTGTAGCTGCAATGTAGTGGTGCAAGTTCTTATAAAAAATATGCATTTAAATTTATATGTTGCTTCATTTATTTTATAAACATAACAATGAAAAATTGCATTTACTTTGCACATATATACGGATATTATTAAAATTTGTATTCATAATAGAGATATTGTTTAGAGGAATAAAATAGTAAAAGTATAGTCCGGAGTTAAATAGAATTTCACTAAAATTTATTTATAAACAAGAAGAAATGTGTAATGTGACTGAACGTGTTTAAGCATTTATTACATATATATATACAGTGGAATCTCGATCGATCGTTTTCGGATCCATCGTTTTTCCGCATGTGTCGTTCACTTTATCGAGGACCAACGACCATATTGCTTTGTTATGTTTCCGCATCTATCGTTTTCCCGCATTTATCGTTCATTCTAGTCGGTCCCTTGAAAAACGATAGATCGAGATTCCACTCTCTCTCTCTCTCTCTCTCTATATATATATATATATATATATATATATATATATATATATATATATATATATATATATATATATATATATATATATATATATATATATATATATATGAACAGTAATATGTACAATTTAGAGAATGCTACAAAAAATATTGACTTTAAATATTCGCATAAATTTTCATTTTCGTTGTTTTTGAAATGCACAAATATGCAAAAAACGTACATACTCACACTTATACTCTCAAAGCTTACGCGCTTTTTTTTCTGGAATAAATGCCATTTCTTCGTAAATTCATTCGTAATCGGAACACATAAGAAATTTCTTGCAAGTTAGAGAGGACTGAAGAGTTCTTGTAATACCGAAAAGAAGTTGTTCTTCGATGACTTGAATAAACATGTCCTGATTGTCTCCATTGATTTTCGGAAGGGTCGATCACATTAAGTCTTTTCACGGAGCCTAGACCTGATGCTGACATAAAAAATAACACTTCTCAGAGGCCTTTTTTTCAAATTAATATTGGGATAGTATACAGTGGCATAATTGAGGTTGGAGAGAAAATTTGTTTTACTTTAATTGAATAACAAATATTATGTACGATGAAAATCACTACTTCTAAGATAGGAAATATCAAATGAATTACATTAATATAAATTTAATTTAGGGTAGTTTAATGGACCTTAAATCGGAAATAATTAACTGTTTTGATCCTTTAATTATTATTTGGTTGTTTTTGAAATGCACAAATATGCAAAAAACGTACATACTCATACTTATACTCACGGAGTATAAGTATACTTAGAATCGGAACACATAAGAAATTTCTTGCAAGTTAGAGAGGACTGAAGAGTTCTTGTAATACAGAAAAGAAGTTGTTCTTCGATGACTTGAATAAACATGTCCTGATTACTCATCCTTATTACTCATACTTATACTCATGCTTATACTTATACTACATGAAGCTCTCCACGTCCTATAATGGTTATCTCCCCGAATTTCCCTAAAATTGGGCTAGGGTTCGAATCCCGGCTAACGCCTGTACGTTTCTGAGCTATTCTATCTCAGAGATTAGTATTGTTCCGCCTTTAGTGTTCTCTCATAGTTAAGTAGTTAACAAAATCGCAGGTCAAATGCGCGACTGTTCTCAGAACAAAGTGCCCGCGTGGTTGGGCGATAAAAAAGTTTTCATTACTAAAAAAAAGTAAAACTAAAATTAGTTAAAATTATACTACTACACAATATACCTACTAGTATTCTCAGAATTCAATATAAAGAAATTGGAGGCGTTTTATAAAGCAATATAAAGAATATAAAGATAAATATAAAGGCAATATAAAGAAGGCAATATAAAGAAATTGGAGGTTTGGTTTAGGGGAAAAATATGACATTATATAAACGAGAGCTAAATTAGTTTGAAAAATATTTTGCCATTCAAAAATTTTAAAAATGATACCGTAATATTTCATAAGTTTTGAAAAAAAATCCTTTTGGGACCTTTCTTATCCATAAAAAGGAAAAATATATATGTAGCTACAGATACTGGTTCAGCATATGAATGAAAAACTAAATAAATTCTAATTTTAAATTTTAATTTAAAATTTTTTTTTTTTGATTGGTGGAGTAACAAACTCCCTTCTGTCAGCAATTCCTTAATGAAGCAAAATTACCCGTTGACGGACACATGCAGTAATAAGCTTAATTTACCATATAAATTGGGATTTAGGGTCTAAAATTTGTAAATTTACAGTCGTTGTCAAATCCACATTTAAAAAGATTCTTCATACTCAAATTATGTGGCGATTAGTGCCTAAGATTACATCGTTAGGGCTCGATGGAAAATCGCAGCTAAGGCGAGGGTGCTCTTAGCTGATCCTTCAAAGGAAACAATGTTGGTTAATCTATAGGGTGCTCTTATAGTAAAGTACCCATGGAAATTTGTAGTATGCATGACAGAATGTCCTAAGGATATATGTCTAACGCACTGAAAAAATTCTTCTTAAATTTGGACTCATTAAAAAGATTCTTCATACTCAAATTATGTGGCGATTAGTGCCTAAGATTACATCGTTAGGGCTCGATGGAAAATCGCAGCTAAGGCGAGGATGCTCCTAGCTGATCCTCCAAAGGGTACAATGTTGGTTCATCTATAGGGTGCTCTTATAGTAAAGTACCCATGAAAATTTGTAGTATGCATGACAGAATGTCCTAAGGATATATGTCTAACGCACTGAAAAAATTCTTCTTAAATTTGGACTCATTAAAAAGATTCTTCATACTCAAATTATGTGGCGATTAGTGCCTAAGATTACATCGTTAGGGCTCGATGGAAAATCGCAGCTAAGGCGAGGATGCTCCTAGCTGATCGTTCAAAGGGAACAATGTTGGTTCATCTATAGGGTGCTCTTATAGTAAAGTACCCATGGAAATTTGTAGTATGCATGACAGAATGTCCTAAGGACATATGTCTAACGCACTGAAAAAATTCTTCTTAAATTTGGACTCATTAAAAAGATTCTTCATACTCAAATTATGTGGCGATTAGTGCCTAAGATTACATCGTTAGGGCTCGATGGAAAATCGCAGCTAAGGCGAGGATTCTCCTAGCTGATCGTTCAAAGGGAACAATGTTGGTTCATCTATAGGGTGCTCTTATAGTAAAGTACCCATGAAAATTTGTAGTATGCATGACAGAATGTCCTAAGTACATATGTCTAACGCACCGAAAAAAATCTTCTTAAATTTGGACTTATTATAATAGAAGCTAATCAATTCTTAATCCTTATGTAATTACTTTAACTCATATATTTCAATATCCATGCAATAATATTTACATTATTAACTTGTAATATTTTTTCAGTCACTATGAATCTAATTGAAAAGTATGTTGATAAAATGATATTGCCATAATACTGCGAGAGGAACTTTTTTTCTAAATTGCGAAAGGCCGATTTGAATATCAGACACGTTTTTATAATCATTTTGTCTGGGTAGCGGTGAAACATTCCTAATTCACATGTAAATCCTCTTTAATTAAATATTTGTACATGCTTTTAAGCTAGGTTATGAGGATATATGGATTCGAATAAAGCCAAAATTACAATCGAAACATTTATGAAATTTCTTAAAATAAATTATTTGCTATTATGGTTTTTAACGGAAGGAAAGTAAAAGTTTTATTTAACGAGAAAAATAAATGCGTAATTTTTACTTGCATTATAGTGTATATTATTTACAATTTCCAGAAACAAATATAGTTACTTTACATTGATTTAAATAGAAACGAATAAAATGTTAACCAAAACTCATATTATTTGCGACGCAATGTTCATAGCATGAGATTTGTACTCCTAATAATGCATTATTAAATAAAGGGTGATTGATAACAGTTCAATATTTTGTCTCTAATAGGAAGAAAGACGAAGAAGAAATTAAAGTACTAACATGAAATTCACTTGCTTAATTACTTCTTTAAGGTGACATTTCCATTTCAAAAGCAGAGCCAAACTTACAAGGACTTTTGTACTGAATTATAAATTCAATAAGTATGCGTGTATTAATTTGAGTATAATTGGTGCATTAATATTTCACTCATAATAGAATTTTTTTTGTTTGATCTTTTAATGTCAAGTGAAGAAAACACCGCATTTGCTTATTATCAAAGTTTATGAGAGAACATAAATTTAGAAAACTAGAATAATTTAGAAAAAAGTAACTGGTTATTAGTTTATAAGAATAAGACACCAAAAACAAATGTTCTATGACACTTGGCTGGAATTCTTTACAAGAATATTATTTTTCTTTTCAAAGGTATTCGAAAATGCCTTTTAACTGTCATGACCGCATGGGAATTGCTTCCATTCTTAGATTTGAAATTACTAATTACAGTAGTTTAAAATAAAAAGAGCCTTGTAACGCATATTTACATCAAAACTGTTTATTTCCTTATTATTTCTATTTATATCATTTATATGTATATATTTTTTATAATATATCTTATCGTTAATGCGTTGTATTCAGATTCACAAAAGAACGTTTTCTATACTTGAAAGCTCCATTTAAGATTCGTTTTAAGTTAGTATATTGTTTAAATTATTTTATGTCAGTTGAAAATTATAATAATTTTCATTGTACAATAATGTTTTTCTCGTATAATAGTGTAATTCCAGTTTAAAAGGAATTTTATTCTGGTCACAAAAGATCCATGTTACTTTTAGGACGGATTACATTTAGGACTAAACTTTTACAGATGGATCTCTTATGCTTCATAAGGATTCGTGATTTAAACATAGCTCTCGGTTTATTATGTATGAATACCCTTTTTATAAATACAAATGTTCATACTTCTACAGAATTTAACTATTTTTTACCACAGAGATAAATTACAGTACACTATTGTTGCATTGGGATTATTTGTGTGCTTGCATGTACGGTGCGTTGAGCCCATACTGTAAGTTGTGTTTATCTTTTCATTTTCTTTTTGACTTATTGCTTCCTTGGGGGACTCGGGGCCTTGGGATGTTTTATGGGCTTACCTGCATCCTATTCAGAATTCCCCTTGAGGTAACTCATATGGTTAGGCTCCCTGATGACAAGACCTGTCGGTTACCTCTATGTTGTTTTATGGTTCAGTTCCGGCACTTATACAGAATCTTGCCGTTGGTGCGTGGATGCCCAGAGTGCTTGATTTCTGTTTGTTTTTTGTCTATATTCGTATTATTTTTATCTATCTCTGTTGGATTATTTATTTATTTTTTCATTATGGGGATATGAAGCTTCTGCGCTATCCTCTATTGAAAATGTTTTATGTTTTCTTTGCAGGATATGTTTTATGTTAAAGTAATTTAGCAGTCTATGCTTGGATTTTAATTTTTGTTTATTTGTATTGTTTATATTTTACTTGTATGAATACCCTTTTTATAAATGCAAATGTTCATACTCCTACAGAATTTAACTATTTTTTACCACAGAGATAAATTACAGAAAACTATTGTTGTTGTTGTTGTTGCTTTTAATCCCTCTTGGTCTAGCTCCGCTATACCAGGTCCATGAGACTATAAATCATCAGGTGGTCTATTAATAGGCATGGATCAGTAAGAAAGTCCTTGCTAGATAGATTTAAGCATGTTAGGATGTAGCGAGGGGTGGTCTCCTCAGTATTACAACTTTCACAACTGGAAAAAGTTTTGTTTTGCCGATTAAATTCTAGGCGCGTCAAGTGACCTAGAAAGTGGCCTAGTGGCCTAGTGTCAAGTGGCCTAGAGATTAAAAACAAAGAGATTGTCCATCTTCGTGATATCGTGTAATAGCTGCACATTGGATCGAGTACATTAATCTATTGGCAAACCCAAAGATTGCAGTCTGCTCAGGTTTATGATCCTTAACCCTTCCTCGGGCGCGCCAATTTTTGGAACACCAGCAGGCGCGTGGTGCACAAATTGCAACGTCTCTTTCAACCTTGATTATTCCTAATGTAATAAACTTTTTTTTTTCAAACTGAAATTAATAATTATGCGTTTTATGACAAGATATAAAATGTTTATAATATTGAGATATATTTATAATGAAAGGCCAAAGAATGCAGTTACAATCGCCTTATTTCAAATGTGTCCGATTCATTGGATCTAAGGACAACTTGCGAATGGATTCCTATTATGTCCAAAAACCTAAAAAAACAATGAGATTGTCCATCTTCGTGATATGCAGGATACCGTGTAATAGCTGCACATTGGATCGAGTACATCAACTCCTGCTTTTGTCGTATTGTAATCAAGTATAATCGTTGGTTTACCACGGTTAAATCACGACTACCAATGAATGGAAAGGAATGCAAGGGTCAGAAAATCAGACCTGCATTATAAGGGTGTAGCTATAAATAGAAACTGCTTAGAACATTCAAAACTTACATGTAAAATCAACCCATTCAAAATTACGAAAATGTTGCACTCTGTACACGGGCGCGCCCGCTGAAGGTTTAATGATACCCTTTCGCGACGGGTGTTGAGATTACGCGCTTTCCTCTGAGGACGGATGTTTCCCGTGAGCTTTCCCTCCAGGACGGCTGTCTGTTAGCGCTAAGCCTAATTTTATGAATAATTCCAAAATTGTAACATTTTCGAACAAATTTATATATTTAAGCTCTATGCGGGTTGCATGCACATTCATTCATAATTCTCCATCAACAAATTCTTATTTTAGAGATTAAAATATTTTTTACAGTATTTACTTAACTATTTGTTTAAAGAAGAAATCTCACACCATCAGGATCTGATTGCGCCTCAAAACTAAACGATAAACCTATATGTCCAAAGCCACATGCCCACACCAAAAGAAAATAAACTTACTCGTAAATAAGGATCACGTGCAAAGTTTAAAGGCCTTAACCGCTGACAGTCAGCCACAATAAATAGCTCTCTCCATTTGTTTACATAAAACTATGCGAGCATGTTAGTCTTAGCCATGATTATTTAAAAAACAAGGTCACAACATTTTGTATTCCAAGTTTCATGGACATAGGATGCCATCTAGTGCTCCCAAAAGGTAACTAATAAAACGTTCCGACCTGCTGTGGACATATGCATCATCTGTTCAGTAAGCGCGTTCTATAGCGATGCATGGTCATGAGACGCCCGGTCATGACATTTGTCGGGCGTCTCATGACATTTGTCATGAGAAGCCCGGCTGTGGGATGCCTTCGTAAGGAATGCAGATAGGACGCATCATTTTAATTTGTCTGAATAAGGTTCTTTATGAAACTTCCCATTTTATTTGTTTTTTTTAAATTAATACTGTTTTAAAGGGGTGTCCCTTTCAGTGTCTGAAAACCATCTGAGAATTGTATCAATACGCCCATCAGAGCTTTTTTTGGCAAAAGAGTATCGTCGGTTTTTTACGTCTGTATAAATTTAAGAGTCTCTCTTTTATTTTTTTACATTTGGGGGAATGAAAGATAGGCAGTAAGGGAAAATTACAAGAGATGGGCAAGATTAAAGATAAAAGGAGATCCCCCCACCACCACACTCTCTCTATGCACTTCTCCTCTTTGACTGAGGGTATTATAATTCTGATTCACTGCCCATTATAATTTTTGTTATCACATTTTTTTTTTTTTTTTTTTTTTTTGCAAATAGGCGTTGCGGTTGCCAGATAATTTCGAATACGCCCTTTTATATGTTATTTTGATAATTAGTGCAATAATTGGAAAGTATTTTTCTATTGTAATTATCTCGTTTAAATTAGTGGAACAACTTCCAATCGTGTTTTTCTTTTCCAGGTTTCTCTATCATGGTTTTATTCATAAACTTAATAAATGTATCTATGTTTTTTTAATATCCTGTTTTACAGTACCAAAATAATTTGGAACGTGTAGAGTTTCCTTAGTGACGAAACCTTTCGTGTTTCCCATCGATTAACTTTTCGAGTTTCCTTTTCCATGGTTATTTTTCTTCGCTTTGTTTATGATCCTTGTTGAATTTCTTTCAATGGTCTAAATTAAAATTTTCCTTCTTACGCACCCAAGGAGGTTTCGTGGTACATTTGTCATAATTTAGCCAGTATATTCTCAGTAGATTTTTCGCTTTGTCATTTCAATTTTGTCAGTATATTCTCAGTAGATTTTTCGCTATAAATATCCAGTGAACGAGATAAAGAAGTTTACACTAGGAACTCTGAGACATTACAAATCTGATGTATGATATCCAGAATGCAGAGAAGCTTTTTTTAAAGGTTTCGATCTTTGTAAGGTCTCAGAAAAGCATTGCCAAAACGCACATTGGGGGTGGATGTAGCGATTCTATTTGAGGAAATTCTGAAAATTTTAACTCGTGACTTACAAAGAACAGCACAATACTTTGTACGGCAGTTCGTGAGAGACAATACCTCTTTCCTTTGTCAGCTGGATAACTGCACTTTGTTCAAAGCTGCTATGATATACTAGAGATGTACATATTTGAAGTGTGGATGTAGAGTATTCTATTTGAGGAAATTCTGAAAATTTTAACTCGTGACTTACAAAGAACAGCACAATACTTTGTACGGCAGTTCGTGAGAGACAATACCTCTTTCCTTTGTCAGCTGGATAACTGCACTTTGTTCAAAGCTGCTATGATATACTAGAGATGTACATATTTGCAGTGTGGATGTAGTGTATTCTATTTGAGGAAATTCTGAAAATTTTAACTCGTGACTTACAAAGAACAGCACAATACTTTGTACGGCAGTTCGTGAGAGACAATACCTCTTTCCTTTGTGGGCTGGATAACTGCACTTTGTCCAAAGCTGCTATGATATACTAGAGATGTACATATTTGCAGTGTGGATGTAGAGTATTCTATTTGAGGAAATTCTGAAAATTTTATCTCGTGACTTACAAAGAACAGCACAATACTTTGTACCGCAGTTCGTGAGAGACAATACCTCTTTCCTTTGTTGGCTGCATAACTGCACTTTGTCCAAAGCTGCTATGATATACTAGAGATGTACATATTTGCATAGGCAACCTCTACCAGGAATTACTTGTTTGATATATATTTTCATTTCAGGTTGAGGTCGAATCTACTTCATTCCTTTCCTGTTCTGCACTGAATATTGCAAAAACATTCCTGTTAATTAACAAGGTAGAAAATACCAAATTTTCAGCCAACGATTCTGCATTTTCTACACTTGAATGTTTCATTTATGTTATTATCCTTAGGTCATAAAGCCACTTTAATATTCTTAATATTCCCTACGTGTAATATATCACCTATGGCACATGCATTAGCAACATTACGTGGAATTCAATAAGCTTATTCCATAATTTAATACCACAGCAAACGACATCTGTATCAAGTGCTTCTCATTTAATGAAAGCTAACTGAAGGTGTTCTACTAACAGTCTCAGAGGTTCAAGAGCATTGCATTTTCGAAGGAATGGAATATAATCTCTATTCACAGACGTGGAAATATTATAATGATCGTAAATACAATTAGTAAGGGCTGAAAGTTATATTAATAGAGGTATGACTTTGGCAAAATAAGCGGATTACACGTGAATTCTGTATGAACTACTTGGGAACATAATAATTATGAATCACTAATTCGCCATTTTGTATTTTTGATAATTCTATGTCGACAACAATGAATTCAAAAATAAGATACAGAACTATATTTTTGTATGATAACTGTATTTGTAGTATTGATATATTTTTTAAAAATATGACGTCTGTTTATAAATTACCATCGATTTTAACGTATTAATATGTACTGAAAGAAGTTTCTTGCAAATAAGCTTTTTCAGTCGGTATCATGGTAACATGCCAATCACATGCTTGGAAACACTTTTATCTGGTAAATGGAAATGATTAGGGTATTCTTTCTTCAGAAATGATTGACCTTTATATTATATATTATATATATATATATATATATATATATATATATATATATATGTCAGAATTTAAGTGGGAAAAGAATGATTACCTTAAATTTAAAGGGGGCTTGGAAATTAAATTATATTCGTGGCGTAATTCACCTCTAATTGTTCGTATTTCAAGACGCGAATTGAGAAAGGGAAATTCCCCTTTTCATTATGTAATCTTGGTGCGTCTGTGGGTTTGCGTTCGAGGAGGAAATATTATATAATTCTCCTTGAAAGATGTCTGATTTGGGCTCTGCGAATGTGCAGGGAGAGTTGAAGCGCGGAGATGCCCGCGAACTTTTGTCAGAGCGCGGGATAAAAGTCAATGCTGACGGACGTTTGCTTCTCCGCGTCTCGAAATGTAAAATGGCGCAAAATGAACGCAATTAGTTGGAGCTGTGGTTTGCCTGAAAAGAAATAAATTGTCTTAACTTTAACTGATGTCTGCTTAATTGTTGACTGGATTACTTCTTGCTGCACCACCGGATATGCCATGACTGCCATAATTTGTAAGATGACGGGCGTAGTCTTACGCTTGACACACACACACACACACACACACACACACACACACATATATATATATATATATATATATATATATATATATATATATATATATATATATATATATATATATATATATATATATATATATATATATATATATATATATATAAAGTCGAAAGACAAACGTGCCTACCACTTGGAACAACTGTGCATTTAAAAAGTGAGTTTATACGTATAGCCTTTGGTTACTGCGTTATTGATGATGGAAAGTATCAGAAGCTAGATTTTCAAAGTTACACATTTTACGCGCGAGTTTTCTAATATCCCATCTTATTCCCCTTTCGAGTCTTTTTTGTTGTTATTTATATGTATGGGTTTAAAATTATTTGCTTCAGTGACTGTGAACGGTTTCTCTGACGCAAATGCCGATTTCAACATTTCCAGCGTATATTTTCAAATCATGTTTTACAACGTATAAAGATTTTGCATTTTTATAGACGTTGATTTCCATGTCCCATTTCTCATCAATAACGGTTTCACCTTTTTTTTTTAATGATTGCATGAAAGAGAATAAGTATTGCATTCAGTAACTCTGGGATGGATGATGAATTTCCTTTGACGAAAGATTCTCAGAGATGATTTCGCCAATTTACACGTTGTTTTCTACGTTATATGTCACATCAAATAAAGGTTTCGCGTTTGTTTCTTTTGAATTATTATTTAGATATATGAGTTTATGATAATTACCTTCGGTAATTATGAGATGGATAAAGTTTCTTCGAAATAATATTCTCAGCGTTCGATGCATCAATTAATGCATTGATTTATAAATTATATTTCCCATAGAAAATAGTTTCGCATATTTCCTGAAAAAGATATTCCATAAAATATTTTGATTCATGTGTTTATTCTTGTTATATTTTGAAACCGAGGGAAGTTCCTCTGATAAAGGTTTTTTATCCTTTTCCTTACGGGGTGGGATAGCATGTATCCCAAGAATATATATATATATATATATATATATATATATATATATATATATATATATATATATATATATATATATATATATATATATATATATATATATATATATGTATGTATATATATAGGGTGAGGAAAAAGTTTAAAACGTTAAAAAGTCACCTGTAGGTGGCGCTGACATACGAGGTCAGCAGAAGATACGAGAGGTCCAACAGAATGATACAAATCAGTCTTGCAGTAAAAGACCGTGATACACGAGGATTCGGAGGATCGGTCACGAAGTGACAGACCCTCGTTGGCGGAGGGCCGCATAACTGCGGTGGAAACCGTTATGAATGATATGGCGTCGGAATCGTCCACGGGGAGTTGCAGTGCTCGCAAAGCTGGACTAGTGACTCTACCAGTAATTTAAAAAAAAAATTTATTCTGCTGCTAAAATAAATCCGACTACCCTGCGAGCCGTTTCTTGCAAACTGCACTTCTGTATCAAAATTTAATCCTTTTTTATGAATTTTTTGAATTTTAAAGTTTTTGCGATCTTTTGGCTCACACGGTATTTATATATATATATATATATATATATATATATATATATATATATATATATATAAATATATATATATATATATATATATATATATATATATATATATATATATATAAGCAGTGCTAGATTTCTAGAAATAGAGGTGCCGGAACGGTAACCTTCCCTGGTGTGTGGGGGGTATTCCAAATTATTGATAAAGAGAGGTACCTAAAGAGATGTACCGGAACGCCATTCCGGCGCGTTCCGCTTCAAATCTAATCCTGTATATAAGTATATAACCCCCTTAGTGGCCGTTCTTAAAAGTGGGTATGCAATTTCCCGTTCTGAGGAGGGAATCGGAAAAAATGGTCCCCGTAAGCGAAAGGCTTTTGAGACAACCCTCCACGAAGAAAGCCATTCTAACAAGGGACCAGAACGCTTGAATAAGGCCTCTCCTAAGAAGTCATTACGTTATTTGGTGCGTAAAAATCCCATGGTATGTCAGATTTGAATTCAGTGTATGCGTAATGTCAGCTTAGAGTAAAATAACATTTTGTAAGTCTGGTTTCAACAGCTGAATACTTTTTATCTTAGGTGTGAGTTGAAATCGAGTAGTAATAAACTTTTGGTTATTATTTCACTGAAGCTATAAATTCCATTCATCCTTGAACACTGGCCTTCTACATCCAAGCTTCAGTGTAAGTTGAACTACGAGAAACAGGTAATACCATCCAAAAATTTTGATTTTTCCAATTTTTCCAGTTTTTAGTTTTTCCCGGATAGCTTCCTTACCTTCTAAATTTGCTTGATATGACGATGCTAAAAATTGTCAATATCAAGTGAAAAATTTCCTTCCTATTATATGAAACGTCAAACGATATGAAACGTATACGATACTTCGTAGAAGAACAATGCCATTATTTGAACTCCTCCCCCTAAAAAAACATTTAATTTAAATGTATATATTGTCAAACATATTCCTATATGAACGGTATCAGACGCTACACACTATCCCTTACTAAATCTCTGGCTATAAACCGTATATCTGTGAGCTCCACGTTTAAAATTCAGCTTTATAACAATAACTCGTGCCTCTACTTCATAATCCGGCAGTAACTAATCATCGCTATGGCTACAATTGAATCTACTGTCGATTTAACCCACAATCGCATTAACTACTTGTTATTCAAATCTCCTACCATTTTGATCTACGGACACTTAATATCCTACAGTACCGATCATCTGTCTACTAAAACATTGAAGGTCTGCCACCGCTTAATCTCCGTACTCCTGTGTTTAATAATTCAGTCTTTTATTCTGTGAAAACACTGAAATGTGACTCCACAGAATGGTGGAATAAATAAGTATAATTCCTAAAGAGAAAAACAGCCTAATGTAATCCGGATTTAATTAACCAAAGCTAAAAAATTCTGTGGTTTTTTTCGATTCTTAAATACACGGCATTTGATTGCATCTCGTATTAACCCTCTTTTAGATTCTGTCTCTGTATATCAATGCTTGAAGTTCCTTTTTACCTTTTAATTTACACTACCAAATTTTTAATACATAGCTAAGTACATTTCTTTCAACAGTGATATGTAACGTTTTATAGAAATGAAAAATATTTGGGATTTTTAACATTTTTGCAACTTTTGGTAATCTATATATATAAAACAGTTCCGTAACTGACTCATTCATTCATTCATTCATTCATTCACTGACTGACTGACATACAACGCACAGACCAAACCGCTGGACCTAAAGGGCTGAAATTTTGCATGGCGATTCTTCTAATAGTGTAGGGGTGCACTAAGAAAGATTTTTCAAAAATTCTTCTTAGATTTTTTTAAATTAAATTTTTAAGCTGTTTTTTAGACTTTTTTTACGTTTGCATTTAAAATATTACATTGAGGGTTATAAAATTTATATCACGAGAAAGATCATAAAAATTCCTTCAAAATGAAATCTTTTTCGAACCTTTACCTTGATTTTCTGATTTTTGGTGAATTTTTAAAGATTAATTTATAGAATTTAATTTATTAAATGTTGATCACGTGATTTCTTTTTCTGGTACTTTAAATAAATTTATCGTCACGTGCATAACAACTAAATAGACAAAAATTATATTCTTTTTCTTTCTAATGCAGCAGACGATTGGATATTATCCAAAAAAAATAAATATCCCTTACGATTTTTTTATAAATATATATATATATATATATATATATATATTACATCAATTGTATACATTGACTGTCGCATTTATTGTAATATATATATATATATATATATATATATATATATATATATATACATATATATATTGGCATTAATTGCATACATTGACCGTTGTATTTAATTTGAATGTACTCCGTAGCGAAGCGCGGGTTTTCAGCTAGTCTATATATATAAAACAGTTCCATCACTGACTGACATACAACGCACAGACCAAACCGCAGGACCTATAGGGCTGAAATTTTGCATGACGATTCTTTTTATGATGTAGGGGTGCACTAAGAAAGATTTTTTAAAAATTCTTCTTAGATTTTTTAAAATTAAATTTTTAAGTTGTTTTTGCAATGTTTTATAAATTTGCAGTTAGAATAATAATCTGAGGGTTATAAAATATATATCACAAAAAAGATCACAAAAATTCATTTAAAATGAATTCTTTTTCGAATTTTTATCTCAATTTTCTGATTTTTAGTGATTTTTTAAAGATTAATTTTTAGAATTTAATTTTTAAATGCTGATCACTTGATTTCTTTTTCTGGTACTTTAAATAAATTTATCGTCACGTGATAACAACGAAATAGAGAAAACTATATATATATATATATATATATATATATATATATTTGGCTAATGCGGCAGACGATTGGACATTATCCAAAAAATATTACAATACAGTAAAAGATGTGTTCTTCAAACTGTACTATATTCTTTAGTATGTCCTATTAGATTTAATTTGAATATTTTCTTGTACATTATTTTGTTTTTAAAAATATCCCTTACGATGTTTTTAAATATAAATATATATATATATATATATATATATATTTACATCAATTATATACATTGATCGTCCTATTTATTATAAATATATATATTTATTTATTTTCGCATTAATTGCATAGATTGACCATTGTATTAAATTTCAATGTACTCCGTAGCGAAGTACGGGTTTTCAGCTAATCTTATATATAAAGCAGAAACGGGAAATGGGTCGTGTCTGTATGTGTGAGTCACAAAAACTCTTGAAACGTGAGCCTTACCTTGATAAAATTTACACCGTTAGAGAACAAGTTTGCGCGGTATCTACGATAACTGAAACGATATTGAAACAAGACGATTCAGTGTTGAGAAATAATTACAATCATGAAATACGTGTATATTCTAATTAAGAAAATCTGAAAGTGGCATTGAAACGTAGCAGACGATTTTGTTTTGAGAAAGAATTCCGAGCATGAAATATGTGTATATACTTTTACTATAATAATTATCAGATTTGCTGAGTTTTAATATTGAATGTGTTCTCAATCTATTCAAACATTATTGATTCTTTTCTATAATAATAAATCCATTCAAACATTATTGACTATCTGTAAATTAATGCTTCAAAATGTCCCAAAAGAAGATAGCACTGAACTGGATTTGACAGAAGAATGTTTTTCGCATGTTCAGCTTTATGTGGGAGTGTCTAGAGTCTAGAGCAAGGAATCAATCAGAATTATAAATTGTCGCAGATGATAAAAAGAAACAAAAATGCTTTGTACTGGCCAAGTATTAAAATAACAACAGATTAGTTAATAAATGAATTTTTTACTACTGAAAAAAATTAAATTAATTTGTATAAGAGTTGTTATAACTTTAGAACATCATAACATTAGGCTAATCATTAAAAAAAATATAATAACAGAAACTAAATCCCAAGCAAAGCCGGGTAATAAATCTAGTACACTATAGGTGACGAAATCATAGATATCGAAGATAGATCGATAGCAAGAAATGTCCATTCTGTATACTTTTTGAAAGTCAGTAAAAATTTAAAATTTTACATTTAAAGCATGGAGTAGTATTTATATTACTATTTACGCAATTCAAGAAATAATATGCGCATATTTAATCTTAAGAAAAACAGTGCAAATCTTGAAGTATAAATATCCAGCCAGATCGAAAAATATATTTGGACATTCCTTTAATACTAATTTAATTCATATAAAATGGAAGGCAGGCATATAATATAAACGTTAAACATAAGTGTTATACATTAGTGTTTATATATCTTAATTTAACTACTGATTCATAATTATTTTTCCAATAGGCCCATTCCACCCTATATACAGGGTTAGCACAAATAAATGACCGAATTTTAAATATTTAATTTTTCGATACTATTCCACATATTACAATAAGTGATGCACGAAATTAAAGAAAAAATACCAAGTTTTATTTTCAGTTACAAATGTTCGATGTGTGACACTTTTGTTACACGACATACATCTAATCTGTAATGAAGTTCGTTCCACACATTTTGTTGTATCACACTGTCAATAGTTTTTTCGACATCGGTGGTGCATAAATAGTGGCTTTGACGTAAGCCCATAAAAAGAAATCACGTGGTGTAAGGTCCGGGGATCTTGGTGGCCATGTGATTGATCGTAAATCACTGTCATCCGCACACCGTATCCATCGGTGTGGAAGCTCCTCGTTTAAGTAAGTACGTACATGCAAAGGCCAATGGGATGGAGCTCCATCCTGTTGAAACTCAAAATTTGGGCTGTCCTCCAGCAGTTTTGGAAATTTGCAACATGTCCATATAATTGCTACCTATTACCGAAGGTGGAAAACGAACTTGGTATATTTTCTTTTAAGGGGACAGTGGACCTTCAAACCTAACTTTTTTTTGTTTTCAATGGATTTGCTTGAAATTTGAATATGTGATTAGTACCATATATATGTAAAAGTGGTTAAAATTTAAAGATGAAATATTAATACCTTATGAATTATGAATTATTAATTATATAAAAAATTGGCCTCAATAAAAATGTTCCATACGCATTTCTTTTGCATATAATATGGTAATTTTTATTTACAGGATACCTTATAGAACTAACAATGAAATTTATTGCTTATTTTAAGCATTCATTAAAAATATAAAGAGAAAAAAATAATAACAGTGAAAACACGATTTTTAATACGCAAAATACCTCTAAATCATTTTTTCATGTACAAAATTTAGAAATTCTGAGCTACGAAGCATAATTATTTTCAATAAGATTCATTTGATATACAGTTAAGTATATAAAACTTAAATTTCAAAGCAATACGATAGTTAGAAATGCGCCTGGAGCAGTTTGAATATTCGTATGACATGAAAATTTTTATTTTGAGAAAAACACATTTAAAGTTATTGCTATTAGTAACCACATAATATCTAAATTAAATACAAATGCCTATAACTGGGAAAGTAATAAAAGAAATTAAAAATTCTTTTTGCAACACATTCCTACTCGTCCGTAGTTTCACAATTCAATAAAATAAAAAAAAATCGAATTTTTGGACAAATTTCACAATTTTGAAAGTCCACTGTCCCCTTAATTTCGTGTATCACGTATTGTAATATATGTAACAGCTTCGAAAATATAAATTTTTGAAATCCGGTCATTCATTTGTGTTAACCCTGTATTTTTGGAAAATTAGGAAAAATCGAAATGTAAGATTTTAAAGTATGGAGTGATATTTTTACTCCTCTTTACGCAAATGAGGAAATAAAATGCAAAGAACAGTATTGCGTAAGATAGAAAAAAACCAGCAGAGCAAATATTGATGCATTAATATTCAGCAAGATTGAAGAAAATCATTTATATTTGAATATTTCTATTCTTTAGGAATGATCCGAAATGAAATGGGGTTATTTTCTTCTAGAGTAATTTCATAAGGTGTCGTTACTTTTCTGAAATCCGTATGGTGCGCCTGAAAGTTGTACGGACGTGTTTGGAATCTCGGCAACCCACATTTAAAGTCACAAAACTGCTTTGCGTCTTCATCCCTATCTTAAAATTTCCAACGGATGTTTAGTAAGAGGGCTGATTCTGCTGCGTGGAATCAGAAATAAATATACGCAAGCAAATATCGCTAGAAAAGGGGGAAAATATTAAGGAAAACCCTTCATGGGTTGAATGGTGATGAGATGTATATTGATATTTTGTATGATATTCGTTTATGATATGAATGACTGATATAAAATTTCGCACGTACAAGTTTGCTGTAGCAGCAAAAAATAAAATTCGATTATACTGCGCTTTGTGAACAAGCAGTTTTTTTTCAACATATTTTCATTGCTAGTTCTCCTACACCAGACAATTGTGGTGAATCAATGTGTTTAAATAAAGCCTCAATCAGTCTGGAACATTCTGAGGCTTAGAGCAATAGAATATTGGCGATATATTTCTGAAGGGAAAAATTTTAACGTTGCTAGAAAACAAAATAACAAAATAAATTCTATGTTATAACTTATAGAAACCGTAATATTTTAGACTGGTATGTTACTATAGGTTCAAAATGCTTCCACTTATTGCTATAGGCTAAACAAAACCTGTAGCAAAAGCATGACTGATAAGAGAAATGCAAATCCTGTAAAATGTGCAGATAATGCATGATAAATGCATTTTATTTTACCAGACGAGATAAAATAAACCCTAACATGAATACTGGAAGGTGATTATCTTAGTGATGGGGCGGTATGCTTGATTTTCAGAGTCTGGGGCGTTTCGAATTTAGGGGGACACATAACAATCGATACAAAACATTCTCAAAGTAATCGACACACATCATTCTCAAAGATAAAAAAGGTATATTTTCATTTTCTCCTCTGAAAACGTGTAATTGAGCTTTTATTTAATGAAATAAAGCAAACCGTATGTTTCCACTATTGTTATATAGCCATATACAATACTAGCATTATTGCCCGGCGTTGCCCGGGTAGATAGATATAAAATTATATAGATATAAATTTATATAGATATAAAATTTTTCATGCATTCCATCAAAAAAATACTGGGCTGCACCCCCCGCAAAATAAACACTTCGTTCCCCCCCCGTCACCCCCAGACCAACTCTTAAACCACCCCTCAGAACAAACCTCTTTTCCCCCGCGTATCGAATTAGCCTGTTTGTGGTAAAGGGGCTGTAACCACATTTAAGAGTCACGCTTAGAGGCACAAAAATCATTAAAAAATGTATTTGAAAAAAACTAATTGAGCCCCAAATTTCGTTTTTCCTGATTTAAGTTTCTTGGGTCCTAAACATTAACTGTGTCGAATTTGGTCCCGGTGGGTGAAACAGTTTATGATTCTATAGCGGACAAACAAACAGACAAGCTCTTTTATATATATATAGACTTTCATGTTGCACTGTCTGTGACTGTCCTGCTGCAAGCTTGTATTTTACGTCTCATTATCTCAGACTGGAATTCTATCAGTTCACCCCATTTGAATGACTATTAACAAAATACCTTGATAGGTATTTCTTTAAAATTTTATACAGCATTCCTTTGTTATATTTTCGTGTATTTCTTTCAGAAATGTTTTCATAATATTAAATATTTTGAAACTATTTTACCTGAAACAAAAATGACTTTCAAAAATGTTATTTTTTACCTTCAAAGCGATTACAATTTTTAAATATTTTTTTAAAAATTATTCTGGTGACAAATCTTTTTGAGACTTTTTCTATTGATAGATGATATAAAATTATGCATATAGAGCTATTCGCACAGCTGATATACCAAAAAAGTAACATGTTTTAAATTTTACGTGTAATTAGACCTACAAGGTGGGAAGGAAACAGATTTGAAAACGTCTCGGATATTAAATCAAATGTTACGCGTATTTTGAGAACGGTTAGTTCCAACGCCTATACAGTAGAAAAACCTGTATGCATATAGAACTATTGGATGGTTAGTGTTTAGATGACTTGAAGAAACGTTGGAAGAATTGTATAGACTCCTTCGGCGATTATTTTGAAGGAGATAAATTTATTTGAAGGTGAGTAATATTTTTCTTATTTATAAAACATTTTCCGGTTACTTTATGGGGGCACCTTGTATATTTAAAGACTCACTTCATGAAAGAAATCATTACAAAATGTAAGTAAATATTAACGCTTAAATTTGTAATTCGTGACTGTCTAAACATTTTATGGTTGTCTAATTTCATCATCAGGGTAGTGCTGCCACTTATGTCAGAATAATTGTCGAAAATATTCCTGAACGAAATTTTTGTTTCTCGATTTCCCTAAACGCAAAGATTCTCTTTTGGTTGGAGTTGGTTTAGCGAATTTATGAAGGTCTTCACTGAAAGACGAATTTCGGAAATCATTTTACTTCCATCTAAAATATTTCTATTATTACGAGAGGAATTTTCAACAAAGTTAATGTTTTTATTGAAAAAGTTAACTTTTGGCGATTATTAGGAGTACGTAAATTTCGCATAAAATATATTGAAATTTCGCAAAAAAATTACAACATATAAAATTTCGCATTTATTGATACACACACACACACACACACACACACACACATATATATATATATATATATATATATATATATACGTATATATGTAAATTCAAAATTCACGTTTATTAAAAAAGTCACAATTTTACTCAGTTAGGTAAGTAACAAATTTCTTAGTTGAAAGCTGACACTGCAGTAGTCTCCCCATTCTCTTCCTTAAGTCTTCAGCAATAAGTAATAAGCAAATTTCGAGAGAGAAATTTCTCTGTTAAAGACCGTAGATGGTCTTAGATAAGAAATTATGTTAATAAATTCTTACTATTATTACTCAATTTCGCTTAAGAGCCGTTTATCACCGAGTTCTCGCCGAAAAATAAAAAAGTAATTTTCGCATTTATTCGCTCATATAGGCAAAATTTCGCATTTACTCGCTCGTATCGGCAAAATTTCCCATTCATTCGCATTTATTTTGGATATACGAAAATTACGTATTCCTAGTGATTATTAATCATCGATATGAAATTCTGCACCATTACAGTCCGAGAACAGAAACATCATTTACCTATTTATTGCCCTATACGTAGCCTCTTGATATGATTCTGAAGATGAAAGCAGTTTTCGCTGTACATACTGAAACCATTTTAACTGTCTTTAAAAGTGAAAGTTTAAGGTATTATCAAATCTCGGATTAAAGTGCTACTGGTATATTTCAAGAGATCTGTTGTTTTTGAACATCTGTATCAGTTCATGGGAGCCCAGAAATTCATTATAGATATTTCTCTCTAAAGCAAACAATTTTAGCCAATTTCCAGAAAAGGAAAGCCGGAAGTTACACGAAAAGGGATTTACGTTATTTATACTAATTTTGTTAAAACTTAAGGCAAACAGGTTTACATTTGTGTATGTTGCAACGATAATGCCATGACAGTACATTACCTCCTTCTCCATCTTCCAGAATTTTAGTTTCAAGAATTAATAGAAAGAACCACGCACACATTTAAAAGTGGTCCGGTTACTCAGCCGTGTACTGTGTAACGCCTGTGAGCTGAACAATGATGTTGCTGCCGTCATTGTCCAAGTTGATAAGGGCCTGTTCACATAGGAGTCCGTTTCGTTGCGTTAAGGAAAATATGACGTTGAAATAAAAATAAACCAATCATATGCCTCCAAACGATTAGCAATGAAATTTTTAACACCTATGATTGGTTTATTTTCGTCTCAACGTCATCTTTTCCTTAACGCAACGCAACGGACTCCTATGTGAACAGGCCCTAATTCGTCAGATCTGAAGAGCCCTGCATCCAGTTGCCAACGCCCATGATGAAAGAGAGCTGATGAGCCTTGCATTCAGTTCCCGACGCCCAAATCGCGTGATGACCGCTGAACCCTGCGACTACGTAAGAGTGTCCGCAACAACAATTTAGAGTGGAATCTATGCGACCAATGCCCAAATTACCAGTGTCGAGGATAAGGCGTCCCGGGCCTTATACTCGCAACCAAGTACTACTATTCAACAATCATCAGCGAAGGCACTGTCTTTTTTCCCTTCCATGTTCCATATCATTGCTTCTCACAAAAGTGACGTTAATACTAACTAATAATATAGGGCGTGATTGAATTAACATAATATAAGTGAGTGGAACTGCCATCGTGATAGTAATTCGAGCCAAGTTAATATGAGTGATATTTATATAAAACTAGAAGGTAACCCGTCATTTTGACGTCATAATACTAATAATGACGTCATAATGGAAAAAAGTATATGAAAGTTAAAATATATCCCGAATTATCTAACAATATTGCATTTAATCCACACCTTGTAAAAGCAAACCCTTTCATTATTTTTTATTTATTTAGTTTTTCATGCGATTGGAGTAGTAGACTGCCATCCAGGTTTGTACAGATCACTACGCGATATGAATACTTGAGCTACTTGATAAATTTACATTCAAGTTTGTTTACTTTCAGAATTCATCGCAAAAGTAAACAGATTTTTAAAAACTGTTAAATATACAGCTAAAAGCATCCAATTTTTTTTAGTTCTGAATGTTTTATAGAAAAATAGGCTGAACAAACGTGATTTGATGGAGAAGATATTAGTTTTTAGGTAAGAAAAAATTATGATCCACATCTGAAATTGAAATTAAGTCTAACCGGCTGTTTGTTTACTGAGAGCTTCAATTGAAAGATGAGTACAGCCCAGAAGTGTTATACAGAGACAACGGCTATTATATATATAATGATGTTATAAGAATTGAATGAGTTAAATGTATATGTTCAGTGTCGTAGATAATTAATATAGTAAAGTAGTGAATTTGTAGGTGAGATGTGTAGATGAATTATGAGATATCTAATAGTGTATTGTATAGGGGTCGCCCAAATGAAAGTGGCACTGCCGTTATTGCGCCATCCTTTTAAGATATAGAAGACTACGCACGCCCCTATAGAGGGCGCTGAGTGCTGGGAAGGCATGCCATGTCGTCAGATTACGACAGATGCTTGTATGATAGCGTAGGAGCAAGGTCAACTGTATCGTTCGTATATCATGTATGCCTCCAAACGCTGTCAACGTGCAGTCGTGCAATTTTTAACGGCGGGAAATGTGAGTGCTTGAGAAATTTATCGTCACATACAAAATGTGTATGACACAGAGTGTATGTTACGCAGATCAGTTTTCAGGTGGTGTAGCGATTTTCAAAACTGAAGAAGCAGTACGGATGACAGAGCACGACCAGGTCAAGAGCATGTGGTTATCAAGCAGGAAACAATTGCAGCTGTGGACAATCTCGTGAGCAATAATCAGCGAATCACACTCGCGAGATAGCGGATGGAATGCCTATGAGCGAAGGAAGTGTTGACACAATTCTGCATGGTTCCACTGGTTCCATTGCCAACCCCGGGGTTTCTTCCCCTAGGGCAGTGTTTCCTAAACTTTTGACGTATGTGTACCCCTTCTTTAATTTTCGTAACGCTGAGTACCCATCTTCAAAAAAATGGATGTATTTTAATAACAATGAAAATGTTTTTTTTTTGTGACATACACAAAATAATAAGAAAAGAGAAATAAAATTATCCATAAAAAATATAAATAAAAGTTATATTATAAATAACGTTTATTTGGATCAATGAGAAGGATGAAACTGTTTGTGCTGAGATAACAGATCGTCATAATTTGGTTCCCTGGTTGTCTAATTTTAATCTGAGATGTGGTTCCACGTCCAACAGTCTGTTCCCTTTTTTTGACTTAATGTCTACAAATGCTGAAAAAGCAACTTCACATGAATATGAAGTTGGAAAAGGCAAGATGTATTTTAGAACTTTTTCTGTTAAAACCGGATACACAAGTTGCGTTTGTAACCAGAATGATGTTAAAGTACTCTAATTATGTTTATTTTTCAAGAACTATTAACGGAGGAAGTTGTTTCTGTAACGAAGTGTGGTATATTTCCGCCGTGTCACACCGGACCATCTCACGCCTCACAAGACTGTCTTGACTTGACTCATGAGAACGTAGAATTAGGCGCAGCTAAGCACGGTGCAGTGCGTATTCCCACCAAACACCGGTGCAACGCGTACCCCCACCAAACTCTTCCCGTACCCCTGGGGGTACGCGTACCACACTTTGGGCAACACTGTCCTAGGGTATCCATCATCTCGTGGACCTCTGGGACACTTGTTTCAACCTCCAAGGCAACTATGTCTAGCCTATATGTCCTTTGTGTATTTCTTTTTATTTTGTATACTAACTTACAGCAATACCATTAAACCATTTGTCACAACGACTGTAGAGCATCACTGAATAAACTCGGTTCTATGAAATATGCTGTTTTTTAAGCGGAGGCACTAGTCCGAGACATTTGCACTAAATTCACCAATTTGACATTTGCACCAAACTCCAGTGCAACGCGTACCCCCACCAAACTCTTCCCGTACCCCTGGGGGTACGCGTACCACACTTTGGGAAACACTGCCCTAGGGTATCCATCATCTCGTGGACCTTTGGGACACCTGTTTCAACCTCCAAGGCAACTATGTCTAGCCTATATGTCCTTTGTGTATTTCTTTTTATTTTGTATACTAATTTACAGCAATACCATTAAACCACTTGTCACAACTAGTACCACTTTCATTTGTGCGACCCATATATAATATTATATGTGTTTACTCAATAAATCAATCTATTATTCCTAAACCAGAGTTGTTTTCAATAGTTAAGGTCACAAAGAGTTCTCATTTTAATTTCATGCAATGTGCTAACATCGCAAAAAATTTCGATCCCTTCCACAGTATTCAAGTCTATGACAACTTCTCTGAAATAGTAAACCATGTGCGCCATGTATCGTAAGTAAATAAATTAATATGATTTGAAAAATCAGTCGAAATGATTATTGAACAATCCAAGATAAGAAGCACACTTGGTTTTGAGGTTCGGAGAAAGTCGAATTTCTTTTGGGGTCCGCATTTTCAAACGAGGTAACATTTAGATAATTAAATACGGTTTTAAAACCAACCGGTCTCTTAAGAGTTTCTCTATAAATATGAAACTCTGACATTTGATTACTATGGTTTGCTTTTCAAATATTTAATTTATTTAAAATACTTTAGTTTGGCTTGCATCTTGATAGTGAAATATTCCATTGTTAATGTTCCATTGCTAATAAATATCATGTCAGATTTTGGACTGTGTCACGCTAAATAACTAATAGGGGGATTATTTTAGTCAATGCAATTAGGGTAAAGAAGACGATTTCTAGTTATAATGTTTATCATTACATGAGAAAACGTCTTTCTGTTTTACTCCACAATTCATAACTGCCATTTCCTAAAAGCATTAATTCTACGATATGCATCATCAAAGTTAAAAGTCACGGGGAAAATTTCTTGTTTAAGGCAGATATTCATGTTTTGTTATGTCTTTATAAAACCTTTTTAACTCACAAGCCTGAAATAGATAAGATAGAATATTTTAAAGCAGTAGTTAGAAATAGTAAAATTTTGAAAGCAAGAAAAATATAGCTCAAAGGCATTTTCAAAACTTTCTATTTTCACTGTGGGATTTGAAAATAAAATACCTTCTTATTGTCTGTTACTTCCGAAAGCCATTAGCGTATAAACTCGCATATTGTCAATTTTAGTGTTATCTTAAATGAAAAATTGCTCTTTTATGATGTTATAATGTAGGTTAGAAATTACTGCATATTTGTGTGTCGCTTCCAGTTATCTCTGATCTTAGCGATGTAAAAGAACTAAAAATAAACCGAAACTGAAAAATAACGTTCAATTCTGATCATTTCTACTTTTTTTTTATATTTCTTTTTGCCCTGATAGTAAACTTTGAGACTGTCGCAATTGTTTTTAAGGAATTCAAAGAAGGAATGCAATATATTTTGGTTCAAGAAGACATTACTATAGAACTTGACACAACCGATCTGTTTAATCGCAATTGCATAAAGATATATGCCAGTAGAATTTTTATTCTCATGACCAAAAGAAGTTTTATCCTTAGACCGGACTTTTGACTGATAATGGCGGCCATGAGTGAATGACGGTTTTTTCGGCGCTCCGCATATATGCTGATTTCATATGTTATTCTTGATTGAATTGCGTTTATTTGTCTATTATTAGACAGTTTTAGCTTTGAGGAATACACAGATGTAAAATTTATTCAATTTGGATGTATATTTTACTGAAAATAAGGACTTAGAAGAAAAAGTACGTGGAAGGCTTAACTGGTGACGGTAAGCCGCTGACATAGCGGCTGAATGGGCGATTTCGCCCGGGAAGAATTGTAGCACTTCGGGGCATTTTTGACTGCGCCAGCCAAGCGGCAATGAAGATAAGGTAGGATGTGTTATTAGCATTTTGTTTATATGCTCAAATTGAGCAGTCAGACAGATATTTAATAGTGATCAATAACGTTTTTTGACGTTAATTTTGATACATACAATATTTTGATGTCCACTCGATAATGATAGATATATGAACTTGTTTGTGATTGCTTATCAACACGGCAACTTATTTTGAATATATATGTGTATATATATATATATATATATATATATATAAGTAGTTAAAAAATGGATATAAAAAGTGGTGGTGTAAGAAGCAGAGTAAGGACCACGAGGAATGCCGTAGTTGCTAGGGGCTCTGCTAGAGGAAGTACAGACAGCACAGTGAGTGTTGAAGATGAAAAGAAAGTTGAAGGGGAGAAAAAAGAGCAGGAAAATGTATACGAAAATATGTTCATGAGTAATGAACAAACAGTGAATCAATGCCAGAAGAGAGCAATACAATTGTTTAACTCTAAGAAATTGGAAAAAGAGTTAAAGGAGGAAGTTATAGGCCATATCAATACAATTGTGTCAATTTTCAAAAAACAGCAGGGACACTCGCAATACCTTACAGGATTAGTAAGAGGTTTAGAAAAGAGTTCAGGTACTACATATGCTGATGTGGTGAAACAGAAATCGAGAGGTAAGTCGAGATCAAGATCGCGAACTAGGGCTGATAAGGAAAAGCATGTTATTGCTGTATACCCTAAGTTAGAGCAATCGACAGAAGATACAAAAGAAACGGTACGGAAGTATATAGATCCATGTAAATTGAAGATTGGAGTTACAATGTTAAAAAAAATTAACAGAGGGGGAGTTCTAATAGGGGTTGAGAAAGAAGAAGAAATTGACAAAATTATTGAAGAAGTAGAAAAGAATGATGTGTTGAAAAGTGAATATAAAATAGAGAAGCCCCCCAAAAAGATCCAAATATTGTAATATATAATGTTCAAAGAGAATATGAGGATAAGGAACTAATAGAAAAGTTATCTGTTCATAATGAAGAATTGGAAGGAGTGGAATTAAGAGTACTAACTAAGTATAAAACTGAGAGAGGGATGAATTGGGTATTAAGCATAAATGGTGAGGCGTACCCAAAAATTAAGAACCTAAAGCGTTTTAAACTAGAGTGGGAATGTTATAATTTTCGTGACTATGTAAGGCCCCGAATCTGTTATAAATGTTGGCGGTTCGGGCACCCAAAGAAGTATTGCAGGCAAACAAATAGTATTTGTAAAAACTGTGGGACTGAAGGACATGAAATGAAAGAATGTGTAAAAGAGACATGCTGTGTGAACTGCTTGAGGTTTAATGCGGTAAATAAAGTGAAAATTGACGATAAACATATGCCCACCGATATGAGGTGCCCTAAATATTGTGCCGAGGTGGAGCGCATTAAGAATCTTACATTTTATGGCGAGTAACTTTTTGTCTCTTACTTGTGTTCAGCATTCTTTTGTTGGTGGTTCCCACAGTCTTGTTTCTAATTCTGACTATGGCAATCCAGTTGTGTATAAATGCACACATCTTAATTTTAACAAGTCTATTAATGCAGTAAAGGAATTTACAAGTAGTTTAGATTTTGATATTATTTCTGCAAGCGAGCCTTATTTTAAAAGGGGTGAGAAACATATGTTGGAAGGTTTCCCGAGTAACTATCAGAGTATCTATTTTTGTCATGAACCTAAAGCGGCGTTAATCATTAAAAGAAGTATCAAGTATGTTAATTTGATTAACACGGAATATCTGGTAGGTATTAAGTGTGGAAATGGTGATAAAGAAATTTTATTTATAACTGTTTATTTACCGCCTGCAGGTGGAAAAATGGAGAGAGTAGATCCACAGTGGGGTCAGCTGCTAGACATTCTAGAGAGAAATAAAGGAAAGAAAATTTTTTATTAGGAGATTTTAATGCAAAGTCTACGGTTTGGGGAAGGAGGCCCACTGACGTACGGGGTGCGGCAATAATAGATTTAGTTATTAGATTAGATGGCATTATACACAATGACCCTACAAGCTTACCTACATATTATGGTCCAGCAGGACAAGGCTGGCCTGATTTGACAATCACTTTTGGAATGAAGCAAGAGTACATAAGAGAGTGGAGAGTAGTAGATGAGTATGTACTGACAGATCACAACGCTATACTATTTGATATAGTAATGGATGATGTAAGTAAAAGAAGAGATACTGATCCAAGATGGGAGATAAAGAATATGAGATGGTGGAGTTTTAGAATGGAACTTAGAAAAGTAATGGAAAAGTTAGAGCAAGATATGGAAGAAATGAGCATTGATGGGGTAATAGAGAAATTTAATGAGGAAATTACGAAATTATGTAAGAAACATAGGAAGAAAAGAAGTAAGAAGAATCAGTCCAACGCTTATTGGTGGAATGAGGACTTAAGAATAAAAAGAAGCAAAGTGAGAGCACTTAGGAGATTGTATCAAAAGACGACTGACCCCCAAGATAGAAAGAATAGGCTGATTAAATTCAAAGAAGAGAGTGCAAGGTATAAGAAGTTGATCAATAATGCGAAAAGAAGTACTTTCAAGGAATATTTAGATAAATTAACTGTGAAAGATACTTTTGGTGCAGTAACGAATATCATTTCTGATAAAAGACAAAATGTAACTGAAAGAGTACAGGATTTAAACGGCGTAATTGTGGATAATGAAGAAGAAATAGAACGAGTTCTAACGGAATATCATTTTAATAGGATAGTAGAAGAGGAAGAGGACACGGAAGTGAGTGATAACAGTGAAAATACTATTGAAATAACTAATCTTGAAATTGAATTAACTATGAGTGAAATGTCAAAAGGTAAAGCACCTGGATATGAGGGTTTTACACTAAGTATTATTCAAGAAACATATAATATTAATAAGAGAGTGATGTACTGCTTATTTAATAGATGCTTGAACGATGGCTACTTTCCAAAGGAATGGAAGAAGGCTAAGGTTATTTACTTTAGAAAAGGGGAGAAAGATCCATTACTTCCGAGTTCGTATAGGCCTATATGTCTGCTACCTGTACTGGGTAAGATACTCGATAAAATAATTACAAACAGGCTGGTTACGCATTTGGAATCAAACAATTTGCTATCGAAAGCACAATATGGGTTCAGAAGGAACCTGAGCACTCTTCATGCGCTCAATAACATCAAGAAAATAATTTATGAAAATAAAAGTAGGGATGAACATACTTGTCTTATTTCATTGGACATTAAGAATGCTTTTAATACTGTGAGAAGAAGTAATGTAATAAGGGAGTTAAATAAATTAAAGATTGAACCTAAGTTATATAAATTAATAATTAGTTATATTAGCGATAGAAAAGTTATTATGAGAAGTGGTGAGCATGAGTATAACGTAGGGGTCCCTCAGGGATCTTCCCTCGGCCCTATATTGTGGCTCATAATAATTAACGAATTACTAGACATTGATAGTTACAGTAATAATTGGTATATGCAAGCTTTTGCTGATGACCTAATCATAATGATTAATAGTAAGGTTAGTTATAAGTTTAAGGAAATTTCAAGAGAAGTATTGGATAGATGTTACGATTGGGCAAATAGGAATGAATTAAATTTCAGTATTGATAAGTGTGCTTATACAATAATTGCTAGTAAAGGTGTTATCAAAACCAAACCAACAATTAAGCTGGCCGGGGAAAATATAAAGTATCATAAAGAATTAAAGTATTTAGGGGTGTTAATTGATTGCAAGTTGAAATATTTACAGCATCTGGATATGGTTAAGGAAAAATCATTAAAGTTCTTTTATAAATTAACGAGAATTATTAAAAAGACATGGGGAATACGGGGCAGCATTATAAAACAAATTTACCTCGGAGAAAATACTACTGTATGCTGTGGAAATTTGGTATAACGAAGGTGTAGTTATAGATAGAAAATTGAAACAAACACAGAGACCATTTATGTTGGCTATAACGAAATGTTATAGAACCGTGTCTACGGATGCCCTAAACGTACTTTCAGGCTGTATGCCACTGCATCTGAAAGCAAGAATAAATTGTAAAATGTTTAAAATATATGATGAAGGTGTAGAGATTGAAATAGGTGATGAAGTATTGAATAGAGCAAATTGTGAAGTAAGAACAAGCAGAATAAGAAAATGGAAAGATTTAATGAGTATTGAATGGACGTATGATAATACGCCGAAGACACAAGTAAGAATATATACAGACGGCTCTAAGATTGACGAAAACGCGGGAGCTGGTGTTGTGGTATACATGCAAGACAATGAAAAGGAGATATATAGGGAAAAGATTATAAATGGCAACTCTTATCTGGCAGAAATGAGAGCTATTCAAATTGCGATAGATGTTATGAAAATGAAAGAAGTTAAGAGTTTTGATATCTATACGGACTCTAGAAGTGCGCTGGAAACATTAAAGGCGGTTAATTATAAAGGCGAAATTTCGGAAAAAATTAAAGAGGTTATAAGTAATGAAGATATGAATATCAGCTTCCATTGGGTTAAAGCGCATGTTGGTGAAGAGGGGAATGAGGAGGCTGACAGAGTCGCGAAAGAGGCAACAGAGCTCGAATATGCTGGCACAACTTTTAAACACTCTAAGAAAAGAGTTAAGGGAAAGATTAAAAGAGAGGAAATGACCAATTGGCAGGAGTTATGGAATGAGTCTGATAAGGGCAGGAGAGTGTATGAAATATATTCTGAAGTTTCAGAAGACAGACTTTGTAATTATTTCAAGTTAAATCAAGCTATTACAGGACATGGGTGCTTTGCGGAATACCAGCACAGAATACACAAGAAAGATGATAAATGTTGGTGTGGGGAGAAACAGACTGTAGAGCATTGCATCTATGAATGTATAGATCTACAGGCTTATAGAGAAAGATTTCCCTCAGATTACACAAGCTGGAGTAAACACAAACTCTTTGTTGACTATTATAGTAAAAAAGTAATAAAATATATAGTGGGGGTTCTGATGGATGTCCACATCCCTTTTTTTTCCCGTTGAGGGTTTTTTTTGTACTTATCTTTGTGTTTTAAAACAATATATGAATTAATATGGTATGCTATTAAATATCGAATTATATGGCTTGTAAAAGTAATTAACTTGAAAATTGATTGAATTTAATAGAATAATTTGTATGAAATTGTTGTAATATTAAATAACTGAATGTGTAAAAGTAATGTAAGTAATACAGATATTGCGAATTGTGAATTTGTTTGCTATACGTGGTTTACAAATATTAATTTATGTATGTATATGTGTTTATAATTGTTTAAATTATGTTTTATAAAGCAGTTGCTTTTATGTCAGTATATAAATGCTTATATTTTGTTATGTAAGCGCAGATGCCTTTATGCATGTATATACTTATATGAAGTTAAATGTTCACTTATGAATTGTTAACTAAATTGTAGTTAAAATTTTGTTGTTGAAGTTTAAAGTGATAAAGCAGTGACTAGGTTCAAGCGGAGCACAGGAACTGGCTCTGGATTCTGGAATTTAAGTTATTATTTATTATTAAATTGTTAATTTTATCTTAATTTGAAATTTGGTAGCTATTTAATGGACTCGAGGGGTCTATGTGACCTAGACTCCGATCTTTTGGGTCGGCGTCTGGGGAGATTGTGTTGTGGTGGCCAGGCATCAGTTGAATTCCGTGTGGCTAACGCCGGGACGGAGATATACTTGCATTATCCTTAGACCGATTAATGATCATATGTAAATTTTATGAGTGCCCAAGTATCTTTTCAAAATTAATAATTGTCCGTATTTCTTGTACATTTCCCGATATCCGCACTTTTTTTTATATTCTTGTCTTAATTGAGAATTTATAGCCGACATATTCCTTTTTATACACACACACACACACATATATATATATATATATATATTTGGGAAAGAGACTAGAAAATGTGTTAGAAATCATGGTAAATTGTTAAAAATCAATTTAACGTATTATCCATTAACAGAAAGTTTAGATATCTAATAACATGAAAGCTTGGATAATGTTAAAAATATCTAAAATATGTCATGGTTAGTTTAAAAAGGTTCTATATGTACTTATATAGGAGGAAACAAATAACATGCAAAATTTTAAAAAAAATGCACAGAACTTTATAATCCAAGTTCCACAAGGTATGAAAGACCTTCTTAGAATTTATAAATTTGAAATTTGATTTTAAATGTTCCCGTTCTTTGGACTGATATTCAATAGCGTCAATTTTTACACACGGCTATGAATGGAGTCTGTGCTTTTGAAGAAAACGCTGAATCCCTCTCATTTGCTTTTTACTTGCATCTGAAGATTTTTGGAAATTTGGTCGACACCCACATGATATTCAATAGTAACATTTTTTTTTAATTGCGCGATAGAAGATGTTTAGTTTGTATTGCTATAGTCCATATTTGCAAGACGATACGTAAACATGATAGAAAATGTATTGTAATTGTGGGTATAATTCAGACTAAATGAATGTGAGAAGCTGGATTAAATAGTTCAGTAGGATTATAGTATTAAAAATTGCCTCATATTTCAAAACCTATCTAATCGAAAGACGGCGATCTTCTTTCAGTAAAATTTTAAATAAATGTCATGACGTTATTCTGAATAATTCGGCATTACTTTAATAACTCGAATTGTATTTAGAATAGAATTTCTGTTCTTAGTGAATTGAAACCAATCGACTGATGCAAATAAAAATTTGCAAATCTTAAGCAATTTTCAACTACCTTACATGTTGTATAGATTGCATTATAATGAAGACAGAGAGTTTTCATAAGAAACATTCATAAATTTAATATAAAAGCAAGTCTTTTAATATGTTGTTTGAAAGTTGGAATACATATATACTTTTGAAATTCAATTTTGGTAAAATATTTTACATTTATTAAAATTTAAAAACAACTGCCCCGATCCGGGGTTTGATGTATTATCATGGGTGTTTGTTAATTTTAAACTACCTGTGTTACACAGGCTTGGTATTTTAATTTGATGCTAATTTAAATACTCAAAAGGAAGTCAAAGAAGAACTGAATTAGGTATGTTGTGTTAATTTATTAAAATAGAGCATCACTGAATAAACTCGGTTCTATTAAATATGCTGTTTTTTAAGCGGAGGCACTAGTCCGAGATATTTGCTCAAAATATCCGCTAGATTGGTTGGTTTCTTTCAGTGGGGGTACCTTATAGGTGAACCACCAACAAGACACCTCAATTTGGACCCTAGGAACGACATCTGGAGGGCTCGTACCTTCCCCCTCCGTCTGACAAAGGGAAAAACTTTCCAGTCTAGGAATTTAACGTACCGATATACGGCTTAAACATGAAGTTATTCAAAAGTACTCGTTGGGATTCGAACTGAGCTCCCTCCGTCCGCAGTCCGACGAGTTACCACTAGGCTGTTTTGGGACGGTTCTATGAAATAAAAAAAATTAGGTAGTCTCCTCTAACGAAACTACCGCGGGTTATTAACGTAGGACTACTTATCGTTGCTTACCTCTTTTGTATGCATATATATATATATATATATATATATATATATATATATATATATATATTTATATATATATATATATATATATATATATATATATATATATATATATATATATATATATATATATATTTATATATATATATATATATATATATATATATATATATATATATATATATGAGACAGGGTTGTTGTTGTTTTCTGTTATAATTCCTTTAAAGCAGTCATCATCTTTATTCACTGGTGGCGAGTGGTGGAAATGAAGTAATATCAGTCCATGTTTTAAATCAATTTAGTTTATTCTTCTTCATGCGAACCAAAGCTCCAACTCAGCTCATTAAGTTTTTGCCTTTTTTTATTTGAGACGCGGCGAACACACGTCCGTCGGCATTGACTTTTATCTCGCGCTCTGCCGATTTCGAGGTCAAAACCACGCGTCCACTCTCCCCGCACATGCGCAGAGCCCAATTTAGAAATTTCTCGAACTTTCTGTTCGCGCCCAATCATGTACATGATCTAAAATTAAATTCTCTCTACGAGCTTCCCTTCCACCGCGAATCGAAGGTCAATCTCAAAACGGGGAAAATAACATACTTTTCTACCTGGAAATATGTATTCTAGAGGGTCTTTCGCGCCACAAAATGAATTAATCCCTAAACCCCCTTTAAATTTAACTTAATTATTCCTTTCCCAATTAATTTCCGACATATATATATATATATATATATATATATATATATATGTGTGTGTGTGTGTGTGTGTGTGTGTGTATATGTGCGTGTGTGTGTGTATGTCAAAATTTAGACGCATTTTGGTACTTTTCTGTTTAACTGTTTACTGCTTGCCCAATTGATACAGACTGGGTTTGGCGATGCCAAAATTATAACTCGTGACTCAGAACATCTGAAATTTTATTTTCCGCAGGACCGTCATGGAGGAACGTAATCCTACGTTAAAAATACTTCAATAGATCTTCATTTATAATGCAGATGCCCTCATATATACAGATTGTTTGAGTTCATAACATTTAAGAAGACTTAAAATACTTTTGTAACTAAATTCGGAAAACATCCGAATTATAAGCATTCCTTTGTAGATATTTCGTGTTGAACTCGGATGTTTTCCTTCGCATGTGTTGTTTATATCAACAAAACATATATTTTATGATTTTGTAAAAATATAAAAATGTATTCGGTTGGGAAAATTTGGCTTCCTCTTATACCACACGACAAGGTATAATAATAAACATAACAGGAATTTAAAAGTATAATATAAAAAACATTTTAGCCTGAGGGGCTTAAAAATAGATGCATATCACACAGATTCAATTGTGGAATTAAGGACAAGCACACATGTTTACTCAGAATGTATTTTTAAAAAGTTTTCGAACATTTATGGGAGGTATTACAAACTGCTAGAGAAATAAGAGGAAGAAATGGGATTTTATGATTGGGTCAATTCTAGAATTTCATAAACAGATCACGTATAACATTTTGGGAACTTGGTTACACACTTCGCAGATTTTCCCCAATTTGTTGCAAATATGGCACAGTGCAGAAATATCTTCCAACCATAATAAGTTTCCCAAGCTCTTTAAGATTGTTTTATAAAAGCGATTGCATATAAAATGGTCGCTCTGTCTTATAAAAGAGAATCTTGTTTGATGATATTTCCTTTTTTTATAATGTGAATTTAATTTTTGTTTTTTAAATTGAATTATTTTCAGGATAGTAAACGATATAAAAATTGTACTTTAATGAATGATGTTAGGATATTTTATAGGGAAATATTCAGAGAATGTTTGATCATCTATATATATAAAACAGCTCCGTAACTGACTCATTCACTTACTGACATACAACGCACAGACCAAACCGCTGGACCAAAAGGGCTGAAATTTTGCATGGCGATTCTTCTTATAGTGTAGGGATGCACTAAGAAAGATTTTTCAACATTTCTTCTTAGATGTTTTTAAATTAAATTTTTAAGCTTTTTTTAAACTTTTTTTACGTTTGCATTTAAAATAATGCTTTGAGGGTTGTAAAATTTATATCACGAGAAAGATCATAAAAATTCCTTTACAATGAAATTTTTTTCGAATCTTTACCTCCATTTCCTGATTTTTGGTGAATTTTTAAAAATTAATTTTTAGAATTTAATTTCTTAAATGCTGATCACGTGATTTCTATTTCTGGTACTTTAAATAAATTTATCGTCACGTGCATAACAACTAAATAAAGAAAAAAATATTTTTTTTCCTTGCTAATGCGGCAGACGATTGGGCATTATCCAAAAAAATATTAAAATACAATAAAAGAAATGTTCTACAAACTGTACTATATTATCTGTACTATATTCTTTAGTATTCTTTATATTAGATTTAATTTGAATATTTTCTTCTACATTATTTTATCTATAAAATTATCCTTTACGATTTTATTATATATATATATATATATATACATATATATATATTTTACATCAATTGTATACATTGATCGTCGTATTTATCATATAATATATATATATATATATTTGGCATGAATTGCATACATTGACCGTTGTATTTAATTTGAATGTACTCCGTAGCGAAGTACGGGTTTTCAGCCAGTTCCATATAAAGGGAAACTCGTTTGGTTACAAATAAGCTCAACTAACTAGCTGAACGTATTAATTAAATTTACTTACAGAGCTGGATCTATCTTAAAATCCCAGATTGTTTATGATCAGTTAGAAAATGCTCTTTTTTAGTTATATATAGCAAAGGAAATATTAAAACAGTTGATACCATTAAAAAAATAGAACAATACTGTTACGAGTTTGGGGCCAACTTGGCGTGTTATCGACAGCATTCGATGTTTTAGAGTTCATGTTAAATAAAACAATGGTTTAGCACGTTCACGCGTCTACCATGGAGTAAGTAATAAATCCTGCTCTTGGTTATATTGTTGGAAAAGGGTTTGATTGAGCGGTGTGGCAACACGGGTTTTGTTTCCTAGGTGAATAAGAGTCTGGAATAAAAAGATCAGTTAAAAAGTTGGTTTGATGCAAGTGGTTGTGTTTACAACAGGTGATTTTCAGCGTGAACAGTTTTGTTATTCTCGGCTGGTATAAGACGAGGTCCTCCGAGGAAAGGAAGTTGAGGTCGTATGCTACTTATTAATAACTGTTATATTGTGCTTAATTTTTATATCTGAATTCCTCTGTATTACAGAAAAGTTCTTAGGTGCTGGAATTGTTCAGCTTCCATCGAAGATTCGACGTTTTTATTTTGTCTACTCTTCTGCAAGTTGTGAAAAAGTGTATTAAAGATTTAATGTTTATAAATTTATATTATTCAATTTGCGGTAACTGACATATTTATTTCTGTATTTGAAATTCACTTCTTAGTATATCTTCCAATCGCTCGGAATTGGTACAATGCTAAACAATCTTTGAAATTTATTATTAGACATTAAAAAAACTTCTTTTTAAGTTTATCCCTTCAAATAATCTTCTCCCTTCGAGATAATAAAGCAGTGATTTGCTGCAATGAAAAGACGTATGATGCACCGTTAAGAATGTAGCCATTTTTCACAGCAAAGAATCTATGAAGAATGCAAAAAATCTCTAACGCACGGGAACTGAAATAAACAAATGAGGAGGAAACAAAAAGAAAAAAAAATTCGAGAAGAATTTAAAGGTGACAAGAAAAGGAATAAAAAAAGCCCCCGAAAATAAGATGAAAGAGATGCGAGAGAATAGAAAAAGAAAATAAATTGATGTGGAAAGAAAATGAGATAATGAGGAAATGTAACTGGAAAAGAAACAAAGCTAGATATATATGAATAAAGAATTAAGAACTAAATAAAATATAATATATTATAAATTACAGAGGTAGGTAAAAGGAGACTTTCTCACATTGCCAGAATAGTTAAAGGAACAAGGGACCTTCAGCTTCGAATTTTTTTATTTACAATTTTTAACTCTATATACAAAATGAGAATAATTTGTATTCTGTTTTACTACATTTAAAACCCTTAGAATCCAAAATAAGGATATTTTGGCAGACTAGTGCCTTTTATCAAAATGTTTTTCAAAAATGCTACCATTTTTCAAAATGCTCCATGCGCATTCCAAATCATTAAATAACCTTAGATTTTTTATCATAAATTTACCGTACGTATATAAATAAAATTTGGCTATGAAGTTTTTCTTTCTAGGAATCTAAAGCCATAAATAATTATTTTTTAAATTTTGCTGTTGTTTTTTTATGCTTTTTTACGTTTTTACTTTATTTAATGGTCTACAAATTTGAAATATATTTGTGGTTTCAAAGAATTATGCACAGGTTTGTGGAAAACACTTCAATTAACAATCCTGGGAAATTTTAAAGAAATCAAACGGAAAGTAATGCGCATGGAGCATTTTGAAAGATGCTATAATTTTTGAAAACCTTTTTGATAAACAGGTCTTATTCTTAAACGAAATACTTATTTGTGAATTCTAATTGTTTCAATAAAGTAAAAAATAATATTAATTATTCTCATTTAGTATAAAGATTAAAGTATTGAAAACTTAAAACAAACGAAGCTGAAGGTTCCTTGTCCCCTTACAGTTGATACAGTTGATAAAATACTCGCCTTAAGGACATTCACGGTCCTGAAAAACGGTCATTACAGGCTATTATGAACTCCATTTATTAAATCTGTGTATTTTTTAACTTAAGAAATCACTAAAACGAAATAAACGCAATATATTTGAATGTTTCGTAAAAAAAATCTTTTTCGGTTATACCCATACACCTATACCTAGCTATACGACCGCTTTTTATACAGCATTTCGCTATAACGGCCTTTTTTAACTATGGGACTTTTTCAATTTACGGCCCACAATGTTTCGTTATACGGCCACAACAGCGGAAAGTGATGATCGCAGCGTATTAACTGTTAGTGATTCTTCATGTTAACGTTCGTGATCACATTAAAACAGTTTTTAAACATTTTATTTTATGTTTTTTATTATATGTATTCACTAGCTGAAAACCCGCACTTCGCTACGGAGTACATTCAAAGTAAAAACATCGGTAAATGTATGCAATTAATGCCAATATATATACAATAAATACGACGATCAATGTATATAATTGATGTAAAATATATATATATATATATATACATTTACAAAAAAATCGTAAGGGATATTTTTATAGACAAAATAATGTAGAAGAAGATATTCAAATTAAATCTAATATAAAGAATACTAAAGAATATAGTACAGTTTCTAGAACATTTCTTTTACTGTATATTAATATTTTTTTGGATAATGTCCAATCGTCTGCCGCATTAGCAAGAAAAAAAATTATTTTTTGTCTATTTAGTTTTTATGCCCGTGAAGATAAATTTATTTAAAGTACCAGAAAAAGAAGTCACGTGATCAGCATTTAATAAATTAAATTCTAAAAATTAATCTTTAAAAATTCACCAAAAATCAGAAAATAGAGGTAAAGATTCGAAAAAGATTTCATTTTAAAGTAATTTTTATGATCTTTCTTGTGATATAAATTTTATAACCCTCAAATTATTATTTTAAATGCAAACTTTAAAAAAGTAAAAAAACAGCTTAAAAATTTAATTTTAAAAAATCTATAAAGAATTCTTCAAAAATCTCTCTTAGTGCACCCCTACACTATAAGAAGAATCGCCATGCAAAATTTCAGCCCTTTAGGTCCAGCGGTTTGGTCTGTGCGTTGTATGTCAGTCAGTCAGTCAGTCAGTGAATGAATGAGTCAGTTACGGAACTGTTTTATATATATAGATATGTGCATATGATTCCTTTTGTTTTTTGTTTATATGTTTATTTTTTTAATTTCTGTTTATTATTACATTGTCTTGTACTTTTATTTTTATGTAAGCATTTTTATAGGAAATAAAAAGAATAAAATGCTTTATGAACTAAAATTGGATCTATTATTAACAAAAAATTGGAAGAGATCCAATTAAATTTGTATGGGTTTCTATCAAAATAACTGATTCGTTATACGGCTTTTCGCTTTACATCCAACTTTTTCGGAACGTATCTAGGTCGTAAAGCGTGGTATGGGTGTAATTATTTCTAACAATATGAAATATTTAAAATTTATTTCCCCTTTTTCCGGTATGACATTGATACAATAGTATTTAATATAATTTAATTTAATATGTGCATTTTTCATCAACATATATTTACTTTTTATGTTTTTGAATGCATAAAAAATGTTTTCAAACGCATTATAAATTCCATTTTTTAGCAGAGAGTAATAAAGTGAAAATCCGATATTTTGCAAATTAACTACCACGATGCTTTAAATCTTTTAGGATTTCATAATTGATGACTTTAGAGAGATAAATTCTTAATCGATGATTAAAATGAGGAATATTTTCGGCTCGAAAATAAAGTTATTTAAACAGGCAATTAAATCTTGAAAATTTCTAATTCTTTAACTGTGTATTCATTTGTATCAAGATATGCAAAGGCATACATGGTCTTCCCATACATGTGCAAATCAAGATTCGCAGTGCGTTAAGAAGCATTATATAAAAGCGTGATTACCAACCAAGACTTTAAATTTTACTGGACATTTCAACACCGAATTTACGGATTTCCAAAGAGGTGGGATCTTAGGATACTACTTAGGCAAATGGTCTTTACATAGTGTTACTAATCTTTCAAGGTCCCGAAATGAACTGTGGCAGATGCCATTGGAAAGTAAAAGGTTTACGGCACTACTGGAGCGAAAACCCAACTTGAAGGCTGTACAAATTAAAGCAGGGCTGAATTTACCTGAAGGCTGTGCTTTCAGCGGTGTCTCAAGTCACAGGAATGAATAACAACATCCGTATAATTTGTTGGTAAGTGAGGAATATTGAATACCTTGGCGACCGGCTGCATACAATCCCCACATTACTCGTCCGAATTGCAGAGAGAGATTGCAGTGGTATTTTGCACGTCGTTCATGGTCAATAGAAGATTAGAAAAAGGTTATGTGGAGTGATGCATCACTCTTCAAACAATTTCAATCGGAGAGACGTGACTGGGTATGGGCTACATTCGGGAAACACTTTCTTCCCGATTGTATTGTCTCAACTGTTGAATTCTGAGGGGGCTCTGTGAAGGTCTGAATCCGTTTCCGATAGGAAGATGCTATTCCTTTGATTATTTTGCCTTCAACTATTGATTCAGGGAGGTACATATATATTTCAGATGATTGTGCAAGTCCTAGAATGCGGCAATACTTCCGAACAGACTGTTGTTTCTTTGAGCATGATCTGGCTCTATGGTGCACCTCGAAGTCTGTCGAAGCCTGGTTTGAAGAACAAAATAAATAATTAGAATGACCGGCTCAGATTCCTGATCTCAATCTTGTCAAACATATATGGGACGAGCTAGAACGTCTCCGACAAAGAACACATTGAGAACTCTCAAGCAAAGGCTTTAATCGAGGATTGGATACTAATCACAGTGAACAAATACCAGAAATTAGTCGAAATCATACTCAGAAGAGTCGAGACAACCATTGCAGCAAAAGGTGGTACAATAACTTTTGTATTTTTCTAATTGTATTGAGATAAATACACTTTTTCTCTTTTGGCTACGTGTACGATTACCTTTGATAATATACTGTGTCAACGAATTGTTTCATATGTTACATAATTATTTATCTCTGTACTATAGCTGCATTTATTATAATTAGATTATAATGTTTATAGTTTCAAGTTAAACAATTTTCATCGTATTCGTGAATACATCTTGACACAGTAATTGCTACAAAACATGCGTACAGATCTTTCGGTAATTGTTCTGAACTCTGCTTTAATTTCCGAAAAACGTATCAGAAAATAATTCAGTTGCAGGAACGCGGTTGCCTAGCAATAGCCGATATGCGGAATTCGAGACTGCTAAAGGGTGCTGCAAGTAAATTCTGAAATAAATATTTATTTAAAGATTCGCCAGCTTTGGAAGAGGAAAATATTTAACATTCTAGGTTCTCGCGACTGCAGTTTATCCGTTATCCAGGGAACAGACAAACAAAAATTTGTTGGAAACATAGTTTGTTGAGTGTTAGAATATAGTAAACACACTCGCACACAATTTTCCCTCTACACGCACACTTACAATAACTGCCTAGTTCAACAATTTTACACAGATCGAGAATAAATAATATTTTGAAGGGAATAATTGACACGGAGCGTGCCCTAAACAAACATATTATGCGTTCCGAGGCTAATTTGTTTCTGCTTTAGAATTCATTTAGTAATGCTTTACGTTGATACTATTCGCTATCACCTAATCACGAATAAGTGTAGCCGAAAGATGTGCATGGAATACATCCCAATAAAAGGTGTTTCTTTTGAATAGATATTCATCTTAATTATACACACTTTATATACTCCACTGTTTTAATTCTTTTTCCTCCAATGTACATGCTGGGTATGCCACGCTGAGGAACTCCCATTAACTTTCTCCTTACGGCGTGGGATAGCATGTATCCTAAGAATTCGGGCCTAGGAATGAATATATATATATATATATATATATATATATAGGGTGCGGCAGAAAGAACGTTCCGAGGGTATAATCAAATAAATTGACAAATAAATAAAATAAATGGTAATAAAATAATAATTAGTAATAAATAAGTAAATAAATAATTTTTTTTTATTTTTCTATGGTATAAAATTTTTTTTTTCTCCATCTTACTTTGAATTTTTGCTATTAACGTTCCAAATCAGAACTTTCTTTCTTCCTCACCAGGTACACACACACACACATATATATATATAGGGTAGGCGAAAAGTCCTTGACACATTTCAGCTACCTCGATACACAATTCCCTCAACGATGGATTGGACGAGATGGTCCACTAGTATGGCCACCTAGGTCTCCAGATTTAACTCCGCTTGATTTTTTCTTGTGGGGATATGTGAAGGACAAAGTCTTCGCTTCGAAAATGACCGACATTACACAGCTCAAGACACGGATCATCGAAGTCACACGAGCTAGACGTCACATCTAGATGTGACACGAGCTACGAAAGATGCCCATATCGAAATTTGGTAACAAGAAACTTGTTCTGTAAGGGTAACTATTAAAAAGTTTTTCATATAAAATGTCATTCTATGGAGTTTTGGTCCTGTGGCGCCCTCTTTTGGCAGCAGTTCGAAATTTTCTGTTGATAAAAAAAACTTAACATTCTATTAAAGAAGTGACCGCAAACTGAACTCTTTTATGGCGATTTCTATTTTATATATTATTTTCTGAAATGTGTCAAGGACTTTTCGCCCACCCTGTATATATATATATATATATATATATATATATATATAATCCCCTTCATGGCTATTATTAATAAGGGGGTATGAAATTTCCCATTCTAAAGCCGGAATCGGAAAAATGGCCCCGTAAGCTAAAGGTTAAGAACGAAACCCATTTCTACAGCTCCTGGATACGTTGTGGATATATATATATATATAACTGATATAAAAGTCTACACAAAAGAAATTAATGGACAAGACCGTAACTACACAGAAATAAGAAAATAGAAAGGAAAAGCATATCAGATATGGAAGTCTTGTAGTTGATGACCGGGAGGAGTTGTGACCTCCCTCTCCGGTTTAACTCAGTTTAACTCAGTGCTTTTAGTTTTTAGCTATTAAGGTGATTATTTATTAGTCACTTTATAGATGACACTTATATATATATATATATATATATATATATATATATATATATATATATATATATTTATATATATATATATATATATATATATATATATATACATATACATATACATATTTAAATATATATATATTTAAAGCTCTTGTATTAATTCATAAATCATAAATTAAAGTGTCTGCACAATCTATATGTAATGCCCTTTTTAAAATAGCATAAGGGGAAAATTTCCCAGTGAGTCATACGACGTAAACAGATTTATCGTTATATTTGATATCATTTTACAGACGTTTTACTGTGCGTCTGCATTTGAGTCCACCCATCTAAGCACTTAAGAAAAATTTTTATATTATATACTTTCAGCTTGAGTGATGTTTTTAAAGCATTATTTAATTCTCTAACTTCATGTTCTAAGCGTTCGTTGTCTGTCCATTTAAGACGCTTTTAAGTACCAAACTAGAAGATAGAATAATCCATCAAAAACGCTTTATAAACTGTCAAGAGGTGACTAGAAAAATTTTCCCAAGCGCTTATAGAGTGAGATTTGATTAAGACTTATAATTTCATTTCAAGACATCGTAATAAAGATAATTCAATTTCTCGAGGGGTAGATAAAATCGGAAGATTCGCATAATAGTGAAAAATTAAAGTTCGATGTCTAAGGAAAAAAAGTATTCTAAACATGTAACTATTTAGACAAGTATATGTTCATAGCACAAAGTCTCGTTTTCTGGTTTTGGACGATTTATAGAAACTCGTGAAGTCCGAGAATCTGTATTCCAAGATGGCAGTCCAGTAGACTTGAATATTATTCTACGAAGGAAGTAAATATTTCTCCCAACGTTCCAAGCAACACCAGACTGTTGGGAAATTGTTGGACAACTGTTTTTAGCATAGTCGGCCAACAGTTGAATTTGGCCGTTGGGATTATGTTGAAACAACGGTTGGCCTTGCAGTTCATCCAACGGTTGGCTGTTAGAAGGCCCAACCATTGGGATAGGATTGGTTGGGCTAATATGTTGTTGGTACGACAACATTTTATAATTGTTGGCCCAGTATAAACATTTTGCAGTTGTCCCATATTTGTTTCTGAAAGTTTTGCCTACGCATCCATTCGACCAACTATGTAATAAAAATTTGCTTTTGGTCCAACGATGTATGTTGCTTGGGGTAGTCGTAAATTGAGAACAAGTGCAATATACATAAATGAGATCTAAGAAATTTATTCAAGCTTATTTGCATAGAAATTTTGCTGGCGGTCTGAAGCCGCTGCCTCACATCTGTTTTCTGACATCTTAATACTCCAACCAAGAGGAATTTTCATGTACAAACTCGCGAGGGACATTTATATTGTTTACACGTTTATATTAAAGACCCTTTTAATGTAATACAAGAAAAATAAAAATAAATAGTGAAAAGAAAAATACTTTTATATATTACTTTACAAATACAGGTACCAAAAATATCATGTATTAAAAAAATACAAAAAAAAATTAAGAAAATGGAGCATATATATATATATAGAACGTTAATACTATAATGGAATATTCAAAAGCATTCGATATTACTATGCATTAATTACAAATATTTCGAGTGATATTTTTCATGTTTTAAACTTCCAAAAATGTATATTTCTGTGTAAAATGACAAAAAATATGACTTTCTGGGCTTAATTCTGAGAAAGTTCTTTAAAATTACAGCAGTAAGACAGTGGAGTACAGTTCAGAAACTGGCACTGTTTGCTTAAAATTTCTTCGGAAACGTACATAAAATTACTAATAAAACATTTGAAACTCCTCCTCATTAAAAATTTCGAGGTACACAGTTCCTTGGAAGAATGTTTTCCGGTAAATATAATATTATATTTGTACATAGTTATCAAAATAACCTAAAATTTCAAAAGAGGGTTTCAAAATTTTTGGAAGTGTTATATTCTCTTTTTTTTTTCTGCGAGATTGTTCGACATGAAAAAGATACTTTATAACCTAATTCACTCACGTCCAAATTTTCCAAAGCCTCCATCACAGTAACAAAGAAACTCACAGTGCTCTGATGGGGATTCCTAAAGTAGCTGAATTCCACATACGGGTGATTTACAGACAGCTGCTGAGAATGTATACGAGTTCTTTTCCTTTATCTTTTTTTCCATTTTTTTTTAGAGAATGGGGTAAAATTTCTACATGATGACCAAATTCCCATTTGACTTCGATATTTGTAAGATACTCAAGCATTTTTTCGTGGACGTGTAGTGAATAATGAAAATTTGATGAGGATAAAACTGCTTACATTTTAGAAAATCGATGGTGAAAAATGAACGTTGGACGCCACAGCTCTACAGATATATATATATATATATATATATATATATATATATATATATATATATATATATATATATATATATATATATATACATACATATACATATATATATATATATATATATATATATATATATATATATATATATATACATACAAATATATATATATACATACATATACATATATATATATATATATACATACAAATATATATATAATATATATATACATATAATTCTTTTTTTAACCTTCCTAATTAAACTCCGAACCATTTTAAATTTCATGCGTAATTTTTTTTTGATATTTTTAGTAAGATATTCATGCAAAACTTTATAAAACTTAATTACAAGCAGTATAAATACAAAGTGTGTCATTTTAAAACAAGAATATTTAATGAAATAAAATTGTGTTCAGCAACGATTTTGGCTTTATATGTATATATTTCATCAATAAAAATTTTTTATTACTAATTTATTCATTCTACTATTTAAAGCTCATATATTTACCTGTCAGCAGTATACAAGAGCTTAAGATTTAAAAAAAACTGTAACTATGCATTTTAAAGCTTAGTTTGTACTTACTGTTTTCTGATCAAACGGTATTACAAGGATTATATGTATTATCCACAAAAGAATAAAAAAATATATTTGATGTATTTATTATTAACAAATTGTTCTAAAAGTCGGATGATATAAAGTTTGTGTCTTTATAATTATAGAACAAATACATTTTTATTGCTCTAAAATTTCCCGAAACACTAAAATTATCTGTTGATTATTATAATTTAAAAATCAACATATTATTAACTGAAATATTGTCAAATCATTTTACGTGAAACGAAACGCCATATATTTCTTTAAAGGGAAACATTTTTACATGTTATGATGTGTATTAGCATTGTATATAACAATTATGTTTAACGTTAAATATATCATTTTATGTTATATATTAGCATTGTATTATAAAGAATTTTCTTTAACGCTTCAACTACGCTGGAAGACGTTAATGTAATTTCCTTAATTATAAAACAGAGTATCTGGGATAAATAAATGATTTATAATATGATCTCGAATTAAATCAATTAACATTTAAATGGGATTTCAGTGTTCGAGAGTTCATTTCTAGGAAGTTATTTTAATTATGGCTTGAAATGACCACCTGCCAAGAATGGGAATCGAATCTACGATGTCTAGAATTCTCAGACGGTAGCCGAGCAACTAGATCAGCCCGATATCTTAGGGAATGTTATCTTCTTAATACGTTCTACATTTAATCTTACCTCCCCCTCTTTCTTTTGAAATAAACTTACGAAACGATGGCCTTTTTATTCCAACGATGCAAGATGTTTTCTATAATAAACTATTTTATCTCTACAATTTATTTTTCCTTTATGAATATTTTGGCTATTTATCTCCTGAAGATCCGGTTTCGGAAACTTACGAAACGATGGTTTTTTATTCCAACGATGCAAGATGTTTGCTGTAATAAATTATTTTCTTCTACATTATTCCGACAATTTATTTTTCCATTATGAATATTTTGGCTATTTATCTCCTGAAGATCCGGTTTCGGAAACTTACGAAACGATGGTTTTTTATTCCAACAATGCAAGATGTTGGCTATAATGAATTATTTTATTTCAATATTATTCCGATAATTACTTTTTCCATTACGAATAATTTTTTTACCGTTTATCTCCTTAAGATCCGGACTCCGCAAACTTACGAAATGATGGTTTTTTTATACGAACGATGCAAGATGCTTGTTATAATAAATTATTTCATTTCTACATTTTTCCGATAATTCATTTTTCCATTACGAATATTTCTGCTATTTATCTCCAGAAGATCCGGATTCCGAAAACATACGAAATGATGGTTTTTTATTCCAACGATGCAAGATGTTTGCTGTAATAAATTATTTTCTTCTACATTATTCCGATAATATATTTTTCCTTTATGGATATTTTGGCTATTTATCTCCTAAAGATCCGGATTCGGAAACTTACGAAACGATGTTTTTTTTATTCCAACGATGCAAGATGTTTGCTGTAATAAATTATTTTCTTCTACATTATTCCGATAATTTATTTTTCCTTTATGGATATTTTGGCTATTTATCTCCTGAAGACCAGGATACGGAAACTTCGAAACGATGGTTTTTTATTCCAACGATGCAAGATGTTTGCTGTAATAAATTATTTTCTTCTACATTATTCCGATAGGCCGTGGCGGCCTTGTGGTACAGCGCGCTGGTTTTCGGTGCTGAGGGTGCTCAGATCGAATCCTGGCGAAGCGCCACTAAAACGCCTCCGTTTGTGTTGTCCCTTCATAGGGGGCCATGCTGGTCTGCCTATATGGCGCCCCCATAATAAAATGGCCAGCAAAAACTGCGGTGAATTATAGGTGAATGTCTTCGGGACAAGTGCCTCCGCATTGAAAAAAAAAACCATTATTCCGATAATTTATTTTTCCTTTATGAATATTTTGGCTATTTATCTCCTGAAGATCCGGATTCGAAAACTTACGAAACAATGGTTTTTTGTTCCAATGATGAAAGATGTTTGCTGAAATAAATTATTTTCTTCTATATTATTCCGATAATTTATTTTTCTTTTTTGAAAATTTTGGCTATTTATCTCCTGAAGATCCGGATTCGGAAAATTACGAAACGATGGTTTATTATTCCAACGATGCAAGATGTTTGCTGTAATAAATTATTTTCTTCTACATTATTCCGATAATTTATTTTTCCTTTATGAATATTTTGGCTATTTATCTCCTGAAGATCCGGATTCGGAAACTTACGAAACGATGCTTTTTTATTCCAACGATGCAAGACGCTTGCTGTAATAAATTATTTTATTTCTACAGTATTCCCATAATTTATATTTCCATTATGAATATTTCTGCTATTTATCTCGTAAAGATCCGGATTCTGCTAATGAGCCATGAGCCCGAGGGATTCACCTTGAAATTCGGTTTGAAATTCTCTCCTCAGAAACCTCTTAAAAACACTTCAAACTGCTAGGTACGTAAATAGACACCTCAGCCTGTTGAAGTGTGTGCATGTGTGGAAGAGGAATACTTGAAACTTCTCAGCCCCCAAGAGATATTCTTCTAACTTGTTTAAAAGTAATGGTGGCTTCGCGAATGTGCTACGAAGGATAATTTCGTCTCATGTAGTAGCACTCTTTGTACTTAATGCTGGGGGTGTATTCTCTGGACTACATAAATTTAGGAAATACATATTTAGAAACTAGCTGAAAACCCGCACTTCGCTACGGAGTACATTCAAATTAAATACAACGGTCAATGTATGCAATTAATGCCCCTCCCCCCAAAAAATAAGTATATATATATATATTTATAATAAATACGACGATCAATATATACAATAGATGTAGAAAAAATATATATATTTATAAAAAATCGTAAGGGATATTTTTATAGACAAAATAATGTCCAATCGTCTGCAACATTAGCAAGAAAAAAAATATTTTTTTGTCTATTTAGTTGTTATGCACGTGACGATAAATTTATTTAAAGTACCAGAAAAAGAAGTCACGATATCAGCATTTAATAAATTAAATTCTAAAAATTAATCTTTAAAAATTCACCAAAAAATCCAAAAATAGAGGTAAAGATTCGAAAAAGATTTCATTTTAGAGGAATTTTTATGATCGTTCTCGTGATATAAATTTTATAACCCTCAAATTATTATTTTAAATGCAAACTTAAAACAAGTTACTAAAACAGCTTAAAAATTTTATTTTAAAAAATCTAAGAAGAATTTTTCAAAAATCTCTCTTAGTACACCTCTACATTATAAGAAGAATCGCCATGCAAAATTTCAGCCCTTTAGGTCCAGCAGTTTGGCCTGTGCGTTGTATGTCAGTCAGTGAGTCAGTTACGGAACTGTTTTATATTTTTATAGAAAACACGTGTAAATATATTTATAGACAGTGTATTATATTTTTATAGACAACACGTGTAAAAAAAAGAATTTTACAGGGAAATGTAAGACAATATTTAGAAACATACCTCAATACAAAATGAACACACTAATCATTTAAAAAATAAATAGCACTGCTTAGAAATTATAAAATACAAGGTGCTTTCAAACTTCATCCATCTAGAGAAACCTTCACTTAATACTGCCAAAACAATAGCAATGCCGTAACAGTAACCACTCTGAACTGTCCACCAATTTTCTCTCCATGGTTTAGCACCAAGGAAAAGAACACCTAGCTGGAATGCGTAAAGAACCCACGACCTATGGATTTGAGGCTAGACTCCTGAGACTTCTGAACCCTTGAGGCCAATATCCTACCTTCACAGGTAGGATATTGGCCTTAATGGTTCAGAAATCTTATCTTCTGAGTACCATTTCTTACAAGGTACTATAATTTTTGCTGTATCTGTATTCAAGCTGGTTAGTGTAGAGTATCACGGTCCATTTTTTTCAACAAAACGGCTTTTTGTGGATCCTAGAGAGCGAAACAGTTTGTCTGAGATAAAATTTCCATTTGTTTCATTCGTCTAAGGTTTTCTTTTATTATTAAATCTGTAAATGAAGCACAAGTAAAAAAAATCCTGATACTGGATAAAACTGAGCACGGAATTTGTGTGGAAAATACGGAAAAATTTATGTTTATCACAGCATCAAATGAGAAGAGCTGTAGCCACAATAGACTGATAGTTTAAGTGCTTAAAACTTTCTAATAATTGGCAATTTATGATAGCCATGTAATCATACACATAGCTCCTAGTTAACTAGTAATTAGCGCCTACTTACGAGGTAGGTACTAGATTGCTCATTCACACAACTCATTAGAAGTAAGAAAGTTAGATACTAGATTCACAACAGATAGCGCATAGCCACTAGTTAGCCACTTAGGCTTTGCGCATGTCTACTAAAGAGAAGCAGGGATGCGAAGAAATTTGTTCAAAATCCCTTTAAAGGGGATATATTATTAAAGATTTATCGATATCAAAGTTTGATTTAATAATTTTGAAATGAACGCTTCCTAAAATTTTCGATAAAACATAAAATAAGTTACTGACTTCTTGGCGACAATCAGTCAGTGCCACTTTTATTATTTTGCCATTTTTTTATACAATCCTCTTTTTAAAATAAAAGTAAAATTATGGATCAACTAAATGCTTGGAATAAAATTACTTTGTTTCACAGTAACCTGTGCGCATCCCAAAATACCAGATCGCTTAATTGATAACACGCACATCATAAAAACTTTGACTGCATGCGGCTTCAGACACTCGAAAATGCAACAAAACTTTTTTCAAGTTTAGAGGAATCTGATTGAACTACTATGGTTATCGTAATCGGTAGTTCGAAGCAAATCATAAAGATATGGCAAAATGAAGTAAAAGCTTTTTTAAGGGGACAGTGGACCTTCAGACTTAACTTTCTTTTTGTTTTGAATGGATTTGCTTGAAATTTGAATATGTGATCAGTACCATAGAAATGTAAAAGTAGTTAAAAATTAAAGATGAAATATTAATAATTTATGAATTATGAATTATTAATTATATCAAAAATTGGCCTAATTAAAAATGTTCCACGCGCATATCTTTTACATAAAATACGGTAATTTTTATTTACAGGATATCTTATAGAACTAACAATGAAACTTATTGCTTATTTTAAGCATTCATTAAAAATATGAAGAGAAAAAAAATAATAGTGAAAACACCCTTTTTATTAAGCAAAATACCTATAAATCATCTCTTAAAGTACAAAATTTTCAAGTTCTGAGCTACGAAGCATAATGTTTTTTAATAAGATTTATTTGATATACAGTTAAGTATATAAAACTTAAATTTCAAAGAATTACGATAATTTGAAATGTGCCTGGAGCAGTTTGAATATTCGTATGACATGAAAATTTTTGTTTTGAGAAAAACACATTTAAAGTTATTGCTGTTAGTAATCACATAATATCTAAATTAAATACAAATCCCTATAAATAGGAAAGTAATCACAAAAATAAAAAATCTCTTTGCGACACATTCCTAATCGTCCGTAGTTTCACAATTAAAAAAAAAAAAATTCGAATTTTTGGACAAATTTCACAATTTTGAAAGTCCACTGTTCCCTAAAATGTCCCGAGTAAATCTGCATGAATTTTAATTATCACAGGAATTTTGAGACAATTTTGTTCTTTATCTTAAAAAAAGTGGATCACATAAATTTTAAAGCTATCCACTTACTTAAAAACTTTTAGAAAAATTGGAAAGAATATATGTGCAGAAAGTTTTAAACCGATGCTTCGGATTACGTTATGGGAACATTTTCTCCACGGCACTAAAAATTGTAAACCAGCGCTTTCAAGTTTTTCTCACCATGCCAATGGTATTTTTATGTTAGCTTTTAATCAGAAAGGAAAGCAAAAAAATTCAGAACCGTGTAATTATTTAGCCAAAAGTACTTCCACAAGGAGTACAAGCGGCTTTTTAATATAAATCATTGTAATTACTCAATTAACTTTGTTCTTTTATGTACCCTATAAAACCACCTTGGAATTTTCATTAAAGAAGTATTTTTCTGTGTTTATTTATACCTGGAGGGTGAAAAAAATCTTTCTTCTTAATTAGCCGACTTTTCTTATGATTGATGAACAGGGCAGAGATTTTAATTTAAATAGATATTAAGTAATGCTCTTTCATTTATCTGAAACAGAATCTTAGGTTATTGGTTATTATTATAAATGATGCTACGTGTTTTTAAAAAGGCTTAACTCTTGTTTTCACGCTATCCAGGTTTTTTCTAGTAAAAATAAAATGAATGTGGAATTATTCTAGAGTAAAAATTGCATTTTTTTGTGCGTGTTTCGATGTTAATCTTTAAACATGGGATAAATGAATATTTTATTGTACAAAAATTACGCTGAAGTATGAACAATGCATTATTGAAAAGCATGTGAATACATATTTATATATAAAACAGATGCTTATTTTTTAAGGAAACATATACTTTTTTTCCTCATTGTTGATGGAAGGAAAATGATCAGTGTGGACACATGGCTTCTAATTCTCTTGCCCATTTATTGGCTCAAAACCAAAGTACCGTCTGGAGATATGGGATTAATCTAGGGCTATTTTTGTAATGACTTAGCAGAAACAAACTTTTTACCTTTTTCAAAACATATATAATTTGCTATAAATCAGGAATTGTAGAATTTTTAGGATTGCGAAAATGCTCGTTTACCAAATTTTCTTGATGGCATGAAAATAATGCAATAAACCCAAATTCTTGTATTCCTTATTTAAAACAGTATACTGTGAATTCCCGAGCTAAAAGAAATCAGGATAGTATTAACGGTAATGATGAAGTATAAAAATTTGGGAAAATATCCTTCCTTATATATATATATATATATATATATATAAATAAATAAATAAATAAATAAATAAAAAAATAAATAAATATATATATATATATATATACAGGGCTCGATTTGAGGTGAGGCCAGAACGGCGTTCCGGTACCTCTCTTTCGAAAAAAAAAATTACAATAGTTGAAAACATTTATTTAATCACATATTACTCTGTTGTTAGTGAGTGGGCCCGGCTTATTAAATTAAGACTTATTAAGATTAATACACACACACACACACACACACAGACACACACACACACACATATATATATATATATATATATATATATATATATATATATATATATATATGTGTGTGTGTGTGTGTGTGTGTGTGTGTATTAGTTAGTTATTTTGTTATCTTATTGATAAGTTATTTTCTGAGCTATTTTTTTCTAATATGAAAGTTTAGTCTGATAGCAATCGGACTAAATATTTTTTAAAGATCACCTTTTTGGATTTAAAGTTTTTGCAATTACTCGCACTTCCAATAACTTCCATAGCAAGTTCCGGTAAGCATTGAGCCGTAATACATGTAATCCGATTTGAGAAACAGTCGGCTTTTAACGCTCACATAATAATTCACAAGTTTGTGATCGATAAACTATGAATATTTTTTTCTAGTGCTGGAGTCCATTTCTATAATTGCATTGAGTTTATAAACACTGTACTATACAGTATGTAAAATTTTTGTGTTAAATAAAACTACTGCTGGTTTACATTCTCCGTATTTATGGAGTCAGAAACTGCATGCCTGGTGTACGGCTATTATTCTCGTCGTACTGTGGGAGTTTATGTTGAAGATACTTAGATGATATTAGGAGGAGAATTTATTAAACCCGCTGTAATTTTGCAGAGCATTGCTTTCCTTTTATTGTGGGTGTCAAATAGGGTAAGCAGGAGGGAAATAAAGTTTTAAAGGCCTAGTTATATTTGCAAACGTTCTAATTCCATGGGGATCCTACACCTATATAGAGTTTCTATGCTCACTTCTACCCAGACCTGGGTGTATATAATTTGAAGTGGCTCTCTATTTGAATTTGAACCACACACAGTTTATACATGAAACAATGTTTATTGAATTCGTTGCACATATAATTGGCTTTACAGCAATAAGCATGCGTACTACTTGTACGGAATGTATAAACACAGCTTTCAAGAACAATATATTTTTATACTCACGAACAGTAAGTCAAACCAGCAGTACTGCCATGTAAACTTCTGGCCCGCTAAGCACTAGCGCAGGATAACACCTATTCAACCTTAACAACCTCCCCCTTTTCATTAATGACGCTGCGTGGTATTTATACTAAGCGCGTATGCCGAAATTAGCATATCTAAAGCAGCTTCTTTAATTCACTCAAAAGTTCGATTCTTGTGAATCGAATCTTGTGTATACCTTACACTTATAACACCCATTACAGAGCTGACTGTAAATTTAAATATTTCGGAAATAGTTAACATAAGCGCAAAAAACAAAAAAAGGAATACTTGTTATTGGAAATACATAAAATTAATGTTTTTAAAATAAAATTTGAGTTTCAATGCAAAAAGTTTTTTCATTTAATTAATTTACCGATAATAGAGCAGGATTACGAATCTAATTAAAGGACAATAAATGCTGAACAAAATAAATATAAATAGTAGCTTAAAAACAGTTACATAAATTTTCTTGTAGTAATCACGATGAATTCTTATCGCCTGAAGTAAATTTTCATGGCGTAGTTAGATTTTATTTCCAGAGCAAAATTATGAAAGATTACAGTTGTTACACCAGCATTATTTTCATGTTGCTTAGTAAATAATAATTTCTTTTGATTACTTGAATGTTATCGCTAGCAAGTGAAACTCTAGTACTTTTTCCAGCTAATGCACTAATGAGCTTTCTTATAAGGTCTGTCACCAAGGAGTTGAATTGATTTCCTTTCCCTCAAAATTGCCCTGCTTTGATATCATTTATTCAAAGGAATAATAAGGGTAATAAGGGTATGATAATAAGGGTATGCTGTATCTATCTGTACAGGAACACAGTTCTCACTTATTTAATTGATGGTTTTCGAAAGCTATGCAAGATATTCGATATAATTTACTTTGCCGAGAAAGGGGAAAGATAATTGTTTATGTGTCAAGCTATGTACGATTTGAATAAATGGGAGACGTAGCTTAAAGACAGACTACAGCAAAAAGCTTCCAAATTCAAAACTAAATGAAAAAGGATATTTTTTTCTGAATATTTTTCTAAAAGTGATAATGTATCTTCAAATTAAATGTAAGATTAAGATTATTTTATACATCAGTAGAATTGCAATGAATACTTAAAATACTCTCCAGTTTGCCTGATAAAAGTATGTGTAAAAGAAAGAAAACTAATCTAATTCCCTTTCGTGTCCTTTACATTAAAAGTACTTAATCGTGGAATAATTAATATTTTTCTTCCAAACCTTTTATTTCTGTAAAAACATGCCAACGACCAGAGATTTTAATGCGAATTAAAATTGAATTTAATTTAGAAAATTTCAGATTTATTTTTAGTTTTTTTACCAGTTATTTTAAATGACTGAAAATGATCAGAAAAATAAAAATGTTTTAAATGAGAGGGAGAATTTTAAATTGAGTGGTTATTTATTATTTATTCGACTAATGCCGGTGACTTTTTATTGTGAAGTCTTTCTAATTAACCTTTCCTAACATTAACGTTTTTATTACTGGCATAAATTTGAAGCAATATTTAAGAAAGATTATTTTTTAAATGTCATAACTCGTCTTACAATTAAAAAAAGTTTTTATGCAGGAAAATAAGTCATACATTTCATAATTAATTTTTAAAAATGCACTTTCACACCTCGTTTTTAAATAATCTTATATATATATATATATATATGTGTGTGTGTGTGTGTGTGTGTGTGTGTGTGTAATATATTAAATTTAGGCTCTCCATTCTGGCATTTAAATTTCCTTTCCTAAATCTAATCTGCAGTAATCTTAATTTCTCACTTTAAAACCCTTATCCCCAGAACTTCCCATGAATCGCTTGCCTTTGCATTTCTACACGTCTACATGTTAGAATTCAGGAGTGGGTTCGCATCGCGAGCCCCAAAATCTGCTGATCCTACAAATGATAGTCACATGGTCTACCTCACTCTCTCGCGCTTAAGGTTGAAAGGTGATATTTCTTCCGAGCCGTTCTTCGACATGGACGGATGTACTTTTATCGCTCTAATAAATGATTCAACCCGACTGCTTCAGAATTTAATTTTTATTCCATTCAAGCTAAGTCTATCTCCAGCCATGTAAATATAAGCCAGTTTTCCCTTTCAGGTTTTAATTTAAGGACGTGATGTAATGGGTATATTACATGCATACATACATGCATACATGCGTACATACATACATACATACATATATATATATATATATATATATATATATATATATATATATATATATATATATATATATATATATATATATATATATATATATATATATATATATATATATATATATATATATATACAAATATATATAGATACTAGCTGAAAACCCGCATTTCGCTACGGAGTACATTCAAATTAAATATAACGGTCAATGTATGCAATTAATGCCAAAAAAATAAATATATATATTTATAATAAATACGATGGTCAATGTATACAATTGATGTAAATATATATATATATATTTATAAAAAATCGTAAGGGATATTTATTTTTTTGGATAATATCCAATCTAAACGTCTGCTGCATTAGAAAGAAAAAAATATATTTTTTTGTCTATTTAGTTGTTATGCACGTGACGATAAATTTATTTAAAGTACCAGAAAATGAAGTCACGTGATCAGTATTTAATAAATTAAATTCTAAAAATTAATCTTTAAAAATTCACCAAAAATCAGGAAATGAAGGTAAAGATTTGAAAAAGATCTCATTTTAAAGGAATTTTTATGATATTTCTCGTGAAATAAATTTCATAACCCTCAAATTATTATTTTAAATGCAGCTTAAAAATTTAATTTAAAAAAATCTAAGAAGAATTTTTCAAAAATCTTTCTTAGTGCACCCCTACACCATAAGAAGAATCGGCATGCAAAATTTCAGTCCTTTAGGTCCAGCGGTTTGGTCTGTGCGTTGTATGTCAGTGAGTCAGTTACGGAACTGTTTTATATATATAGATATATAATAAAATATTTCTTTCTGGAACATTAAGTTATAAAATATGAACATTCAGTCAAAATACCTCTTCCATTTTTCACTATTTCTGCTTATTCACAGAATGATAGATATATTTCTAAACAAAGGAAAATTTCCTTTCTGATAATAAAAGATTCTTTACTGAAATAAAGTAAAGGAACAATATAAAATTGTGGCGAATCGGATATCAAACCTTTTGTGATTTCGATTGGGTGAATCACTCCGATCTCGGTAAAAAACCTTATCGTTCTGTTCATGAAAGGATGCAAGAGAGTATTAAAGAAGAATAAATCACCCTCAGACCGGCGACTTTAATTGATTGAGTTTTTCAGATCTCTTACCTCCCAGAAAGATCTGGATTGAATTTAATTTTATCGGGTATTCGGAACGAGCCCATTGACATCCAAAGATTTCGATATCTTTAAGGAAAGTCAAGTTAAATGTTATAAATCAAAAATATGCATTTAAACACGAATAGATAAAAATATATCGAATATACTGCAGAGTTATTGAAAGCAACTCTAATGAAATATCATATCTAGATTAATGAGTGTAAAATAATTAAAGGTGTAAGGTATACACAAGATTCGATTCACAAGAATCGAACTTTTGAGTGAATGAATTAAAGAAGCTGCTTGAGATATGCTAATTTCGGCATACGCGCTTGGTATAAATACCATGCAGCTTGATTAAAGGGGAGAAGGTTTTAAAAAGGTTGTTAAGGTTGAAGAAAGGTTGTTAAAGTTGATAGATAAGCGAGAGGGAGCTACGAGTTAGGCAGCTCCAGGTGTTAACCGGCGTTAGTGTTTAGCAGGCCCAAAATTTATGTGGCAGTACTGCTGTTTTGACTCTCGGCTGGTTTGTGAGTATTGCAAAGTGTATTTTCATTGAATGCTAATATATATTCCGTACAAGTAGTACGTATGCTTATTGCTGTAAAATCAAATTCTATATGTGCAACGAATTCAATAAACATTGTTTCATGTATAAACTGTGTTTGTATCAAAGTCATTTAGAGTGCCACTTCAAATTATATACACCCAAGTCTGGGTAGAAGTGAGCTATTTTCTCTATAAAGGTTTCTCAAGATTATCGTTCGATTTATAATATTGTATAGTAGTTTCTTATATATACCTCCTCTACTACTGTTCTTGTTCTTTTAAGTATATTCCTAATAGACCAAAGCAATTTAAATAGCATAAATGTATGAAAATATTTATGTTCAGTTTTGATATAAAATAATTATTTAAATTTGCTAAACACAACTAAGTGCATGAAACTGACGGTACCAAAACATTTTTTAATAATTAAAATTTGCCTTCCTTAGTAATTATGATAGTATAATTTTTAGAAATTTTCGAAGTTTTTTAAATAAATCTTCAAAAGCTTTTTGGATAGTTTTGTTATGCTCTATAAACATTTAAGTTGATATTAAACTGATTTCTTAAGAATATATAACAAATATTATTTATTCCTAGCTTTTATTTTTCACAATACCCGTGCATGTTAATGTTAATAAAGAGTAATACTATGCATTTTGCATTACACCCTTTATTTTGTATTTCAATAGAACCATTGGAATTGTTGTATAACTATCTGTTTAATATACCCGTTATGTTTAAGATGACAATAGTGGCTTTATGTTGTATATATATATACATATATATATATGTACATATATATATATATATACATATATATATGTACATATATATATATATATATATATATATATATATATATATATATATATATATATATATATATATATACAGACTTTGTAAAGAGAAGTCATAAGAAATGAGCTCCTGATGTACGAACACTTCTAATAGAATCTGCGGGGAAAATGTTACACTTTTACGGCATTGGTTATTCGACTTTTTCGGCAAGAGTTTCTATATATATTTATGCATGTTTCTCTGTCTCCCGCTCTTTCTTTCTCTCTCTCTCTCTCTATCTATCTATCTATCTATCCATATATATTACTGTATATATATATATATATATATATATATATATCTATCTATATATATATATATATATATATATATATATATATATATATATATACATATATATATACATATATATATATATATATATATATACATATATATATATTTATGCATATATATATATATATATATATATATATATCTAAATCATGATAGAGAATACCACTGGAAGCGAGTGTATGTTATACATTTCTTTTTCTTTCAGTATAGCTATAAACATTAAACAGAGTGATATTAGTCGGATATCCAAGTCGGATTATAAGCTAAAACTTGAAAGAGTTAAATTGATTCTTAATTTACATTGCTCTTTGTTTCTAATGCTTGAGAAAATAATGGTGAAAATTAAAATTATTGGCAAAAATTAAATCTGTTTGAATTTTCATAATTGGGTTTACCTTTTTCCTGTGGTTATATTGTCTGTGTTTATGGCTATACGGCATTCTTTCGCAGTTGAAGCAAATTTTACTTTAGCCGTAGTTTAAATTTCAAGATTTAGGTTCTAAATAGTCGCTAGATTAATTATTGGGTAATCCTTAATAAAACTGTTCTCATAATCTATATATATATATATATAAAAGTTCCGTAACTGACTCACTGACATACAACGTACAGACCAAACCGCTGGACCTAAAGAGCTGAAATTTTGCATGGTGATTCTCCTTATGGTGTAGGGGTGCACTAAGAAAGGTTTTTGAAAAATTCTCCTTAGATTTTTTTAAATTAAATTTTTAAGCTGTTTTTGTAATTTTTTTAAGTTTGCATTTTAAATAATAATTTGAGGGTGATAAAATTTATATCACGAGAAAGATCATAAAAATTCCTTTAAAATGAAATCTGTTTTGAACCTGTAACTCGAATTTCTGAATTTTGGTGAATTTTTAAAGATTCATTTTCAGAATCTAATTTATTAAATGCCGATCACGTGATTTCTTTTTCTGGTACTTTAAATAAATTTATCGTCACGTGCATAACAACTAAATAGACAAAAAAAATATTCCTTTTCTTTCTAATACAGCAGACGATTGGATATTATCCAAAAAAATAAATATCCCTTACGATTATATATATATATATATATATATATATATATATATATATGTGTGTGTATATATATATTTTACATCAATTGTATACATTGATCTTCGCATTTATTATAAATATATATATATATATTTTTTTCTCATTAATTGCATACATTGACCGTTGTATTTAATTTGAATGTACTCCGTAGCGAAGCGCGGGTTTTCAGCTAGTTTACACATAAAATGAATGATATTGTTTTGTAAGAAACAAAGACATATTTTCATGTATGTCTTTAATCATACTTGCGATATAAGCTCCCTGTATGCTTCCGTTATGTTATAAAATTCTAGTGTAGTGTAAAAAATTACAGTCATACATGTTTCATATCACTTACCAGCCCAGCACGTTATTTATAAATTATTGAGTATAGCGTGCATATCAAAATTACATTACAAAAAACTATTTGTGCGAAAAAGTATGTACAAAAAATTAAGTAATTTCATTCTCCTTTATGTATTATTAAATAAATGTTATCGATTTGTGTGCACTCTAATAAGTTCATCTTAAAAATATAATAAAAGAAAGTACACTGGAAAATTAGGAAGTCCACTCAAAGAACGAATTTTCATTTTCGCAACCCTAATCCAAAGGGCATCAGCTTTTGGTCATGCGCATTTTGGTTTGTGTATTACAGATTGATGCTACCTTATATAAAAGAATAGCAGACAAGTCTAAAATATGAATAACTAAAGCAAAAAACATATAAATGTCTATAAACCAAAGTTCCGAATACTAACAAAGCTAAAAATTAAGAACCCATTTTAATATTATCGAGGCTCTAGAGCAGGGGTGGGCATTAAGTCGATCGCGATCGACAGATGGACCACCAAGACATTTTGGGGTGATCGCCTTTACTAAAACATAAGACGCGCATACTAAAAGAAACATATTTATGGAACACCGACACGATTTGCTTTAAACTTGGTTTTAAAAGAGTAAGTTTTTTTCTTGTAGTTATGTAGGTAAGTACATATTCCGTATTTATTATTAAGTTATAATAAATATTGTAGACCGTTTTTTTAGCTCACCACACCTAAGTCTCTGGGTGGACCGCAGGGCTGCCCAGAGACTTTACGGGGCCTGGGGCAAACTTCTGTTGGGGGCCCCAAGAAAAATAAAAAATGGAAAGAGACGAAAACGCACATTCAATATTCAACACACATTTTTAGGGGGGCCCCTTTTTTCAGGAGATTATTTTAAATTTTGAAGTACGGTACAAGATTCAGAATTTTCTTTCGGAGGAAATCTAATAAATAAAATTTGAAAAAAGTTTTGGGGGCCCCTCCGGAAGTTGGGGGCCTGGGGCAAAGTGCCCCAGTTGCCCCTCCCCGCCTCTGGGCGACCCTGGTGGACCGCAACACCTTGCAAAAATTAGAAGTAGCCTGTACCCTGGAAAAGTCTGCCCACCCCTGCTCTAGAGAATGAACCTGCCCCTGAAGACCTAATGTAAGAAAAAAGGAAACAAAATATAGAAACAGAGGGAAAGAAAGAAGCACAAAGTAACAAGTGGACAAAGTTTGCAATAAAATCAAATAAATAAATATAAAATTAAATAGGAGATACTGAATGGATTTTGGTTCCGCCTTCTCCTTGTAAGGCATTAAACAAGTTTCTGCCTCTGTTGCAGTGTCACCTTAAATCCAGTATAATAACTAACTCCCTGAAGTTTTCGCAGTATTATTGCAGGAGGATTTTCTCGAGCAAACAATTCCCCTAGGGTAATACCTTGAATTCCCGCGTTGTCACTCTTTATATGACGAAAGTCATGATCCCGATCTTATACTGAAGAAAATCATAAAATAATATTGGCTTCACAAATAATGACATACGTTGCTTTAGTTCGATTTGTGTCGTGCCGTTACAGACTGTTACATTAAATTTTATCACATAGTATTTAGGAAATGCAACTCAAGACTGTTCATTTGTAATCGAATCTTTTGGGGAATATTTATTTAAGTTTCATTCTAAGAGTCGAAATTGCATTGTAAATTATTTATTAAAACAAGTGATTCTTTCTTGAATATCTTATATTCTGTAAGAAATTTATAGTAGCTATAAGATATTTAGTAAATTTTTTTCTCAATGTGATACTAATTTCAGAATAATATGCTCGTAATTTCAAACACACATCTTATTTATAATGTTAAAATTTATAATATTAAATTAATTATTAAAAGAAGTGATACATTTAAAAAAAAATCTGTAAGACTTTTTAATAAAAGCTATAAGATATCTAATAAAATTTTTCTTAATAATGTGATACTAATTTTCAGAATAATATGCTCGTAATTAAAACACACCTAGAATTTATAATGTTAAAATTTATAATATTAAATTAATTATTAAAAGAAGTGATACATTTTTTTAAAAAATCTGCAAGACTAATAAAAGCTATAAGATATCTAATAAAATTTTTCTTAATAATATGATACTAATTTTTAGAATAATATGCTCGTAACTAAAACACACCTAGAATTTATAATGTATCCATGAAAACCTATGCCTGATTTAAAATCTTATTCTGTGAGAAACACAGAGCATTTTTCCCGTGGTATTTAAAAATTATAAAGCCAAAAGAGAGACTGCAAATTTCTGTTATAATTATTATAATAATTGTTTTGTTACATTTAAATTCATTTTAAATTGATGTACTTAGGTTATGAATTGAAAATATTTTCATAAGATCCCTTGCCGAACGATGTCCGAATGACCATTGGCTTTCGGTACCATAGTGCGGGTTCAATTCCCACTATTTGCAAGGGTGTTTTTAGCCGTTCGGAATCATCTTTAAGCTGTAGGTCTCGGTCCAATTAGCCCTCGTGTGGCAAAAAAATGACCGTAGTCCTTCAAACCAAACCGAACAAAAATTACTTCCCCTGCTTTAATAAATTAAAATTGGATTTTTAATAAGTATATTTAAGTTTGTTTAGCTAGTGTCTCTATGAAGTACATTTTTGTGAACATATTTAAAATTTTCTGTAATGAACTTGGTGTTTCTATATAGGACCGTTATAGAGCAAATAGCTCACTTCTACCCAGACTTGGGTGTATACAATTTGAAGTGGCACTCTAAATGAATTTGATACAAACGCAGTTTATACATGAAACAATGTTTATTGAATATTCTTGCACATGTAGGCTTTGCTTTTAACAACAAGATTCATGCGTAATACTTGTACAGATATATAAATACAGCTTTCAAGAACAATATATTTTTCAATACTCACGAACAGTAAGTCAACCAGCAATTCTGCCACGTAAACTTTGGGCCCCCTAAGCACTAGCGCAGGATAACACCTGGATCTACTTACCCCGTAGCTCCCTCTCGCTTATCTATCAACTTTAACAACCTTTCTTCAACCTTAACAACCTTTCTTCAACCTTAACAACCTTTTTCATTAATGACTCTGCATGGTATTTATACTAAGCGCGTATGCCGAAATTAGCATATCTCAAGCAGCTTCTTTAATTCATTCACTCAAAAGTTCGATTCTTGTGAATCGAATCTTGTGTATACCTTACATCGTTTAATTTATATTCCTTTGTAAACTATTCCTTAACTGGCGTTACCTAAAAAACACAAAACAGAGCGTAATAGCAAGTATTTCTGAACACAGATCTCACTTAAATTTTTCATGATTTTCTATTATTTTCTCTTGTTTAGGAGCAAAATATTTTTGTTGGATTTCTCATAATTTTCCGTAACGTAAAAACAGGAGATATTAAATAGGAAATATATTCATTTTATGTCAATGGTGTATAGAATTTTCATTACAGTATATTTTGAATATAATCTGAACAGCATCTATAACTAGAGATATCTCTTAATTTTTAACAATCATGATCACGAATGTGATAATTACAATTAAAATGGATCTTGAAATTTTTTTTTTGTGTTTCGAAAAAGTACTTTTGTTTTGTAATAATCAGATTTACATAATTTTTAACAAATCATGATTATGAATAGATATTACTAGGTAAAAGAATGGTTACAGTTATAGTTACTGAAAGAAAATGCAATCATGAATTATATAGTTTTTGTTTATTATTTTAAAGAATATTTTTTTAATACTTCATATATATTTTAAACGTGCATTTACAATATTTTATTTTCAGCTATAACCTTATCCCATCCTTCATTTTTAAAGAGAATTCTAGTTTTTTTGTTTGAAAGTTTAATTTATGATCAAACACGATTATACTTAGAGATACATCCTATATAGATCTAACAGAATCTTATTTTAAATGCATTGGGGCCATTACTATTAAGATTTAAAATACGTTTCAAAATTTTCTGAAGACTTCTTACAAAAGAAATTTGAGTAAAACATAAAATTTTAACGACTGAATATCACAGAAGATATTTTTAGATTCCTTATTTGAAAATTTTCTATCATTTATCCAATTTTGTTCATCCCTAGGGAATCCTATTCATGATTTCTTTCCTTCTATATGAAAGAATCGGGAAATATACGAACGTGATCGGATTATGGTAAAAAATTCATTGGAATATCCCTCCTCCCTGTAAAACCCTCCTTAAATCGGAGTTTGTGAAATAGATTGGCTGAAAAGTGCTATTTTTATGAACTAAATGAACTAAGGATCCAAAAATAGCAAACATTTTTAATTCATGGTTTTTGGAAATATCAAACTTGGTAGTTATATTGACATTTAGATGAAGTATTAGTATAATTCAAAACCAGCATTTAAAATGCCTTTTTATGATTAACTAGAAGGTAACCCGTCATTTTGACGTCATAATACTAATAATGACGTCTTAATGGAAAAAGTATATGAAAGTTAAAAAATATCCCGAATTATCTAACAATATTGCATTTAATCCACACCTTGTAAAAGCAAACCCTTTCATTATTTTTTATTTATTTAGTTTTTCATGCGATTGGAGTAGTAGACAGCCATCCAAGCCTTCATTTTGACGTCATAATGCTAATAATGGCGTCATAATGGAAAAAGTATATGAAAGTTAAAAAATATCCCGAATTATCTAACAATATTGCATTTAATCCACACCTTGTAAAAGCAAACCCTTTCATTAATTTTATTTATTTAGTTTTTCATGCGATTGGAGTAGTAGACTGCCATCCAGTTTTTTACAGCTCACTACGCGATATGAATACTTGAGCTACTTGATTCTTTCACATTCAAGTTTGTTTACTTTCAGATTTCATCGCAAAAGTAAACAGATTTTTAAAAACTGTTAAATATACAGCTAAAAGCATCCAATTTTTTTTAGTTCTGAATGTTTTATAGAAAAATAGGCTGAACAAACGTGATTTGATGGAGAAGATATTAGTTTTTAGGTAAGAAAAAATTATGATCCACATCTGAAATTGAAATTAAGCCTAACCGGCTGTTTGTTTACTGAGGGCTTCAATTGAAAGATGAGTACAGCCCGGAAGTGTTATACAGAGACAACGGCTATTATATATATAATTGCAATATAACTGATGATTCTCGAAGAATGTAATAATTGGAAAATTGCAGAGAAAATTACAGCAAAATGAAATGGGGTGTTCCTAATATTCCCAGTCTTTAAAAACATTAATGCTTTCATTCTGTAGTTGAAACATTTCTCTGTTTACACATTCTCAAACTAAGTTTTCGGCAAGAGAAAAATTAATGGAAGTTATATACGTATGTCATACATTACATTATTTATTCTGTCCTTTTATGTTTTTTTTTTTAAGTTGTGTGTATTACACTTTACTTGCCAATGTTTTACAATATTTAAAGAAAGAATCAAACAGAGTCACCAGGTTTATGGTCCAGTTAAGACCTCAATGTGTTTTATAAGGTGACTAGCTGAATGCCCATGCTTCGCTATGGAGTACATTGAAATTAAATACATCGGTCAATGTATGCAATTAATGCCCCTCCCCTAAAAAATTTATGAAAAAATCATAACGGCTATTTTTATAGACAAAATAATGTATAAGAAAATATTCAAATTAAATACAGCTGTCAATGTATGCAATTAATTTGTATGTTTACCATTAATTTGTATATTTGCATGTCTAATTTGAATTAAATTCTTAAAAAACTTCCATCTCAATTAGTCTAGTGGTTAAATTTTATCTTTTACCATATTTAATATTTTTTGGTAAATTTATTTCGTTGCTATGCACGTGACGATAAATCAATTTAAATTATCACAAAAAGAAAAGAAACCACGTCATCAGAATTTAATAAATTAAATTAAAAAAATTAATCTTTGAAAATTCACCAAAAATCAGAAAATGGAGGTAAAGATTCGAAAAAGATTTCATTTCAAAGGAATTTTTATGATCTTTCTCATGATTTAAATTTTATAACCCTCAAATTATTATTTTAAATGCAAACTTAAAAAAAAGTTGCTAAAACAGCTTAAACCTTTAATTTAAAAAAATCTAAGAAGAATTTTTCAAAACTCATCTCTCCTAGTGCACCCCTACACCATAAAAGGAATCGCTATGCAAAATTTCTGCCCTTTAGGTCCAGCGGTTTGGTCTGTGCGTTGTATGTCAGTCAGTCAATCAGTCACTCAGTTACGGAACTGTTTTATGTATATAGATGGGCACATTTTATACAAAGTTATTGACGAGAGTTCCTCAGAGAAACTCCGAGGACGCATCGCTATTACACATATTAATTAGCTGTTTTCGTAGCGGTTTAGTAAAAGTTTTGAAGCAACACGAATGAAAGAAATCTAGTCCAATGCCATACCAAAGAAATTGTTAGGGGATTGGCGGCTAATCGGAATTAAAATTGAACTCTTCCTAGGAGTACACAACGATAGTTAAATATACTCGAGGATGTGAGCGCAATTGTTACATGCTTGCTGATGGCTACTAGTTATGAATGAGTTGCGTCGATGGACTAGTATACGTATTTCCACACCCTAAAATAAAGCATTCGGATGATAGTCACTAAAGGTTTCACACTTATGCCATTCTTTTATTCTCTGAACATCTCAGCACACACACACACACACATACGTGCGTGCGTGTGTGAGTGTATACATATCTATATTGCCAGATTCCGAAAGTAACTGGAAGTAGCAGCACGGCCAAATGGTTAAAGTACTGGACTGCTGACCGACAGAACGTCGGTCACTAACTTCTGGTTTTACTTTCTGTAAACATGCAAGTCCGGCACGAATGTCAGGATCAAAAATTCCGAGCGGTTTCTTAACAATTGTACTCCGAGCGTGGAGCAGTCGATGTGGATATCACCCGCCTACTTGAATGGGGCTATATTCTTTTCTGGGTTCCACATGCAGTTAGGGTGTGATAAAATGATATTACATGAATGACTCGTTTTCTTTGATAACAAAACAAAAATTTAATATAAAAAAGCATGAGTTAGAACAACTCTGAGTTGAAACCAAACTTTCATAGTACTAAAACCGACTATGTTCTGCGAGCACCACTGGAGTACTCCCAACCTCTCTCTTACATTTCCAGTTCAGTAATGTCCACTCTAGTCCGGTACTGCAACCAGTTTTTTCGTTCCTCCCCGCAGGGGGTGGTCCTTTCGACACCAGTGTGCAATCTTTCTAGCCCCCTAGCCTCTTGTTGCCCGCCCTCAACCTGGGCAGCTGGCTGTTTGATCCCCGACCCCTTTTGTTCGCCGCCAGTATAATACATCGCTTAATCAGCGTGGGGCGTCAGGTTGCATGGTGCATTGAAAATGCTCTCGCCAATTTCCAACGATGGGCTGGTGTGCTGACCTTTGTTGGAGCTATTCTTTCACTGTTGAAAAAGAAGCTCCAGCATGAAAAAAGAAAATCATTATTCAATGACTATAGGCATACTTCACAACATGGCACCCTTTTAGGGGTTCGACTGTGCATGACAATTCCCGCACAATACAGGTAAGTACGTACAAAGTCCCCCTTGCTGGCGCTACACTTTTTATTGTTCAACTGTCTCGCGGGCACGTTCTGGACGTAACAATTTCATTCTAATTTATGTTTCCTTTCTCAAAATTTCGATAAAGTTCTTGTTTATGTTAACTTATTATGTTAATTTCAACATTTAAAGAAAGTTCTTATGTTGTATATAAGAGACTTCTCTCAGGCTGAGGGCAGTTCAGTAGTGCGATTGCATCCTGCTAATAAACTCTTTTGACCATAACAGCGTGTTGGTTTATTCAGTATATATCACACTTGACAATATATCTATGCATAGAAATGTGACAATATATCGTGACAATATATCTATGCATAGAAATAGATTTCTAAATTATATATATATATATATATATATATATATATATATATATATATATATATATATTCATAGCAACCTATATAAAGTTGAAAAAATAATCAATAATAAATACATTACATGATTATTCTAAATTTAATGCCTTATTAAACTGTTACTTTTAGCCTTGACTTTTGAAATATTTCTTGTAGAAAGTAGACGAATAAGTAAGTGTTCCTAAAATAAATAACCTTAAAGTTATACGTATTGTGAAAAAAATATGACACCTCTAATGTAATACACATATTATCGTACCAAAAATATCTAAGTCATGTAGCACATAAACAACGAAATAAGGAAAAATTAAAACTGAATATATGTTTTCGACAAGCATCTTTTTGTAAGAGACGGAAAACATTATGCGTAGAAAAGTGCAGCTTTATAATCTTTTGAAAAATAAATACTATAACAGAAAAGTATGAATATACTTTTTACCTGTTAATGATGAGGAATGAACGATTTTTACTATATGTTGTTGGTTTTTTAAATTATAGGTAGAATTTTTAAATTTATTTTGTATAAAATGTTCATATACGTAAGTTTGAAAACTTGTTGCAGAAATATTTTATAAACACCATGCATTACACAGACAGTTCAGATATTTCATTTAAAAAGACGAATATTTTAGAGGATTATTTGAATATTCGAAGGTACAAATACACATTATTTACACCCTTTTGGTTTCTCTTTGACAATGAAGGATATTATAAAATTTCATTCTTTAAATTGTTTCACGTAAGAGCCATGTAGTATATATACAGAGTATAATATTTATTTCCTCTTCATGTACTCTATTTAACTACCGTATTTGAAAAAAAAATTTAATACTCAAATATAACGCATCTGTTTTGAATAAATACAGAATGTTCCAAACAATGGGAAACTATGAATAGATTTTCAAAAAGCAGTCTACAGGCAAATTTTAACGAAATAACTGCAACAAGTACAATTGTATGATAATACTTATAGAGACGTGTTTTCATTTCACTTTTTGACTGCTGACTTTTGAAAAGTTTTACTAGAGTTGTTCACGGAGACAGTAAATTTATTTAAAATGTAATCGCGTTTATGAAATCGCAAATGTTTTTTTTTTCTTTTGGAAATAGGCTTCAGAAATGCCTGTACGTGATACTGCTACAAACAACATTCTGAAAAGCATAAAAGTATATAGATGTCATTGCAAGGCACACAGATATGTAGGAAACATCTGTTTATTGGTACGTTAAAAGAAATATAAAGCTATATGAACACGCACACCAGTGAATTTAAGTTTCCACACTTTGTGTAAATGACTGCTCTGAAAAGGCAATTTTTTTTAACAACTCTGATACTGGCCAGTGATAAGATATTTTTAGATGGGCATTGGGAATATAAGGACGATCCATTTTACAGATAACGTATTTTACGGGGTAAACTCACTTCTTCAAAAAACATTTTTAAATGATATAGATATACACACACACACACATGTATATATATATATATATATATATATATATATATATATATATATATATATATATATATACACACACACACATATATATATATATATATATATATATACTGCTCAAAACAATTAGGGGAGCACATGGTTTTAAAGAAATTACGCAAATATTTACACCGATAAGTGACATAAAATAAATCATCCATAATTTAAAGCCTAGCAGGAAACAGAAGAAGAAAACTTCATATGCAAATCAAAGTTCATGATGTCAAAAACCAGAAAAAGAGCATAAGGGCGGAAATCGGGATGTTGCAGAAACGTCTGATTCACTGCCTTAACTGTGAAATTCGATTGCAAAATTAAGATTCGATAGCAAATTTCAAAATTAAGATATCTACACTTTATCATTACAACAAATAAGAAATTGTTGGGGAAAAATTTTAAATATAGTGTTGATTACATCACTCTCTGTATGTATTACTGTTCCCAATTCAGAGATCTACACTTTTAATCATATCAAATAATAAATTGCTGAGAAAATTTCTTCACTGATGAAATGGAGTAAAAATTCAGCAAGTACTGAATAAAGTGTAGAAAATTAACTATTACTGGTTGTTGATTGCTATGCCGGAGACGGTTAAGCCTAGCCTCGTGATCATTTATGCTCTCTCTTTCACGCCTCTCTCTTAATGAATTATTTCATAGCTTTCTTTCTTGAGACTGTTCTCAATTTTCACCTGATCGTGCAGCGCGCTTTCGAACGTTCCTGATTTCAGTGCGCAAATCCATGTTGACACGCGGTTGCAAATTGCGGACGGCCGCTAATGTTTACATCTGGTAGTGGCAGCCGTTGCCATTCGGAATGTAGAAATATCGTCGATTTTTGTGGCCCATACCTACGCGTTTTATATATAGAGATTAAATTGGAATTTTTTCTTCTACATTATTTTGTCTATAAAAATATCCGTTACGATTTTTTTATAAATATATTTTTTTTTTAAATTTTTACATCAATTGCATACATTGATCGTTGTATTTATTATATATCTAAATATATATCTATATCTATCTATCTATCTCTCTCTCTCTCTCTCTATATATATATATATATATATATATATCGATCGGCATTAATTGCATGTTGTATTTAATTTCAATATTGAATTTACTCCTTTATGAAAGTACGAGTATTCAGCTAGTTTGTTACATATACCAAAACAAACCAAAATAGACTAGTGATATGTCAAATATATACATTTATGGTACAAAAATTTATGTTTTAAGTATAGGTTTTAAAAATTTTCTTAGTAATTTTTATCTGGAAATACATTTTTAAGGAAATCCTTTCCGAAGCATTAACACAGTGAAAAAAACCTCGGCAATAACTTTCTATGAGCCGTTTAGATATATATAAACACTCTGGCATAAATAAATATTTTTCTCTTTAATGTAATAATTTCTACAAGAATAGAATTTTTATGCTGTTATTGCTAGATTTGAAAGCTTAAACATATTATTATTCTTTTTTTTATACCTTGTTACCTATTTTTCTGCTGAATCTTTCAGATATATTTTATATTTTTGTGTGGAATAGGAATTCCGCAGCAATTTTTTTTTTTACCCATGCAACACAGTTCAGGAATGTAGGAACGAGATAGGAATAGAAATGAGTTTTTAAGGTACTGCTGAGAGAGGTGTAAAGCTACATAAACCGTTCACAAGCCGTGCAGATCGACTCGAAACAGTTGTTTAATGCTTCGTATAGAGAAGATAGCGTGCTATATAAATATTTGTATCACTGTATTTAAGTTTCATATTTCACGTAAAAGACTGTACTGAAAAAGTAACAAATACATATGTATAAATATCTGGTCATGAGAGGTAATAAATTTTAGGTTCTCTAAAGTTTTATCTTAGAAATAAAGATGGGTATTTCCTTAGTAAATAATAGAAAATTCAGTGGGTCTCATAGTGTTACGAGAGTAAAGCAGAATTACAATTTTAATTCGTAGCAACGAGATTTTATGTGGTAGATATTTGATTGAACTGCTGGGCTCTACAAAGATTGAGATACATTGGCAGTCTGGCGACGAAATTTTGCCCAAAAATAAGTTTTGTTTGACGTTAGTTAAACATTCGAAGAGAAGTATCTTATTTAATGTGTACAAACTATGGACTTAAAAGCGCCAGTCTTCTAAACATAGTGACTTGATATGAAGCAGTTCAGAATTGGAAATAAATATTTGTATGTTTAGGTGTTTAAAGTCGTTTAGTGGTCTTTATCTTTTAATGAGCTGTTGGTTCCACAACTGTCGAGGTAATAAAGTATTATTTCCGAGAAGAATTTTCTGCTTAGGATATCTAATCTATACCTTCGTATCGAAGGTAAATAATGTTCTTTTAGTTTCGTTCTATTAGTTTATCTATTTAGTGAGCTGTTTGGACTTAAATTGTCAGTGCAATAATTTAAAAATGTTGTAAGAATTTCTCTCTTTAGAATTCGTTCTTACTATACCTTGAGGGATGTTTGATCATGCATCTTAAAATATACTATTTGCTGTCGTTTTAGGATATTTCCCTGACCTTTGAAGTTATTTCTACTACAATTGCCAGTGAATTGCTCTCTTTTCCTTTTTTGAGGTACTTTTTGCTGTTGTTTAGTGCTATTTCTCTATTTTGTCAGCTGCTTGTACTAGACATGTCGGCGCAATAAATCATTGTGTCTGAAAGTATTCTTTCTGCTTTTTTATTTACCAAATTATGATTGTTGGGTGATTACACAAGTTTCAGAGTAATTTGTTACTGCGTATTTTGTGCTACTCCTGAATTTGGTGAGCTATGTGAACCCCCAATTGCTGGTGTATATAAAGTTTTCTTTCTGTAATAATTTTCTGGTAATGGATCTATATAAATAAACCTTGAGTAAACGTTAATCTAGCCTTGATAAACGTTTTGTTTAACGTTGTTTTATGATATTTCTCCATTAAGTGAAGAGGATTTGAACACGCAATGAAGGGTTCTGCCCTTAAACATGATAAGGGTTTCTAACTAAATCTTGAGAAATGGTTGATCATGTCCAATATATAGTAGGAGGTATTGTTTACTGTTGTTTTATGCTATTACTGTAAGGCTAGCAGTTTGGACCACTGATGCCAATGCAACAAAGTATTCTTTCTATTAGGATTCTCCAGTCAAGGAGTGTTTCTACCTAAATCTTCAGAGATATTTAATCATGACATTTTAGAGGTATTGTTTACTCATGTTTTGTGTTATTTCTTTTTTACTAATATTTAGTACAAGAAGTGGCATAAGTAAAGTTTTTTTTTTATTAAGAATGTACCATTAATACTTCTCTATAAACAAACGACGCAACTGGACAAATATGCTTATTTCCCATGTAATCTATATATATTTAAGTTGCTAGGCCTATTTTTTGGGCAATCCGTCGGATAAAACTACAGTCGAACTCTGTTATAACGAGCTTCAAGGGACCAAAGGTTTTGTTCGCTTTATCCGATGGTTCTCTATATTCAAACCGTTAAGAAAAATGCCAGAGTTCACAAAACGTATAACTCATTAGTTGCAATGTGTATTCTATAATTATGTATTAAAAAATAATAAAATCTGTTAAAAATTATCATTAATGAATTAAATCGACTAAAATCGATTGCATTAAACTGACACAATACTAATTAAATTACGTTGTTGTTGTTGTTGGTTATGCGTCTTGACCGACATGTAACATCAGGTCAAGTCCCGAAGGCTATGGGCGATGAAGGTGTGGCTACGGTTTTTAAGGGGATGGTGGACATTAGAAAGCATTTTTTGCAATTTTTATCTCAGAGCTATGAAATTTTGCATATATATTCACTAGCTGAAAACCCGCACTTCGATACGGAGTCATTCAAATTAAATACAACAGTCAATGTATGCAATTAATGCCAAATATATATATATATTATATGATAAATACGACGATCAATGTATACAATTGATGTAAAAAAACATATTTATAAAAAAATCGTAAGGGATATTTTTGTAGACAAAATAATGTCCAATCGTCTGCCGCATTTGCAAGAAAAAAGAAATATATCTATCATTCTGTGAATAAGCAGAAATAGTGAAAAATGGAAGAGGTATTTTGACTGAATGTTCATATTTTATAACTTAATGTTCCAGAAAGAAATATTTTATTATACATATATATAACTAGCTGAAAACCCGCGCTTCGCTACGGAGTACATTCAAATTAAATACAACGGTCAACGTATGCAATTTATGCCAAAAAATAAATATATATATTTATAATAAATGTGATGATCAATGTATACAATTGATGTAAAATATATATCTATCTATATATATATATTTATAAAAAAATCGTAAGGGATATGCATTTTTTTTGGATAATATCCAATCGTCTGCTGCATTAGAAAGAGAAATTTTTTTTTGTCTATTTAGTTGTTACGCACGTGACCATAAATTTATTGAAAGTACCAGAAAAAGAAATCACGTGATCAGCATTTAATAAATTAAATTCTAAAAATTAATCTTTAAAAATTCACCAAAAATCAGGAAATGGAGGTAAAAATTCGAAAAAGATTTCATTTTGAAGGAATTTTTATGCTCTTTCTCGTGATATAAATTTTATAACCCTCAATGTATTATTTTAAATGCAAACGTAAAAAAAGTTTAAAAAACAGCTTAAAAATTTGATTTAAAAAAATCTAAGAAGAATTTTTGAAAAATCTTTCTTAGTGCACCCCTACACTATTAGAAGAATCGCTATGCAAAATTTCAGCCCTTTAGGTCCAGCGGTTTGGTCTGTGCGTTGTATGTCAGTCAGTCAGTGAATGAATGAATGAGTCTGTTACGGAACTGTTATATATGTAGACTAGCTGTTATATATGTAGACTAGCTGAAAACCCGCGCTTCGCTACGGAGTACATTCAAATTAAATACAACGGTCAATGTATGCAATTAATGCCAATATATATATATATATATATATATATATATATATTTATAAAAAAATCGTAAGGGATATTTATTTTTTTGGATAATATCCAATCGTCTGCTGCATTAGAAAGAAAAAGAATATCATTTTTGTCTATTTAGTTGTTATGCACGTGACGATAAATTTATTTAAAGTACCAGAAAAAGAAATCACGTGATCAACATTTAATAAATAAAATTCTAGAAATTAATCTTTAAAAATTCACCAAAAATCAGAAAATCAAGGTAAAGGTTCGAAAAAGATTTCATTTTGAAGGAATTTTTATGATCTTTCTCGTGATATAAATTTTATAATCCGCAATGTATTATTTTAAATGCAAACGTAAAAAAAGTTTAAAAAACAGCTTAAAAATTTAATTTAAAAAAATCTAAGAAGAATGTTAGAAAAATCTTTCTTAGTGCACCCCTACACTATTAGAAGAATCGCCATGCAAAATTTCAGCCCTTTAGGTCCAGCGGTTTGGTCTGTGTGTTGTATGTCAGTCAGTCAGTGAATGAATGAATGAATGAATGAATGAGTGAGTCAGTTACGGAACTGTTTTATATATATAGATTAAAGTATAAATATATCAAACACCTTATAAATTTTTTATAAATATTTAAAATTTTTTATTTTATAATTTCAAAATTGAAATTTTTATCATGTTTTTTAAATGCTCCTTGCGATCCAATTTTGTACTTCCCCCTTAATTTTGCCTTTATATTGCTTATAAATACCTTTTGAAGAGAGTTATGTATTATTTTGCGCTTTCGTAGAATAGTTAATTTTTAGGAAATATTTTTATGCTCGTAATCTGAATTTTCGTGGAATTTTTGTACTTTTCTACACTTATGTTAAACTTTGATAATCTTAATGATGTCGAAACCTAAAATGGATTAATAACTTTATTTAAATGTATAAGAGGAGTCTTTGTTATAAATTTTATAAAATTTTGTCAAAAATTTTTACGCAAGGAGCATTTCAAAGACTTGCAAATCTGGAAATGACTTATTTTGATAAAAAACCATTTAAAAGATATTTTTTTCACCTACCTTTAATATTTACTTTTCTAAAGCCACCAGGTTTTCATTTTACTATTCATTACAAATTTTAAATGCATTTTGTTGCGATATTTACATATTTTAAGGATATTAATACAACCCCAAAATTTTTTTCATTTTTTGTTTGATTTTTGATAATTTGAAAGTCCACCATCCCCTTAATAGCACCGCAAGGGTCGGAGTCCGACTTGGCTAAATGACCGGTCCCGTCATTTTGAACCGAGTCCGGAACACTTGACCCCGCACCTCCAGAGGTAAATTTGAGAACATGGGGGACAATGTAGCCACGCCGTATTCTACGTGTCTCGGCCACCATTAGTGAACACGGCGGTAGACTTGCAGCGACGAGCATCGAACCAGGGACGTTCAGATCACTGGCCCGCTGATCTTGCCAACCGGGCAACCACGCCCAGTTAAATTACGCACAATAGGAAAACGGCGGGACCAAAATTTTCGTTTGTTATATCCGTGAGTTCGTTATATTCCAGGTTCGCTATAACGGGGTTCGACTACACTGCATCAATTGAATTTGTTTTGGTCTGAAACGAAAACTTTTAATCTATAGATGTGTCAAATTTGAATTTTTTAATCGCAATTTACATTAATTAGCGATAATTTACAATTAAAAATCGGTTTGTGCGCATGCTCAGTGATATGTCTAAATCTGGCTTTATATACTCACTAGGCACGAGGCTGCATGGACACATTTATTTGTTTCTGCGCTTGCCCAGTGACATGTTTTAACCTGTCTATAGATACTTACTAAGCAAGAGACCGCATAAACAAGTTAGTTTGTTTATTCCGGGGAATCTCTCTATCTCTCTTTCTACCATTTTATTTTTAATTGTGTTTTTGAGATGTAGGAACAAACCTGACGGAAATTGTTTAGTGTTCAGAATAATTTGTGTATTCGGACATTTAGTTACTATCCAGCCGTCATACTTTGACCGGTACCAACTAGTGAACACTTCAGGCTGCTTTGTACTAACCCCATTGGATTTGCCTACCTCAATGTTAACCTATGGAGAAAATTTGTCCATGGATTGCCGACTTGGATACAAAGATTTTTAAAAAAAAATTGTACTCCGTCACAGAGAAAGAAATTTTACCTTTGTGTACATTTTTCATTTTTTTAAAAATGCAATTAATATTTTAAAATTTAAATTATTCGGGGAAAAATCTGGTATAGTGTGTTTTAAACGCTCATAAATTCCTTCGGTGGACGAAATTTATAAAATGAATCCTATAGCGGTTTGCAGAAAAGTTCAGGCTATCTGACAATAGCAATTTTATTTGATTATCAGCATTTATGTACCTGTAAATAGTTGACAAAAATATATTTTAAATAAAAAATTTGGGGACAGCGCTTATCCCCCCTATACAGAGAGAGCCATTACAATCCCTCAAAATGTCAATCTTAAGGGGGGTGGAATTCTCGAACTGTCAACTGGACTCCTCCCACCACAAGAGTCTGCATGAAGAGGAAAAGGGAAATATGATTTTTTTCTTAGTACATAGCAGTCTTAACAGTCGTTCTGTGCTTAATTTTCGAATTTCCTGTGTATGGTAGGTTAGGTGTTCCCTAGGTGTTAGTAGATTTTTTCACTGACAGATGACATGATCATCCTTTTTATTACATCTGATCATGCTATTGCGAATATTTCCATTGCTGTGTCTGATAAAATACCAAATCTATAAGTTGAGTCATATTTAGTATAAAAAGAAACCTTAAGATTTCCAGTTTTTAGACGTGAAACTGTAATGAATGTAAAAGAAAATAGTCTTTTTTAAGTTCGGGAATGTACTGGTAATGGAGTTTGCAGTTTGGGACTTTTAAAGTAGTGTATTTAAAGGACAGCGCTTAACCCCCTATAGAGAGAGAGCCATTACAATCCCTCAAAATGTCAATCTTAAGGGGGGTGGAATTCTCGAACTGTCAACTGGACTCCTCCCACCACAAGAGTCTTCAAGAAGAGGAAAAGGGAAATGCGATTTTTCTCTTAGTACATAGCAGCCTTAATTGTCTAATTTTTTTTTACCTATTTCTCTCTTAATCTTTTAAAAGCAACTTTTTTGATCTTCCTTAGTATTTTACGCAGAAACCTTATTTTAAACCTCAAAACTGATGGAAATGAAAGATAAAATGCAGTTATTATAATTTGGAAAAAAATTTGAAAGGGAAGTGTAATCTTACTTCTGCCATCTGGAATGCATGAAATTTTTATGCGAAAGAATGTCCTTTCATTCTCCTTATCTATGCTGCCCGTATGGCTGTCACCGGCGTGCTCTTGTTTGCGACATTCTCTGGTCAGTGAAAGAATTTGGAAATGTTTGGACGTGACACCACTGCAAATGCAACTTCTTGATATCACAAAAGAGAGCACAGGCCGTATGGACTAGCGTAAGCCATGTCAACAATTTAATCCTTTATGATGAAGATGTACGTATTTATATAAATATTAGAAGCAAAGAATTAAAGTGTTCGAAATATTTCTATGTGCCTGATCGACGGATTTATCGGAAAAAAACTATTTGGAAACACTTCACATGCAAACAAATGATAGAAACTTTTATGTGACACTAGCTGAAAACCCGCACTTCGCTAGGGAGTACATTCAAATTAAATACAACGGTCAATGTATGCAATTAATGCCAACATATATATATATATATATATATATATATAATAAATACGACGATCAATATATACAATTGATGTAGAAAAAAATATTAAAAAAAAATTGTAAGGGATATTTTTATAGACAAAATAATGTCCAATCGTCTGCCGCATTAGCAAGAAAAAAAATATTTTTTTGTCTATTTAGTTGTTATGCACGTGACGATAAATTTATTTAAAGTACCAGAAAAAGAAATCACGTGATCGGCATTCAATAAATGAAATTCTAAAAATTAATCTTTAAAAATTCACCAAAAATCAGAAAATGTAGGAAAAGATTCGAAAAGATCACATTTTAAAGATATTTTTATGATCTTTCTTGTGATATAAATTTTATAACCCTCAAATTATTATTTTAAATGCAAACTTAAAAAAAGTTACTAAAACAGCTTAAAAATTTAATTTTAAAAAATCTAAGAAGAATTTTTCAAAAATCTCTCTTAGTGCACTCCTACACTATAAGAAGAATCGCCATGAAAAATTTCAGCCCTTTAGGTCCAGCGGTTTGGTCTGTGCGTTGTATGTCAGTCAGTGAGTCAGTTACGGAACTGTTTTATAAAAATACTAGCTGAAAACCCGCACTTCGCTACGGAGTACATTCAAAGTAAAAACATCGGTGAATGTATGCAATTAATGCCAATATATATATAATAAATACGACGATCAATGTATATAATTGATGTAAAAAATATATATATTTATAAAAAAATCGTAAGGGATATTTTTATAGACAAAATAATGTAGAAGAAGATATTCAAATTAAATCTAATATAAAGAATACTAAAGAATATAGCACAGTTAATATAGTACAGTTTCTAGAACATTTCTTTTACTGTATTTTAATATTTTTTTGGATAATGTCCAATCGTCTGCCGCATTAGCAAGAAAAAAAAATTATTTTTTGTCTATTTAGTTTTTATGCACGTGACGATAAATTTATTTAAAGTACCAGAAAAAGAAGTCACGTGATCGGCATTTAATAAATTAAATTCTAAAAATTAATCTTTAAAAATTCACCAAAAATCAGGAAATGAAGGTAAAGATTCGAAAAAGATTTCATTTTAAAGGAATTTTTATGATCTTTCTCGTGATATAAATTTTATAACCCTCAAATTATTATTTTAAATGCAAACTTAAAAAAAGTAAAAAAAACAGCTTAAAAATTTAATTTAAAAAAATCTAAGAAGAATTTTTCAAAAATCTCTCTTAGTGCACCCCTACACTATAAGAAGAATCGCCATGCAAAATTTCAGCCCTTTAGGTCCAGCGGTTTGGTCTGTGCGTTGTATGTCAGTCAGTCAGTGAATGAATGAATGAATGAATGAATGAATGAGTCAGTTACGGAACTGTTTTATATATATAGATTATTTTACCTTTTGTATGAAGTTAATTATATTTATTCTTTTTTTGAATATGAAGTTATGTGGTTAGAATATTCTCATGCACTTGGTGTATATATATATAAAAAACTTTATCGATACACTGAATTACAAAAGTATTTTTAAAAATAAAGTTACGGCATGAAAACACATTGATTTAACCCGTCAGCTGTCGCACCAGTGTACAGAGTACAACATTTTCGTAATTTCGAATGGTTTTTACATGTAAGGTTTGAATGTTCTAAACAGTTTCTATTTATAGCTACACCCTTTCTAATGCAGGTCTGGTTTTCTGACTCTTGTATTCCTTTCCATTCACTGGTAGCCGTGATTTAACCGTGATAAACCAACGATCATACTGGATTACAATACGACAAAAGCAGGAGTTGATGTACTCGACCCAATGTGCAGCCATTTCACGGTATCCCGCATATCACGAAGATGGAAAAATCTCATTATTTTTTAGGTTTTTGGAAATTATAGGAATCCATTCGCAAGTTGTCCTTAGATACAATAAACCGGACAGTTTTGAAATAAGGTGATTGCATCTGCATTCTTTGGTCTTTAATTATAAATATATCTCAATTTTATAAGCATTTTATATCTTGTCATAAAACGCAGAATTATTATTTTCAATTTGAAAAAAAAGTTTATTACAAAAGGAATAATCAAGGTTGAAAGAGATGTTGCACTTTGTGCCACGCGCGCTTGCTGGTGTTCCAAAAATTGGCGCGCTCGCTGAAGGGTTAAGCATCATTTGCTCAAAACGTTCCATAATTATTAAAGTGAACGAAATTTTGTATGTTATTTGGAATACAGGCAATATGTTATCTGATAGTATAGGATTTTTTAAAAACATTTGCGAGCCAAAATGACCTAAAGTGCAGTCGGGATTATCATTAATTTACTTGCATAAACGTTCCCTGTATAAACTTGTAGATACTTGTATAAACTTTCCCTGATCGCAGTAAAATGACCTTTGAAAATTATTCCAAATAACACATATAATTTAGAGATACACCAATATGTTGTTAAAATAGAAATTATAATATAAATTACAAAGATTGTAAAAAGCGCAAAATAACATTTTTTATAGGAAGTTTTATTTACCAGAATTGAAAAGTCAACGTGAAGAGTTAGAAGTACTAACTTAAACATAAAAAAAAAACCTAAAAATATTCCCACTAAATTAGCAAATAATAATTTTCTTAAGAATATCAAAATCCGATACAGGTTCTTCATAAACACTTGAGCAAGAAAAGGAACTCAGTGCAAGCAATAAAAAGCAAAATGGCGCTCAGAGAGAATTGCCATTCAAGGACAGAAGTTTGTACAGGATGGAACCCATATAACATGTCACGTGATTTATACGCCAACAATAACTGTCCCTAAATTACAAAAAAAAAAACCAGTTGTAATCTTTTTTTTTGACGTTTATTACATAAGTCGTTGTAATGAGACATAGGCAGAGCTGTAAATAAACGATCTGTTCAATTCGCCTGCACATACTTCAAGGGGGCAATGAGATGAATGGTCAAAATTTGCCATTGGCATATACCACTGACTTTCTACATTGACCCTCCATAAAATGACATCATTTTTTTCTTCTTTCTAATGGCGAAGATTTGACAGAAACAAGTAAACACAAAAGAACAAGCAAACTTGAATAGAAAATTCATCTTCCTAGAATGTCTCACGCTTCTCGGGTTTCTCTCCTGGTATTACTCGTTCTCGATTCCCGGGAAATTCACGAAAATATCTATTCCCGATTTCCCGGGTAAAAATAATCGATTCCCGGGATTATTTTAGGTACAGATGTAGTATACGCAACGGACGCCAAGGGGCGATTTTTTTGCCGAATCTGGTAGTTGTTTTGTAGTTTTTATTTTCTGGCAACCCTATTGTGTGTGGCAGGTACGATTTTACGCCAAATACGAAATCACGCCAAACTGCGCGCGATCTGAAAGAGTATTTTCGACTGCTGGACTTTTTGTCACCAAAATTCGGAAACGACTCAATGATAATTCAATTAATGCGCTAGTTTGTCTCAGAACGTATTTTAAGAACTCTTCTAATAAATACTTTCCTTTGTTCTATTAGTAATTAAGTCTCTTGTTTTATTTAAAAATGAAAAGATTTTTTTTTTAAATTTAACAAATTTTTTAAATAATAAATATTAGAAACCCGAGTTTCACGGTTTTCCCGGGAATCTCTTTAAAATGTTCTCGTTTCCCGGGATCCATTATTTGCCGGGAAATGAGAAACCCTACACGCTTGCCAATATCTTCAAGATTCGGAACTGCTGCGGATTGCCCTGCAATGAATAACGTGTTTTTTGTCCGTGGGTGTACACAAAGACCACAAAGGTGGCAATAGTAGCTGGTCGAAACACCTATACGAAAGAGGTGAGCCGTAAGGGAATCATATCCGGTTATATGTCTAAACACAGGAATGGACTTTAATCGGAGACGTTCCGGCACAATGGCATCACAGTAGACAAGTAAAATAACTATTTTCTCAAATTAAAATTTCAGTTCAAAATTTTAAACTAAATAGTTCTTTGAGCATCAAGGAACTGAGCTATATTTAAATATTGTATTCCATAATAGAGACGCTGTATAAAATATCAAGTAAAGGAGAAAAGACATGCATATCATCATAAACAGAGCTGCCAATGGTACTGTTAGCATGCAAGTAATCTTAATGCTGAACGTCATGATACTGAACGCATACCTCTCCGTACACGTCATTCCTGCATGCCTTATTAGCACGTCTAAGAAACTTAGAGCTTTACTAACGTGTCGTGAACTCTAGACATGGCAACAATGTTTCATGAAGTAATCAAGAAAAGTAGTTGCACATATTTATTTCGCATTATACTTATCCAGTAGATCCGTTGTTTATTTTATAAATCCGTCTTCAAGGTCTTTATAATATGACTATAATTAAATTTTACTTCAAAGAGCGTATAAGCAGAGACTCCAGAGTGTTGCCTCTTATTGAAAAGGACGTTTACATAACATCTGATATGTTCCATATTCTGAGGGTTAGGGCAAGAAATGAATGTAGTACTTGCTTAAGGTGACTACATACGTTCGGAGTTAATTTTTTTTTAAATAATAATTTTTTCAAGGACTTTTTGGTCTTTTATTGTAAAATAGCACTTAAAAAGTGAAAAAAGGAACAAAAACTTACCTGAAAAATGGAATACTTTTTTTATAAATTGGTCAATTTGAAGTAATTTTTAATGAAATTTAGCTAAAACGTCTATCACTCTGAACAAAATCCTAATGATACTATTTTAATTTCCTTCTCACACTTGATACATATGACAGTTATATTCAAAATGACCTATAATCTAAGAGAAATTCTAAAATGCAAAAATAATACACGCAATTTTATGTCCCAATATGAACATTTCCCCCGATTCGTCATTACTTTCCTTATAAAAACAGCCCCAAATAAGAAACTGTTTATTATACACTAATTATTGTGCTTCATTCCATTAACAATAGTATCTAAAATATTTTCCGAAAATTTTATCATATTATATACTTTATTATGGGAGATATCATGATAACCGTAGAGATTTGTGCTAAAAAACATAATTCTGAGAAAAACGTATTTAAATATTTTTGTCACTTTAATTTGTAGCAGAAGTTGTTTATTTAAATAGCTATAACTCTGCTTCTAATTGATGTAGATTGAAAATAAAAACGGTTTTGAAAAGAGAAAAGATTGAATTATACGATTCTTGCAAAAAATGAAATGGACCAAAATAGTCAAAAAATGACATTTTCAACGTAGGCAGTCACCTTAATACGGGCAATACCGAATAATTTATAACTATGTATTTAACATGCAAATACATTTGAATGTAATTTTTTTTTCATTTACAAAAAAAAACTTTTAGGCTTTTTAAATTTCAGCATTCTGGACTACAGTTTGTACAGATATCTGTTGAGTTCATCAGATGAAAAGAAATTTCCATTAAAAGTTTAAAAAAAAAGATAATACACTGAAATAATTATCAAGAGCAAAGTATTTTAAGTGCTTTTGGGATACCACAATGCTTTCCAGATGTTGATATTTTAAAAAGGCTGCTTTCTGTAAATTTGTCGACATATTTAGTAAAATTTTATCCATTATTCCAGCCCTTTTTCTAATTATATGTTATACGATCATGCTCTTAGGACACTTTAGCGGGGGGGGGGGATGTTTTGTTTGTATAGAGTGGATAAAGATTTGCATAAATAATTCCTGTGTTCATAAACACCTAACATAAAGAAAACACTTAAGTGGTAAAATTGTATAGGTAGCAAATTTAAGTTTTCTCATATAAAAAGTATAATAGTTGCTTCTAAAGTATAATAGTTGCATATAAAAGTTGCTTCATTATATATTGCAGTTCTTAATATTTGAAAGTATTCTTTAATCCAAGTTAGACTGCACTAAATTATTAGAAAACAGCCGTTGCGCGACCAGCATGGTAGCTTTTGAAAAACAACTCAACTGAAAATAACATATGTAAGGAATGTTGCCATTACCTGTCATCATAAATATACGTTGTTAAGGGGTATTCTTCATAAGGCTGATTCTGAAACATCGTGGTTTAAGAATATGAATTTCCATTACGTCAGATGAGAGTTAAAGATAAGACTGAGAAATCCAACACCAATGGTTTTAAAAATTACATCCCTCTCTGTATGTACTATTTTTCAAAATTAATATATCTACACTTTATCATTACATCAAAAAATAAATTGTTGGGGAAAAAATTTTTCACTTTAAAAATGGAGTAACAATTCAGCAAGTACTAAAATATAGTGTGGATTACATCACACTCTGTATGTACTATTGTTCACAATTCAGATATCTACACTTAATCATATCAAATAATAAATTGTTGGGAAAATTTCTTCCACTAACCAACTTATAAAATGTAGTAAAAATTCAGAAAAGTACTGAAAAAAGTGTAGAAAACTCTGGAGAAAAGATTACTGGCTGTAGGTTGCTATGCCGGCGACGGTTAAGCCTAACATAGCGATCATTTATGCTCTCTCTCTTAATGAATTTTTTCTTCTCCGCTTTTTTTTTTTTTTTTTTTGAGACTGATCCCAATTTTCACTTGATCGTGCAGGTCGCTTTCGACCATTCCTAATTTTAGTGCGTAAATCCATTTTGGCACGCGGTTGCAAATTGCGGACGGCCGCTAATGTTTACATCTGGTAGTGGCAGCCGTTGCCATTCGGAATGTAGAAATATCGTCGATTTTTGTGCTGCATACCTACGCGTTTTATATATATATAGATCATATCATTTCTCAACACGGTTCCACACCCATTTCTGAAATTTTTGGTACTATTCTAAAAGTGAACATTCAGATTTAATACAAAATTGTTTATATACTGTTCAATAGTGCAAAACTGATGAGATCTCAATCATATGTTGGTTCAAAAACTTCTCAGGTAATGTTTTGCCAGTCGAACGGCAGACATTTGCGAAAAAATAAATGACTGCAGAGAGGAACTTCTGTTTTGAAATATTATATAATTTCCTTCTTATGTGTTACTTTATTTAATTAAAATACACTGCTGGCCACCGTAAATGCAACACCCTGAAGGAAACATGCAAATAACATGAAATTTACAACATGCATTAGCGGAGGTGAGATATGCAAATGATTAGAATTTTAGCGCAGACGCACATCACGCGCGCCTGTGGCGCCACTTCAAAGCGCTATTTAAGGCTTAGAGATTTCAACTATTTCAAGTTTGGCAATTGCGTTTTTCTTGTGGTTTTTTCAAAAAAACGATCAATTATGCCTCGTCGAAAACAGCGATCATCTTTTGATCAAGTATCCGAGTTCGACAGAGGAAGGATAGTGGCCTACCGAGATTGTGGATTATCTTTCAGGCAAATCGGTAGTCGTGTTGGACGAAACCAAACAACTGTAATGCGGATATGTGATCGTTGTATGTAGGAGGGTACGACGGACCGGCGTGTTCGATCGCATCCACCTCAGCGCACTACTTCACGTGATGACAGGCAAATTGTGCGCATGGCAATGACGGATCGCTCAGTCCCATCACGAACCATAGCACAGCACATGCAGTCTGTAACGCATCATCCAGTGTCTGCGCGTACCATTCGACGCCGTTTACAGCAGAGTGGTCTGTCCGCAAGACGTCCATTGCTTTGTCTACCCTTGACGCAGAACCACAGATGTCTCCGCCGCCAATGGTGCGATGACAGAAGGATGTGGACGGCAGAATGGAATGAAATTGTCTTTACTGACGAGTCACGCTTCTGTCTGCAACACCACGATGGTCGCATTCGAGTCTGGAGACACCGTGAAGAGAGGATGCTGAACAGCTGCGTTATGCACGGCCACACTGGTTCTGCACCGGGTATTATGGTATGGGGCGGTATTGGATATCACTCTCGCACACCTCTAGTACGCATTGCCGGTACTTTAAACAGCCAGCGCTACATCTCCGAGGTGTTGGAGCCAGTTGTCCTTCCTTACCTTCAGGGCTTGCCCACAGCCATATTTCAACAGGATAATGCGCGACCACACGTGGCAAACATTGTCCAACGGTTCTTCGTCAATCGCCAGATTGAATTGCTTCCCTGGCCGCCTCGCTCTCCGGATCTTTCACCGATAGAAAACATGTGGTCCATGGTTGCTCTACGATTGACCCAGATTCCATCCCCAGCTGCCATAGCAGATCAACTTTGGCAACGTGTGGAAGCTGCTTGGTCTGCTGTACCCCAAGAACTCATCCAAAGTCTCTTTGAATCAATGCCGAGGCGTGTGGCAGCGGTGATCTCCAACAATGGCGGCTACTCTGGCTACTGATTTTGGCAGGAACCACACTTCACAGAAGTCTATAAATTTAATCATTTGATACTTGGTCAACATTTTATCTACAAAAAATATTTTGTTGTGATATCTCTTGTCTTTCTTGGTGTTGCAATTTGGGTGGCCAGCAGTGTAAATAATTTTAATATACCTTTTTTTAACCACTAAACTACATTGCGGTAAATGCTGCAACCGGCTTTTCACGACAATTGCTGTATAAAATATTACATTGATTTTTTTGTATGAGTTTTTTTTAAAATTTTGATGATTTAGTTAAATATAACTGTTACTGTTAATATGGTAATATGAAATTCTACGATTAAATGAAAAAGAAAATAGTTCCTCTTTATATAACTTAAAACTAAAGTGCACTTCAGTTGTTACACTTCAGGTAACACCTAACTTAAATGGCTGCACTTTTAATCTAATGAATATTTAACAACAGCTGAAGCCAATGGAATAATTTCATGGATCAGATTTTGATTAAAATCCCTAATGGCAGTTAAGAAGTGTAATGATTTTCAAAAGTATTTTTAAAAATGAAGCAAATAATACATTTATCTAAATCTACTGTGATGGGCATTTTTCCAAACAAACACATGCAGTTTTCCTTTGATTGTTTTATTCACTGAAAAAATCGTGTAAGATTAAATGAAGAAAATCATCCTGTTATAGGACAAATCTATTCAGAAAGCAATGACATGGTAATATTTCTTGATGCTTAAAATTCCATAACTATAAGTTATGGATACTACACCAATTTTAAGCATCCATAATAGTAATTTGATCTAAACAATGCATAATACTATTCACATAATATGCATTGTTTAGATCAAATTACTTTTCACAGCTTCCAAATTCAGCGTAAAATTATCTACTAGATTGCCTTATAATTCAACTTTCGGAATTAGCTTATTGTGGCAAAAGAGAATATTTCAAATTAATTTAAAAATATTTTGATTGCACTATTTCTGGGCCTTTTTTAACTAGTATTGAGTGACTTCACAACACGTTTATGACTAGAGTTTATAGTTAATCTAAAACTAGTGCACTGACTGTGTGTGCACTGCATGCTGATGTAAAATTAGAGCAATATTAGTTATACTGCCCTGCAATTTGAAGTCGATCGAAGAGACACGAAGTCGCGATCCATGTGTCCTTGTCGTATTCGACATGTCTCGAATTCGTTTCGTATTCAGCATGTCATGAACATATCGTTAATCAGGTTTTGAGGTATTATAACAGGTTAGTATACTGTAAATTGCTCTTCAATATCTTAATCTTCAATGTCTTGTTTGTTTTTTCTCATACCCCCTGGCCGGAATTCATTCCAGACCAGGTCCATATAGGCTAGAGGCTGAGGGGTGCGCTCCGGTTTGTAATGACACCACTAGGGGAGGAGTCCGATTTCGCCAGGTGTCACCTCAATTTTGACCTAGTACCCCCAGAGGCAACATCTGGGGGGATCGTAATCTCTCCCACCTTCTCTGACCTCATAGAGGGACTTTCAGGTCTACGGATTTAACGTGCCCATATCCGGCCTAAACACGGAGGTATTTAACAACGCTTGTCGGGATTCGATCCAAGCACCCTCAGCCATAGGCTTAGCGGGCTTCTAACTTTTGTTTGGGGTGAAGGGCACGAATTGAATTCAGTTGGGCCCTCTTCAGCGCATTGACTGCCGGACGGTCCTGATAATATGAAATAATATGATTTTTTTTCAATTGAAAAACAATAGAATTGATGTTTGAGTAGTATTCAAAAGTTATACAATGAGAAAAGTAAATATGATATAAATAAAATAAGAAAAAAAATATAGCATCGAATTTTTCTTATGGATCCTATCACTGCTAAAAACTATGTTAGGGCTAAAGACATAATCGGAATCTTCAGTTTCACAGTTTGAAAAAGTGGGAAAAAAACTAACTTTCTTAAAAGTTTTCTAAAATTTTCCGATTTTAACTGAACTTCTATTAACGTTTTAAATCATTTCCAGTTAATTTACCAAAAGCCGACATGCTGCCACTAGACTACCTCGATCCCTCTAATCTTCAATCTACTGGCATCCACAGATTTTTGAACACCTGTGTTCCATTTCATCTTGGGATCCCTTAAGGCTGCTATGTACTAAGAAAAAAAATCGCATTTCCCTTTTGTTCTTCTTACAGATTAGTATGGTGGGAGGAGTCCAGTTGACAGTTCGAGAATTCCACCCACCTTAGGATTGACATTTTGAGGGATTGTAATGATTCTCTCTCTATAGGGGGGTTAAGCGCTGCCCCCAAATTGATTATTTAAAATATATTTTTGTCACCTATTTACAGGTACATAAATGCTGATAATCCAATAAAATTGGTAGTGCCAGATAGCCTGAACTTTTCTTCAAAGCGCTACAGGATTCATTTTATAAATTTCGTCCACCGAAGGCATTTATGAGCGTTTAAAACACACTATACCAGATTTTTTTTCCCTAATAATTTAAATTTTAAAATATTAATTGCATTTTTTAAAAAAAACGAAAAAGGTACACAAATGTAAAATTTCTTTCTCTATGACGGAGTACAATTTTTAAAAAAAAATCTTTGATTCCAAGTCGGCAATCCGTGGACAAATTTTCTCCATAGGTTAACATTGAAGTGAGCGAATCCAATGGGTTAGTACATAGCAGACTTAAAGTAGTATTTTTGAAGATAACTCATTAGTTCCCTGAACTGCTTACTTCACAGTCGAATTGTGGATAAAATAATTGATTGATGTGTTATTGTTTTGCTTTTCTTTTTGGCACATCATAATTTTTCTCAAAATCTTTTCTCAAACAGGGTTAACAAAATCAAATGTAACATTTCATTGTAGAAAAATTCCTTTTTGTTGCCAGACCGCATCAAAAATGTCTTAAGAAAAATCTGGGTAGAAAAACAAAATGCCATCGTTAACTTTTACAGTGTATCAGGCATGAACAGCGTTTTTATTTCACGATTCATAAAACGATTTGTTGACACTTGGATATTTAAAAAAATACATTTATGTAGAAAAGAGTTATAAATGATGCTAGATTATCTTGAAGGTTTTTAAAAAATAATAAAATTCAGAATGGCTGAAAAGAAAAGTTATCGAACTAGATAAGAAAATAACTATCACAGTTAAGGAAGTTTTTATAGAAGACGGTTTCTGTTTTCCTCGCTTGACTGCACCTGTCTGAATGTAGTAGTAAATGGGGATTTTATTCATAATATTTTTTGCTTGCAGGCTGGTTTCTTTCCATAGTCATTAAATTACGATTATTGAGTCAAACATACCCCAGTCTATTTTTTTCGGGGGGGGGGGGTTGCGAAATGAAGGGGCATGAAATAAAATACTAGTTTGACCTCAAAGTTTTCCAAAGGGGAGGACGACTGCTGTACCAGTACTCAGGCCCAGATAAGAAAGAAGTAATGTGTTGCATCGAGGAGATAAATTCTGTATAAATAATCGAAGCTTGAAATGCACCTTTTTTATTTATCGTAGAAATATTTAATGTGCAGATGATAAAGTCATTTTTATGAAACGACAACAATGCTCCGTGATATATCAAGTATTTCACTTGTTGATTTCAAAACTAACACAAAAATTGATGGTAGAATGTGCTCGCTAGAAAAATTCTTTTTAACCGAAACTATGATTTTCTGAAGTTATAAACTTTTTAAAGGGTTCCGGTACACAAAGTTAAGGGAACGGTGGACCTTTATTTGAGCAAATCTCGTCATTGTAATACTGCTTGTGTTATTGTAAAAAATATAAATGTTTCTGTAGATTATTAGCACCAAAATAATTTTTTTCAAGTAAAAAATCATTCATGAAGCTTCTACAAAGAAATTTATAATGGGTAAGTGTAGTAATAAATTTTAAATCTGTTTTTCTCAAAACAGATTTTTCAAGGTTTTTAGATTTTTGAAATGCCCCATGCTACTTAATTTTTCTTCAAAATTCATGAAATTGATAATAAAGAATCCTGATTCTGTTTACAAAAAAACCGGGTATGCATTTTACTATTCGACTTCATTAAGGTAATTAAATTTGATTTATAACTTTTCAAAAGGAAAAATTTTGATGAAAATCGGGATGGAATTCAGAAAAAAATCTCTCAAAAATTAACTATTCAAGGGATTAAATAATCGATACTCAGATTTGTTTGTTATATAGTTTAAAGCGATTGAAATGCAAAATCGAGGATATATCTCAAAAATTAAGTAGCAAGGAGCATTTTAAAATTTTGTTTATAAATTTCAAATTTTTTAAAAAATCTTAAAATTATAATGAGATTCGAAATTTCTTTTAAGGTATTCTATTTATTTATAGTGAAATGTGTATATGTACAAAATTTCGTATCTATATGATGAAAAGTAAAAAAAGTAAATTTTAATGCCCACCGTTCCCTTAAATTAAAAAAAAACTACAACCTCATATTTTTATTTTATTGGTGTAAAAAATCGAACAGAGTATATCAGAGCAATCAAATAATGCTGAAAACGAAAGTTTCTTCAATGATTACGTTACCAGCGGTAATATTTTTTTACTGTACAGTCTGCGCATATCATCGTGTTCATCTCTGTATTGCAAGCTTACTTACCTCGGAATGTGATTTTTTTCAGATTCATATATTTGAAATTATTGTACTAAAACTGTTTTCAAGTATTCCTTATGAAATTTTGCACTATTTTTCCCTTGTCTATTTTTGTTAAACTGTGTTTTGTAATTTTGGTTAATGGTTATAATTCTGAAAATATTTTCAATGGTGTTAGAATTATCCTGAAAAAAAAATTAATTATTCCCTTTAAAAAATTGAAAATTTAGCAGATAGACAGATAGCCTATGCACAAAAATAAAAATTATTATGCATTAGTAATTACTTCTACAAATATATATCAAACGTAAATATTTTAAACGCTTAAAAGTTTTTAACACCAAAATTCGACTAGCTATATATCTATACTAATAAAATGAAGTGTTTCTGTGTCTGTTTGAGGCCTCCAGATGAATCTATGGCATTTACATCCATGAAATTTGGCACAAAGGTAGTGCAGATGATGAGTAGGTGCACCTCGAAGCCCGAATTTTAAATTTTATTGTAGGAAAAAAATTTATTACGTAACCACAAAATTGAAATATCTTTATTCGTTGTTTTTTAGTGTTTCCATTCTCTGTCGATGATTGCTGAAGGAAGCGGGCCCTTAAACAGACAAACTAGATGAGCAAAGCTCGGCTAATATATATATATATATATATATATATATATATATATATATATATATATATATATATATATATATATATATATATATATATATGTCTATATATATATATATATATATATGTATATATATATATATATATATATATATATATATATATATATATATATATGTATATATATATATATATATATATATATATATATATATATATATATATATATATATATATATATGTCTATATATATATATATATATATATATATATGTCTATATATATATATATATATATATATATATATATATATATATGTCTATATATATATATATATGTCTATATATATATATATATATATATATATATATATATATATATATATATATATATATATATATATATATATATATATATATATATATATATATATATATATATATATATATATTAGTGATTTATACTTAGGAAACACTTTGGAAAAAATATTTCAAACTTATATACAGATAAAAAATTTATTCTGCTCCTCTACAAATGTTCATGTAAGAGAAAAATTGCACTGAATGAGATAATAAATATTTATTGCCTTTTCATTACATTTAAAAAATATATTAATATAGTTTTTAGTGTGTTTTTAGACAGTAGTATTTTAATTTAATTTCACCATTTTGGGGGTATTTTAGTGATCGAAGTTTTCCCGATAAGAATTAATGGTTATTTTATTTTTAATGTTTTTAAATTATATTCCAGCGATATATGAATTTCGGCTGATTTTGACCGTAACGATTATCAATAATGATTTCAATATTTCTAGTTTAGTCATGAAATGGAACTTTGTAGCATAGTATAGACCATTTGAAACTGATCGTACATATATATCGGTTTCAAGTTATGTTAGAGTTTTTTGTTCTTTTTGACAAAAGTTTTCACTGGAAAATTCTATTAAATGTACTTTTTATCCGATCATATTAATATTTGTTTTCAAAATTTTATCGAAACAATTTTAAGAAAAGTTGACTAAAAATATTTATAGTTGAAACATAGGATGCTGTAGATCGTTAATAGTTTTTACTTTTTAGCTTAGTTTAAAAATTATTTTCCGTATCAAATAAGGGATCTGGAAAATTTACCCATAGAATTTTATTTAGTATGTATTTTATTTTTATTACATAATTTTGAAGAAGGTAATTTTTTATAATATATCTTGCAACATTGAAATATAGTATTTTAAGGATAACAGATATAGATTAAGATTGTAAAGATTTCAACATATTTATTTTGTATTGTATTAAATTTAGAAATTGATGCAGAAAATATAGTGTATAATGCAATTTGAAAGAATTAAGTAACTGAGACCTAAAAACTTATAGGTCAAGAAAAATAGTAAAAAAAAAGAGAACAAACTGAACTGTTCTAATCCTAATAAATGTATAATTTAATTTGAAGTTTAATCTTTTTATACGAGACTGACTTTGTTGCTTTTGCATGTACTCGCTATGCGTCTGGTTTGCAGGGAGGTTGTACGCTAATATCACTCCGGAACGGATTGAATCAAGACCATGTTGATTAGATTACATTACTCCACCCGGTATATATAAGTTTATCAAAGTTTCCGTCAGATCTAGAGTTAAAAGAAGATTCAGGCATTGAAAAAATACCTAAACGGCTAAATGAAGTTTAGAGCAGTATAAATTACCTTCTGAATACCTGAAAGAGAAGGTGGTGGAAAATTTATTCATTTCATCTACACTGTTGTAGGGTTCGCGTGTTGCTCAGATGCAAATTTCTGGTAGCTGCGCAGTGCAGGCCAGTCGAAGTGAGTTCGGAGCAGGTGTCTGGTCTATTTAAGTGACACACGCTGAGTTGGCAAGAGCCCAAGAAGGGAGTGGAGATTTGTACGGTAGTGCGTTACGCTATTAGTAGAGATACGAAAGAGTGGAGAAAAGTTAGATTGCAGGTGATAGCGGTATTTAACTGATAGAGCACGTATTAGTATTTAGCCTAAGTGGCTGCACGATTTCCATAGTTAGTTCATAGCCCGATGGTTACGGGTATTGCTAGTGAACATATATTCTGCCTGAAAGGGTTCGTTACGACTTTAAAGTTCAGTTTCTTAGTACCGCAAGTTGCGGTACTGTTGTGTTATTATTTGGAGCCCCAAGTCCGTCTATATTAGTCTACCTCTACGTAGAAAATAAAGGAATTATTTATATTTATGCCTATTACTTTATAGTGTGCCTGGACCGTTAGAGGATTCACATGGTACATAAGAAACATAACCATATACTGTTAAAAGAAGTTCCATGGGTGTGCTACAAAGTTTGAATTGTTATTAACTTCTGAAGTTCTGTGCACTTGCAATTCAAATTGTACATATAAAACTTCCTGTATAAAATATGGAAATGGTATTAAATATGGAAATGGTGAGCGTAGGATCCCATTCGAATTTAATGAATACAAATATTCAAGTTAACTATAACCATTTAAGATTACAAAAGACTAGTTACGAAAATGAAAAAAAAACTCATCATTTGAGAATATTAGACAAATATAAAAGGAAGAAAAAAACTTTTATTTTTAAAAACTGAGAAAAGAACAAAATCAACTTACTTACTTTATCGCTCCTCGCCTGGCTTTAATGTCTTTCCAAGATCAAAGTTTACAGCGAAATGATTTGTTATAAAACGGTATCCGTGTATTTTTGATGCACATACTCAGACGGAGAATCGTCTGGTTTAATATCAAACATCGGATCTTCCGATACTTTTCCCATATAGAAAACTGCAATGGAATAAAGGAGAGAAAAATATATTCATGTTAGGTATAAAAAAAAAATTCAGAAACTATTCATATAGTAAAGAATGTTTTTGTCATTTTATTATCTAACTCCCATATTTGAAGTATTTGTAAACATTTGAAAAAACACCGGGACTTCCCTTAAAGACACTAGAATGTTTAACTCAAAAATTGCTATATTTTATATTTCATATAACTTTGAGTTGCAGTGATTTGAAATCCTTTAAATGATTTCCATTTATTCGAATGACATTTTTTCCAAGTTGGATATTTTTGTGAAGTGGGTAATGATCATATATTTCAAAAAGCAGTAATCATAGGCATACTTGTATCAATTTCTTTATTTTAAGAAGTTGTAAGGTATACATAAGATTCGATTCACAAGAATCGAACTTTTGAGTGAATGAATTAAAGAAGCTGCTTGAGATATGCTAATTTCGGCATACGCGCTTGGTATAAATACCAAGCAGCTTGATTAATACAGAGGTTTAAAAAAAAGGTTTTGTTAAGGTTGATAGATAAGCGATAGGGAGCTACGAGGTATGCAGCTCCAGTACTATCCTGCGCTAGTGCTTAGGGGGCTCAAAGTTTACGTGGCAGTACTGCTGGTTTGACTCTCTGCTGGTTTGTGAGTATTTGCAAAGTGAATTTCTATTTAATGTTAATATATATTCCGTACAAGTAGTACGCATGCTTATTGCTGTAAAAGCAAATTCTATATGTGCAACGAATTCAATAAACATTGTTTCATGTATAAACTGTGTTTGTATCAAATTCAAATAGAGTGCCACTTCAAATTATATACACCCAAGTCTGGGTAGTAAACTCTATAAAGTGCTGATTACTTTGTGGGGTTGGGAGAATGTGTCATACAAAAGAGGTTAGGCCTAGTTATATCAGTATTTAAATCACGTAGTGCTACACCGTGTAAAAGGCATTAATATCCCCAAAATACGCATGTTCAACTGTTTAGCGCAATGCAATCGACTCCCAGAGGGGACTAAAACCAATTCTGGTAGAACATCGCAATGCAACTGGTCAACAGTGACAGTCTGTCTTTGGCGATAACATGGACAAAAGTATTTCGCCAAATATGCTAAGTGATTGAATCCCTTAGCCACACAAATGGCGCCGGAAAGAAATGGCGAAAAATCTATATTAAACAATTAAAATTCAAAATTGTGTAGCTTTATGCTACTGATTATACCTAAGCGTGTGAGTTATAGAAAGATGCTACCTAAATTTATTGAAGGTCGGGATTTGTTAAATGTTACTATAGCTCGAATATATTCTGTCTAAAAGCCTGGTGTACAGCATTGAGTTTTTAAAATACGCGGTGATGCATTCGAGAAAATTATCTTTTACTTTAAATATGTCTCATTTAATATAGATTCAGTTCCGCACAACATTAGTATTTGTTTCGTATAAACTATATTTTTAATGTAGCATTTTAATATCACTTTCGCTATCTAAATATGAACCATGGAAATGTCTATGTTGACTCTCTCTTCAAAAAGATCAAACAGCCCCTGGTATTATAAATGTCACAGACACGATTGGTAAGTCGAATTTTATTTTGGGAGAACACACTTCTATGACCTTAGAAAATCCTTTTCCTAGCGTAATATCACACGAGTTGCGAAAGTTTTATGAACTGTCTTCTTTTTCACTATATGTTTTATCGGTGGTACTGATGGCAAATATGAATACCATCTTGCTTGAATTTAAAGAGCATATCGAGCTAAGTCCCGATGAGATATATCCCAAAAAATTCCCTAATAACGCTGACGTTTTGTCCGGCACAATTTAAAATTTAGTAGAATGAAAAGTTAGGCTATTACATTCCTTTTTTATTCTGGCTTGTCCATTATGTTATCTCAACAGAGGCCTAATATTAAATAAGAAGCGAGTAACAAAATAAACTAGTATCCTTTTGCATTCGTGTTTATGAATCACTGAGATTACTCAAACACTCACATCCGAAATAATTCTCTGCTCCAAAAACCTTCAAGATAAAAATATTTACTGGACTAGTGAAAAGATATTCTTTTCTTTGATATATATATATATATATATATATATATATATATATATATATATATATATATATATATATATATATATATATTTATATATATATATATATATATATATATATATATATATATATATATATATATATATATATATATACATATATTTATATATATATATATATATATATATATATATATATATATATATATATATATATATATATATATATATTTATATGTATAATCTCTTTATAATATACGTCTATTTACGCTCTGGGCATATTTTACTATCAACTTACTCTAAAATTAATTGCTTTTTATTCGAGGGCAATATCCTTAGACTACGTCAACGATGTATCGTAACATAAACATAAATTTAATTTAAAAAATATATTTGTATACTTTTTTTCGAAAAACACTAGTGAGATGAAACATTTAATTAAGTTACAATCTAATGTAGTCATGTAAAATAATCTGATGCCCTGACACGATTTCTTTCATTTTTTAAAACACAGTTTCTTTCATTTTTTATTAATGTATTGAGTTTAAACGATTGGAAATATCTACATGTATTTTAGTAAATAGTATTTTTAGTGTGGTAATTTTTACAATCTGTTTTAAAGAAAGAGCACCCATGGTCATAGAGGATATTGGGTGAAATGTAGCATTAAATTGAAATATATAATTATAATGCCAAGACAAATGAATTTGATGCACTTAAAAGATGATTTTGTTCCTTTGTGGAGAATACATGCAGCAGATACAATCAGAAATGAATTCATGTATTTCAAAAACTTTTTTGTATAAAATATTTTTTAAATGTTTAAATACAACACTAGGCATGGACATCAGTAATGACAGTGCCATGGATAGTGAATTTAAAATGCAACATTCAGAATTCTTTTCTTCGAAATACGGGTATTTGTATTAATGCCGTATGAATAAACAGACTTTCGGTTTAGTTGGAGCATGTCCCTTGTTGTAAGTTGGGGCATCAGTTATCCTAAGTCAGTGTATTGTACTCTAAACTGATGGGTATTTAGTTAACTTTTATGTTAGGCTGAAGACATTTAGATGTTGTTTCTTAGGACTTCTGCAGGGATACAAACTACTATTGCTATATTCTACAACTCTTGATTATGCACATAAACATATGTTTCATTAAAAGACCTTGAATAAAACACACTTTTTGTTCAGTTTCTTCATAAATTGTTTTGTATTAAATGTTCGAAAATCAGGTTTTCTATTGAATTGCTATAAAATGGATTTTAAAGTAGACAGCTTATTAAGAATCTTATTTATATTTTGTTCATTAGATCGGAAGGAAAAATGATTAATCTGAGTGAGTAAAAGTTCACCTAAATAAAAATAATAATAATTAAAATACTAAATTAATCTAAGAATTATTTTCAAAGTTACTCATCTTATGATCTACGGGAATTAAATGCGTCTGTATAGGAACAATCGATTTAAATTAAAATCAATGCTGATATATATAAAATACCTGTTAAGTAAATTATAGACATATTTAAAGATTTATATATTTTAAACTGTAACTTGTATGAAAAAAAATGATGTTTTTTTTTAAAAATCTGTAACACTGAAATATCGAGCGGAATCTAATTTTGATTCTTTCTGTATTGAAACTCTTATATCGCAGTTGCCTAGAATATACAGGGTGTTGCCGAATTCGACCAACAAATTCAGAGGGTTGGTAGTAGGCATCAAGACAAGCAATAATCACATGGGAATGTATGACTGGAAACGCAAACCTGGTCAACTAGAGTATAAACAAAGATGCAGAAATGTTGACCTTATCATTTTTGTATCTTTGTTTATCCCCTAGTTGACAAAGTTTGCGTTTCCGGTCATACATTCCTATATGATTATGTTTTGTTTTTAAGTTTTCTACCTCCTCCAGAAAAATGCGATATTTCCGGCCATCCAGCGGGGCTGGTAAGAGGTATGGTCCGATTAAGTAAACAGCGCCCTCTAGCGTCAGGTTTGCGTTTCCGGTTATACATTCCTATGTGATTATTGCTCGTCTTGAAGCCTACTTTCACCCACCTGAATTTGTCGGTCGAATTCGGCAACACCATGTATTTAGAATGTCTAATTTAAAAATGATTGATATTCATTTTTCGTTCAATAATTACATTTTAAGGGAACAAGGGACCTTCATTCTCGTTCTTCTTTAATTTCTAATATTTTACCCTATATACCACATGAGTATATTAAATATTTTCTACTACACTGAAGATACTTATACGAATTCCCAAATAAGTATTTTGTGGAGAAATCAGTCCTGTTTCCCAAAAAATTCTTCAAAAATGCTAGAATTTTTCAAAGGGCTCCATGCGTATTCATTTGCTTCTGATATCTTGCAAAATTTTCAGAATTGTTAATTGAAGTGTTTGTCATAAAACTGTGCATAATTCTTTGAAAACATACATTTTTTTAAAATTTATAGACCATAAAATAAAGTAAAAACATAAAAAAATAACAGACAGAATAGAAAAAAATTATTAAAGACTTTAGATTCCTACAAAAAAAAAAAAAATTAAATGTACATTTATATTTATATTCATATGGTAAACTTATAGTAAAAAATTTAAAGACCTTAATTAATATAGGGTGCACATAGATCATTATGAAAAACGTCAGCAATTTTGAAAAAAAATATTGAAAGACAGTCATTATTCTACAAAAAATTCCTTATTTTGAATTGTAGGAGTTTTCAGTGTAGTAAAAAAGAAAATAAATTATTCTCATTTTGTATTTAGAGTTAAAAAATTGAAAATTAAAAAATTCGAGTTTAAAAGTCCCTGGTCCCCTTAAAGGTACTAACATTATTGAAATCAGCCATAAAACAGTTTGTTAGCTACATCAAAAATATTGCTCCCGATGCAAAATAAATATAGTAATTTTGCTACTTAATGATGTGATGAATTTGCTACTTAATTTTGCTACTTAATGATGTGTGCTTCACTTAATGATGTGAAGATAAGTAATTTCAAGCACTTAGAAGTTTGTATAACGTGATATTTCTCAGACTTTCAGTTTTACATTGATGGATTTACTGAATGTTGAGAAAATCAAACATTACCTGAAATATATATTTCACAAAGCTATTTCCTATTTAAATATTTGTACTTCCAACTCTGGCGAAAGTTGAGTTATTTCAATCATTTTATACATGTAGAACCTTTTAACTCCGCTCTGTTCACGTTCTATAAATGCTCAGAATATTTTGCAAATGCATTTAAACATAATCATATAGTAATATTATTAGGGAATTTTCTCAGACATATCATAAAAAAATAAAATGCTTTGAACATTTACACCAAAAGGTAATGAAATATATCACACCTGTTGAAGAAAAACCAAAATAACAGAATATCGTAGTTCGAATATTCAAAGAGCTTTGAAAGTAATCCCTTGAAAATTTTCATTTTATTTTCAGTCGAAAAATTTGACATAGACTTCAATTTCTAATAAAAATACATTTTCCGAAGCTATTAAATAAAATCTGAGAAACTTTCCGCAAAATTTCAAAGGATATTTACTCTCCTTTAACTAGCACATAACGCTGTGTTGCCCATGAAAATATATATTTATTAAAATTGAAGTAAAAGATTTAAACCTACAAAATGTTGTCCTCAGATTATCAATCATCAGGCGAGAAGTACGTGTTTTTCAAACATTTTTTATTGCAAGATCCCATATCACCGACGTTTTTCTTACACATTTAACAAATCTTCATCTTCAGGGAGTTTGAGGTAACATAATGAAAAAGTTTTTTAAACTTTTTTTATAAAGAAAATATTTGACAATGGTTGACAGAAGTAATGACAATGGAAACTCTTTTTTTTATTTCTTTGATGTAATAGAAAGAAAAAAATCTTTCTGTAAGAGAACATATTTCTCTAGTGCATCAGCATATAGCCTCGTTACCATATGAAAGTAATAAAGAAGAGAGGAAAAATTTGAAACGAAATGAAAAATGACCTAGCCATAATGATGACAAATGAGAAAAAACTTCCATATCTCTGAACATTGGTGTCATATTGATGTATTTTTCAATTGCGCCTCTAGTTGTCCTCCTAGATCATTTTATTATTTTAATGCTTATGGGGTATTTCTTCTTTAACGAAACGTCATATTTTTTTCCTCTTCAAAAACAGGAATCGATATATCTTAATTATATTTCTGGTATACTTATAAAATAACGAGCTTAGTGGTATATTTTATTTAATCAATGATTTATATTTATTTAATCTATACTTATATATAAAGAGAGAGCGATTTTGTATGTGGAGGGTAATCTCCAGAACCACTGCACCTATTTGAAAAAATTCTTTCACAGTTTGAAAGGTACATTATTCCAGATGGACATTGGCTATATATTACGCATATCTGATCAGTAGAAATAAAGTTAGGGGCTTAATACTAACAATCTCCATTGTTACCGCTACTGTCCTCTACCGATTTTTGTGCCGAAGAATTCAACGATCCTTAGCGTGGTGCTATCGGGGTGGGCTTCTGTTCTGACGTTAGCGGTTCGAACCTAGCTGTTCTCCGGCACCCCGTTTTCTTTAAAAAAATTAATTTTAATTATTAACTACATCCAAACTACATTTGGAACTACGCTTTTTACTGTACATTTAAGGTAAAAAAAGAATTACAATTTATTGGCTATCAACTGGAAATTTATTGGTATAATATTTTGTTCAACCCGGACAAAGTCGGGACGGGCCGCTAGTTACTGATATACAGGATAAATAAATTCTGTTATTAAAAGAAAACTGATCTTAGATTTAAAAAAAAAATGAATATGTTGCAAAATGTCTTAGATTCCCGCTTCATACTACTGAAAATATTCATATTTTGCATTTAATGTAAGAACTTTTGAAGATTATATGAGGACCTTATTGCACTAATTCGTATGGAATAGGCATAATTGAATAATTTGAAGTATGCGGTATGTATAGAATACACCTCTTATATGTCCCTAGCAATATTTTGACTAGAACTAGATTAAACACGCCTTAACTGGTCGAATTAAGCATATTGTAAAAATTAAGTGGATTTTTTTAAAATGGTCGACGCTTTTACTTATTTGCAAATTCAACAGCTGTCAACATTTACTCGTTATGGTCAGAAGGGGTCAAACTGTGTAAAACACAATTTTGATGTGCACCCGTCTACTGAACAGTTCTCTACTTGGCACGTTTTACTTTCGCAATTTAGAAAATATTGCAGGTAATTTTATGAATCTGCTATAAACAATAATGGTATTTAATATATATTCAGAAAGCCTGTACAGGCCGACACGTAATAACATGTAAGTTCCGATGGTTGGTTGCTAAGTGTGGAGAATACGGCCATCATTTACATCGTGAGGTCTAAATTGATCGGGACCTACTAATTAAAGCCAATTCCGCGTGATTCAAACCTACAGGTTCTGTATCCAAAGGCTAGCGTCATTACCTTTCAAACTTCATAAGGCTGAGTGTCAGAAGTATCCGAACTACAAAGAATGTACTTCTCACTTAAGGTCAACAACAATGTCTAATAACTCAAAACAACATAATTTAAATTATATTAACAAATATACTTTCAAGTTTTTCCCAGAAAAAAAGTAGGAGTTTTTGTTACTTAAAAAGTCGACAGTGGAATTAATACCTATGAAAAACACTTGACAAAATGTTTCATAAATTGTTTAGCGTGTTTCTAATATATTTTAAGGGGACAGTGGACTTTCAAAATTGTGAAATTTGTCCAACAATTCGATTTTTTTATTTTATTGAATTGTGAAAATACGGACGAGTAGGAATGTGTTGCAAAAAGAATTTTTAATTTCTGCGATTACTTTCCTAGTTATAGGCATTTGTATTTAATTTAGATATTATGTGGTTACTAATAACAATAACTTTAAATGTGTTTTTCTCGAAAAAAAAATTTTTACGTCATACGAATATTCAAACTGCTCCGGGCGCATTTCTAATGATCGTATTGCTTTGAAATTTAAGTTTCATGTACTTAACTGTATATCAAATAAATCTTATTGAAAATAATGATGCTTCGTAGTTCAGAATTTCTAAATTTTATACTTGAAAAGATGATTTAGAGGTATTTTGCGTCATAAAAAGGGTGTCTTCACTATTATCATTTTTTTCTCTTTATATTTTCAATGAATGCTTAAAATAAGAAATACGTTTCGTTGTTAGTTCTATAAGGTATCCTGTAAATAAAAATGACCATATTATATGCAAAAGAAATGCGCGTGGAACATTTTTAACTAGGCCAATTTTTGATATAATTAATAATTCCTAATTCATAAATTATTAATATTTCATCATTAAATTTGAACCACTTTTACATAACTTTGGTACTAACCACATATTCAAATTTCAAGCAAATCCATCGAAGACGAAAAAAAAGTTAGGTTTTGAAGGTCCATTGTCCCCTTAAACAAATATTAATGTGAAGTTATTTTAGTTACACCATTACTTTCTCCCAGGGACACCTTTCATTTTTTCCCTTGCTAACAAAGAATATGACACGAGAACTCTTTTGAAAATCTATAGTTCTTTTTGTAAATTTCCAGTTCATATATTTTTAGCGTGATAAGAATAATGAAGTTTCATACAATAAAATATCAGAGGTTTAATTTAGTCTCCAATAGTGCCGTTTACATGTGCCAAAAACCCGGGTAAAAGCAGGGTCGTTTCTTACTTTTTCCCTACGATAGGGAAAAATGCAGGGTTGATTTTCGACCCTGCTTCGACCCAGGATAAAACCCGCTAATTACCCATGATGCATTTCGAAGCTGGGAGTAAATAACATGGCGGGTTTGAACTTGTGTGAATCCATGAAAATGCAGCTAAATGATCGATGGAAGGATCTGGAACCCCTTAACGACCGCATAATTTTCAAAAAAACAGTAGAAAGTGCCTATTTTTTTTCCGGAGGATTTCATTTATTTCTTGATCTGACCATCTAGTTAAAAAAAAAAAAACCATCTCCAATTGCATTATAAATAGAATGGTACTGCCATCTAGTATGTAAAATAAGAAATAAAATTTCATTTCAATAAAATTTCAGTAACATTTTCATTTAAAGTGTTATGGTAAAATTAATAAATTTAATAAGTATTATCTATAATTAAAAGTAACATTAAAATTTATTTATAAATTAATTATTTTAGAATTCACAGATAAAAATTTATTTATATCTATTTATGATTTTTTTATTTATACAAGACTAAAAATTACTGAAACAAAATTGAAATCAAAATTACATTTTGATTTTATAAAAGGATTTATTAAAACAATAAGCAATAAGGACCATGCACTTCGTAACGAGATAAATGCGGAGTTCGAAGTTGGAAAGCTAAAAATAGCAATACAGTGAATTTGGAAAAGTATGACACTGGCTGGGATCGAACCCATAACGTAATTTACAAGGAATGATGGTGTATGAGGATCATTTCCGCCGAATCATGTGACGGCCTTTACTTCCGGTAAGACGGGTAAAAGCAGGGTGAAAATGTGGTCCCATGTAAACGGGCTTCGAAGGTTTTCCCTATTAGCGGGTAAATCCCGGGTATTATTGTTGTCCATGTAAACGCAGCTAATAAGTGATTTGGTACCAAGAAAAATTACGAAAGCTTAATGATGTGTAAATTACCAATAACTGATATTAAATTAACTGAAATTATTTATAACTGTAAATAAGAACATGTATGAAGCTTTGTGTTCTTATAAATTAAGTTGAAATCCAAAAACTATGAAAGGAAATATACACGAATTTATGGGACGATTTAGCGGAGTATAGATGAAACGTGCCTCCACTTCCATCATTAAAACTTCTAACTAATTGGTGATTGGTTATAGGAAAGAACTTGTGTAAGTATATGCGTGAAACATAAATCTTAATTAATGAAGTGAATATTAATTAATCATGACTAGTAATATTAAAATATATGTGAATTATTGGAATAGAAAATAAATTACTTGAAAAAAAATGAAAAATAAATATTAAACTCCTTTTGAAAAATCGTCGTTAATTTTGAGGCAAAAAAAATTTCAAAATAAATTTTCAGTGTCTATTCCCATACAGAAAGCTTAATTTTGTGTTTTAAATTCTGATCTAATAAAAGTACAGTTAACTTGAAATAAAAACTTTTTGTAACGAGATTTAAAAATTATGGACGTTTAAAATATTTCTTCAACAAACGTCAAGCAAAAGTGTTCAAATATTTTTATTTTTAAAACAGTTTTGTGTAAGGCAATAAAACGACAATTCAGGTAATTATATAAAAAAAAAGGCAACGCTTTCTTTCCAAACTCGAGGTTTTCTTTAAAATAAAACTACGCCCCAATCATCGTAACCTATGTATTTTACAAAAGAAATAAAGCAGCATTCAACGAAATAAAGATGTTATCGCAGTTTTCTAACTGGTAGAAACTCCTATCCTGAACATATTTAGTTTTAATGCGTTTGGAAACGATTTTTTATGCCTCTCTCGACAGAGGAAAATTTCCGTTCAGCGTATCAAAATGTTTCTTGTGCATCTGAAAATATTCCGCTTATCAGGCAGAAGGAATAAAAACAAAATTCTGAAAGCGAAACGGAGTATGTTGATCATATAGCATAATGTCGGCAAATGATCCTAAACTTTCATATCTTTAAACATTGGTAGAATGATGGGAGAGAGCTATTTCTCTGATGTCAGTCTGGCAGCTGCCCAATTCTTTTGAATCGGCAGAATTATTTTATATCCTTTAGGCCCATTCTATTGATATATGTCATATTACAAATAATTTGAATCTTTTCTAACTTTGGGAACATTTATATAAAATTCAGGGGTCTAAGTATGATACAAAATTCAACTTTTTAAGAGCAAGTACATTCGTTTAAGGCAGGGGTGGTCAACCTTTTTGGAAAGAGTGCCACTATCTGAAAAAAAAAATATTATGCGTGCCACTTCCAACTTTTCCAACATATAAAAAATATAAAAAGGTGAAAAAATGTTATTTTTAGGCTGATTATGGGATTTTTACACAAATAGCACATTTTTTTTTATCTGAGTAGTGGAGATTTAAAAAAAATAATATAATAAAAAAAACAAAAGTACAAACTTAGGTTTTATTGTTAATAAACATTTTTAAAGGTTCAGTCAGTTAGGTTATGTATAAAATAAAATGAATAACTTGAAATATTTAATTCTAAATAATTATTAAGCTGTCAGTACTTAATTAATGTGGATTTTGAATTTGTAGTTTTTTTACCAAGTCATCTATGTTAGGATTAGTTCTTGAAGATGATAACAAAATTAGTTGTTTTAGGTACATATCAGTTAATCTTGATCGATATTTTGATTTTATTATGTTCAAAATAGAAAAAATTTGTTCACAAAGATATGTTGATCCAAACCTACAACAATACCTAACATTTTTCTTAATTTTTCAATAAGTCAAATAAGTTCAAATATAAGTTCAATAAGTTTAAATCTTAATTTTTCAATAAGTCTCCGCGTGCCACTGTTAAAACGCCGCCGTGCCACACTGTGGCACGCGTGCCGCGGGTTGGCCACCCGTGGTTTAATGGGACAGAGGACTTTCAACCTAGGTTTTTATAAAAGTTTTTTAATATTTTACTCTATATACAAAATGCGAATAATTACTATTACTTTTTTACTGCATTGAAGACACTTAGAATTCATAAATAATTATTTTTCGTGAGAATAAGGCATTTTTTTCAAAAAATTCTTCAAAAATGCTAGAATTTTTCAAAATGCTCCATCCGCTGTCATTTTTTTCTGATTTCTTCCAAGTTTCTCAGAATTGTTAATGCAAGTGTTTGTCACAAAGCTGTGCATCATTCTTTGAAACCCCGAATATTTTTCAAATTTATAGAACATGAAATAAAGTAAAAACATGCAAAAACATAAAAATATACAGACAGATTAAAATACAACAAAATTTATTGCTTTAAATTCATAAAAAAATTTTTGCAATTCGCACTTTTATTTATCTACATGTATGGTAAACTAATATTAAAAATTTAAGATTTTAATTGATAAGGAATTCTCGTGGAGCATTTTGAAAAATGCTAGGATTTTTTAAATTTCTTTTGAAAACCAGGCCTTATTCTGCTAAAAAATCCTTATTTGGAATTCTAAATAGTCTTTAACGTAGTTAAAAAGATTATTTATTATTCTCTTTCTGCATATAGAGCTAAAAATTGAAAATAAAAAAAATTCCAGTTGGTAGATCCCCTGTCCCCTTAAATAAATATAGATTATGTATGCTAAATATTTAGAAATAATTTTCATAAAATTTCCATTGTTATAAACTTTCCATAATTGCGAATGAAAATTAGGAAGTTCTTCTGAAAATATTTCGTGCCGTTTATAATATGTTATTAAAGCAAGATTTATCTTATTTAATGAGATGCTCTACAGTACCCATAAAATTCTTTAAGGGGATGGTGGACTTTCAAATTACCAAAAATCGAGCAAAAATTGGAATTTTTTTGGGGTAGTGTATTAATATTTTAAAAACATGTAAATATTGGAATGAAATACATTTAAAATGTGTAGTGAAAAGAAAAATGAAAAATTGGTGGCTTTAGAGTAGTAAGTATTAAAGGTAGATAAAAAATTATCTTTTAAATGACTTTTTCTCAAAATGAGAAATTTTCAGATTTGCAAGTCTTTAAAATGCTCCTCGCGTCACAATTTTTGACGAAATTTTATGAAATTTATAATAAAGATTCCTGTAATACATCAAAATAAAGTTATGTATCCATTTTAGGATTCGAGGTCATTTAGGTTATAAAAGTTTAACTTTAGTGTAGAAAAGTACAAAAATTTCGCGAAAATTCAGAGTACAAGCATAAAAATATTTTCTAAAAATTAACTATTCAACGAAAGTACAAAAAAATACATAACTTTGTTCAGAAAGTATTTATAAGCAATATAAATGAAAAATTAAGGGGAAAAGTTTAAAATTGAGTCGCAAGGAGCGTTTTAAAGAAGAGTAATTAAATGTAATTTTTTTAATTATGAAATATTTTTTTTTAAATATTTATAAAATTTTATAAGGTGTTTAATATTGTTATACTTTAATGAATATATATACAAAATTTCATATCTCTGTGGTAAAAATTTCAAAAATCGTTTTGAAAGGTCCACTATCCCCTTAACTATTCAAGATATTAATTAGAAAAAATAATATTTCAGATAGTCTCTTCTAACGAAATTACCGCGGGTTATTAACGTAGGATTACTTATCGTTGCTTACCTCTTTTTTTACGAATTTTGGTGCTTTTCTGTTTAACTGTTTACTGCTACTGGGTTTGGCGTGCTGCCAAAATTATAACTCGCGACGCAGGATGGACTCTGAATTTTTTTTCTTTTCGGAGGACCGTTATTGAGGAACGTAATCCTACGTTAAAATTTCAGAGTAAATTTTTAATTCCCCCCCCCCCACCTCCTCAGAGAAGTTTCTGTTAAAAATATTGAAGAACATTTTCTTAATGAATACATTACAATAAACATGATTTATTGCTGATCAATAAACTTTTTACACAAATTATTATTTAGGTAGAGGTGGCTTATAACTCTTAATTATTTCTAACACTTGATAACAAATTCTCACAATAGAGGAAGATTAGATCTCCAAAATCAAACATTAAAGATTTAATAAACTGTATAAAAGGTATTTAACCTATTGTTATTAAAATGAAACGCGTGGTCTAATATAACTTTTCATCGTACATCTTCCCAAAATGAGATTAAAGGATTACAAAAGTGTTTACTTCTATTCCGAAGATATGCGAGTACTATGCCTTGAATTTTGGCATTAACTACCATTGGGATGACAGATCGAAGATAACGGAAATATAATACGAAGCAGTAAATTCCTATTAAGGATAAAGCTTGGCAATATATAAGCATTCTGTGGGGACTGTCTTTGTGATATTTTTGATGAAATATCTGTTTCTGAAAATAATGTGCTCATAACGTTTTATAGTTAGGAATATCATTATTCATGCTCTTATACACTATAATCGGAGTAATTTCCTCAGAATAAGAAAACGTTGTTTGTCTTTGGGTTACATTTCTGGTAAAAAGATTATCTCTCTCTCTCTACGGGAGGGACATGCGGATATTTAAAATGCACACCATGATCAAAAACTATTAATACTATATGACCAGTAAATTAAACTAGCATCTTATCTAGCTCTGCTACACACACACACACACACACACACACACACACACACATATATATATATATATATATATATATATATATATATATATATATATATATATATATATATATATATACACATATATATATATATATATATTGTGAAGAATAGGAAATTCTTCAAGCAGTCAGTTGTGTGGATATTTGATGTGTTTTTGTCACCCCTGTCCTTGGCAACAGAGGGGGCATGAACAGGGTTGAACTCTGGTGTCAAGCTAATTGACTGATGGCCATCGCCGGGCTGAGGGCTGTATTCCTCTCCTTGTCTACTGGCAAGAGGGTGTGAGCTGGCGACAAAGGCCACACACCGAGAGTCGGACATTCTTCATGCACAAAGGGGCTGTTCGTTAATACCCTCTGCTTGTGAAATTCTCGAATTTTGGAAATACCTGATGTCACTAATTTCAACAAATCAGCGTCTAAGCACAAAAAACCAACGCATGATAGGACGGAATATGTTCCAGGGATGTGCTTAGAGTTTTCGTGGAGAACCTCGGACCGAAAAAGAATCAGATAGACTTGAGATCTACTCTCAGAAGGTGATCGATACCTGCGGCCTTGGGCAAGATTACATGTTTGGGAACTTGAATCCCGGACTTAGTGCCGTTTCACGTAGTCAGTGGACTCTGACTGTTTGGGGAAGAATTTTAACTCCCCGGTTATTAGGGCGGTTATGACTGTAAAATTTGATGTAATTGAAGTGTGTAAATATTGTATACAATTAAATACATAATTTTAATTCATAAACTCCGTATTTTGAATTAATCTATGTCCAGCTATCTGGGAGAAAGTGGCCATATCGTCACAATATATATATATATATATATATATATATATATATATATATATATATAAACAAAACAACATAAGCAAAAGAATAAAATTAAATTAAAATATAAAAAGGCGAGCATAGACTGACAAACAAATTAACTCAAAACCTACCCTAGCATTGAAAACATAAATAACTTTTCAACAAAAGATTGCGCAGTTGCTGCATATCTTTACATTGAAAAAGGTAAATATAACTAAATTTAACAGAGCTAGATAATTATAAGAAGAATGTAGACAAAAACAATACAGAAATCAAGCACTCATGGCATCCACGCACCAGAGGCAAGATTCTGTAATAGTGCCGGAACTAAACAAGAAGTACGAGGTAACCGAGAGGTCTCGTCATCAGGGAGCCGAACCAAATCAGTTACCTCAAGGAGAACTTTCTGAATAGGATGCAGGCATAACCAAAAGACATCCCAAGGCCCCGAGTTCCCCATTGAAACAGTTATAATTATCTATCTCTGTTAAATTTAGTTATATATATACAGGGTTATCAGGAAAGAACCATCCTATTACAAAATTTAATATATACCATAATTACAAACAGAAAATTATAATTAATATGTAATTGCAAAGGAAAAATGTTAAACTTTTAGTTTCTATCATTTTCTTTCCACAATTGCTGGCAGCAATGTTGTTATTAAGTTGTTTTTGAAATTTTGAAAGAAGTGTAGATGACGTCTAAGCAGGAGAATTCTTTTTGTGTGCGCTCCATTGCAAGAATTTAGTCAGTAATCCCTGTTCAGCGCGAATTTAGGAGAAAGTGCCATACAGATAAAGCACCGACACCTCAGAAGGTAGTACAATCAGTTCCAGGGAAGTGGATGCCTTTGTAAAGGTAAAAGTCCAGGGCAACCAGGTGTTTCAGCAGAAAATGTTAAAAGAGTGCGATAGACTTTTATACGCAATCTGAAGAAATCGACGTTTCGTGCTAGTCGTGAACTTGGGATACATCAGTCTACCGTTTGGACTGCATTGAGGGAAAAAATTGCATTTTAACCCATACAAATTGCAAACCATGCAAGCACTGAAGCCTAGTGAGGAAATTTCTAAACAGAGAACTACCACAACATTGGATTGGTCGCAGTGCAGCAGATGATTTGGCCCTACACAGCTACCCTCCTAATTCACCGGACTTAACCTCATACGACTTCTTCCTTCAGGGATATATCAAAGATGTTGTGTTCATACCTCCTTTGCCTACAAGTTTGCCCGAACTTAAACAACGTGCTTGGCAAGAAATGGCATATCACAATGATATTATATGTGTGACTAAAGGAAGTCATATCGAACACCTGAGGGGAAAAAATCACATTTTGCCTTCACAATGACATATTAATTATAATTTTCTGATTGTAATTATGGAAAATATTAAATTTTGTAATTCTTTCTTGATTCTTTCCCGATAACCTTATACATATATATATATATATATATATATATATATATATATATACCTGGACATTTGTGCAACGGGCTTTAGTAGTACGAAAAATATCTAAGTTAGTATTTAGTTTTCCTTTCTGCCGTTTTGACTGTCACTGACTGAATGCGGTTTTTAAAGTTCAAAAGTACCTCGGAGTTTAGGTTGTGAATATTTCATCTTTGACAAATCCCGTGTTAAAGAAATATAGTTAGGACATATCAAGTTGCCAGGTGAACTGGACAAATATAGCTACCCCAGTATTTCATTTACGTAACTCCGGGATACTACCGCCCCCCCCCCCCCCCCAATACGGCAGTGTGGATCAGTTTGAATGTGTACATTTGGTTAAAGTTTTTAAATTTGTGTTATGGCACGTAGTGCTTTATCAGTTTCTATATTTAAAAGAGTACCAAAAGCTGTTTATAAAATGACTGGTATTTTGTAAAGTTCCATACGAAGCTTTAATCTTTTAGTCTCAAAGGAATGAAGTAAAAAACAGTTGCTACGGAAAGCAGGTCAAAAGTGGCTCAGTTAGTGGTCTTGCAATTATTAGTTCCGGGTTCAAACCCGTCCTTAATTCTTATATTTTCCCCTTGATGATTTTTTTAATACCGTAAATTTAAATTGTTTTGATTATTCTTCAAAAAAGAATAAAAGGAATTCTTCCTTCATATTCATCTTTTTGAAGAAAAACAAAATGGTTTGTAGGAATAAAACCAAATAATTTGGTTTTTATAAGGTACCATTGTTCGCTCATTTATTTGAGTGTCTGTATGCACATTTTGTCACCACATGATTGGCAAAAGAGAAATGTGCTATTAGATTTTTGACCGCTGTGGGAAACTAAAATTGAACTAAAGGGCTATCAAGTTTACATTCACGGACTGGATAGAGTTTTTCTGACCACCTAATCATACAATTCACTGGTGAAATGCAAATTCCAAAAATTACCTTTGTTCCTATGATTTGTAAGTATGTGCAGCTGACGTCAAGGAGTTGCAAAATACGCAAGTAGATAGTTTTTGACGTCCGGTTCCTAACTGGGCAATGGCTGGAATCATTACAACTGATATTATTCTTTTTTCCTTACATGCTACATATTTATCATGGAAAAAGCGTTAAATTTATCAGCAATTTATTGATGTTTTAACGACATTTTTAGATCGATGTTTTAAACTAAAGAACACATTTTTAGAATAAAATAATTTGATTTGACGTCATTTTGAGCAGCCAATTAGGCAGTCAGTGGTTTGGAGGATTAGGAAGATTCTGATACACTATTTCTTTTCCTATATTCAAGCCTGCGCACACAATGAAGACACGTTGTTTTGTTTGCATTTCTGTCTATGAATTATACTTGGATTCATTTTTTTTTACTGTTGATGACCCTGAGGATGAATTCAAACCACACTCTATATATCTATTTAACTTTCTTCTATTGCATCGGAGGTTCAATCCGTTTTTAAGACCAGCCTATACTGTGTTTGAAAAGAGCCTTCTGCTCATTAGTTGTATCCGGCCAAGCGCCCTGGTCTAGCTTTGCTCTTTAGAAGTCCGAGACAAACGCTGTCTGTCCTGGCTTTGGGTGGCTATATGTGACATGGAACTCGACTTTTGTAATTATTTTGATTAATATACTATTTTAACTCTAAAGAAAAAAATACCATTTTATTATTTCACAATTTCGAAACATCATTAATTTGGTTCCATGCACATTTATAAGTGTATTTATTTTATTTTGTAAATATAAAATTGTCTATGTGCTGAAAATCCTTCCTGTGGTTTTTCGTACCGTTTTTCTGGAAAAAGGGAATGTGCCTCCCGTATGCAATTAAGTGTGACCTGTAACAGTACGGATAGTACACAAGGTCATTTTTCACAAGAAGGGAGAATTACTTGCCACCCTCTCAGTCATTAGGGGGACATAGTTCCTCCATAGCAACGACCCAGCAACCATCTTTTAACCAATCATATATCTGAAAGGTGTTAATTGCTCTAGAACGTTTTCTGACCTCTGCGTTTTCGGTACCGAGAAATTTTAACGGTTTTTTTAGTCAGTTGAAAAAATAAGCTGCGACAGCTTTATAGCTCGAGGTTGTCCGCTCTTCAGCCCCAGTCGTCACTTTTGTATGCTGAGGTATCTCGAGATTTCTGGTCTGCTTTTGGACCAAGTTTAGTAAAACAATGAGAAATAATCATCATTCTACAATGAGGGTGGTGGTAAATAATAATAATTTGTAATATATTTTATCAGGCGAGAGCTCAGAATAATTAATATATGTGACTAGGTTTTATTATGTGTTCAAATACTTTCTTAATGTATGAAGATAATTATTATGTTGTTTCTGTGCAAATTGTAACTAACGATAAAAATAATTTTAAATAATAAGAAGAGAAATTAAATGCTAATATTATTTATTAAAATCGAGTTTGTTTTTCTAACTATCTCAGACATGTGTCAGAATGTGTTTTCTCCAATTAACAACTTTAAAAGTGGCACTATACGACCTCTCAATTTTATTACCTGTTTAATTCCACATAATACTATACAAAAAGTATGCGCTTCAGGAACCTCTACAAATGACTTTCCCCTTGGTCCTGTTCTGCTGCTCCTGCTAATCCATCCCTCAATGTGGACTGTTCAGGTATATCCGTCAGCTTGCTTGCTGAAGATCGGGATACTGCTGCCCTCCTTTTGTTCACACGACAGAGCCTCGTGGACCTGGTATAATCCGAGGGACTTAGCAACAACAACAACAACAACAACAACAACAACTTTCTTCTATTTTTCCCGCTGTGTAAGCTTAAATATCTCTTTGTTATTCCCAAGTCAGATAGTGTTATCTTTTAGAGAATTATGGTCATCTTAAGAATAAAATTATTCGAACCTATAGCTTAAGGTGACTGCCTACGTTCGGAGCCAATTTTTAAAAAATATAAATTTTTAAGGATTTTTTGGTCTTTTATGGAAAAACTAGCTGAAAACCCGTGCTTCGCTACGGAGTACATTCAAATTAAATACGGATAATGTATGCAATTAATGCCTAAAAAATAAATATATATATTTATAATAAATACGACGATCAATGTATACAATTGATGTAATATATATATATATATATATATATATATATATATATATATATATATATTTATAAAAAAATCGTAAGGGATATTTATTTTTTTTGGATAATATCCAATCGTCTGCCGCATTAGAAAGAAAAATAATACATTTTTTGTGTATTTAGTTGTTATGCACGTGAGGATAAATTTATTTAAAGTACCAGAAAAATAAATCACGTGATCGGCATTTAATAAATTAAATTATAAAAATGAATCTTCAAAAATTCACCAAAAATTAGAAAACCGAAATAATGGTTCGAAAAAGATTTCATTTTAAAGGAATTTTTATGATCTTTCTCGTGATATAAATTTTATATCCCTCAGATAATTATTTTAAAAGTAAACTTGTAATAAGTTACAAAAACAGCTTAAAAATTAAATTTAAAAAATTCTAAGAAGAATTTTTCAAAAATCTTTCTTAGTGCACCCCTACACCATAAGAAGAATCGCCATGCAAAATGTCAGCCCTCTAGGTACTGCGGTATGGTCTGTGCGTTGTATGTCAGTGAGTCAGTTATGGAACTGTTTTATATATATAGATATCAATTAAAAATTAAAAAATGAACAAAAACGTACCTGTAAATACCATACTTTTTATAAATTGATCAATTTGAAGTAATTTTTAATGAAATTTAGCTAAAACGCCTATCACTCTGCACAAAATTGTAATCCTGCTATTTTAAATTCCTTCTCACACATGATACATATGACAGTTATATTCAAAATGACCCACAATCTGAAAGAAATTTTAAAATGTAAAAATAATATAGACAATTTTATGTTCCAATATGAAAATTTTCCCCGATTCGTCATTCCTTTCCTCACAAAAACAACAGCAAATAAAAAACTTTTTGTTATATATAATTTATTGTAAGTCATTTCATTAACAATAGCATCTAAAGCATTTCCTGAAAATTTTATCAAATTATATGCATTATTATGTCATATATCATGATAATGGTAAAGATTTGTGCTAAAAAACATAATTCTGAGAAAAATGCATTTAAAGTTGTTTGTCTCTTCGATTTTGTAGTGAATGATATTTTTTAAAATAGCTATAACTCTGCTTCTAATTGATGTATAATGAAAATCAAAACGGTTTTGAAAATAGAAAAGATTGAATTACACGATTCTTGAAAGAAATAAAATTAACCCAAATAGTCAAAATATGAAATTTTCAACGTAGATAGTCAGTCACTTTAAAGCCGTTTTCAGAAGGTTACAAAAGCTCTTGCCTTTGTACTATACAAACTCGCTGATCGGGTCCTAGCTATTTGGCCATCGTCCAGCCGTCTGGTTACAGGTTTTAGAAATCTGGGTATTCAGAAACAGTATTATTTTCCCATTGCAAATTACTGAAAATAATCTTAAGAGGAAATTAAATGATAACCCGCAAAATTTTTGAAAATCACATAAAAGCAATGTAATTAATTTTTTCAATTATAAAGGCATTATGAAAAATAAGTACTTGGAAAAGAATAGAAAAGAAGAATATTTTGAGGGGCTTAAGTAAAGAAACGGATAAAAAACTGCTGTTTGATGTTAAATGTCAGGAAATTAAGACCAAAGTATTAATGGAAAAATGTATTAAATAATAGGATAAATTGACGATTTAACTGCCCCTGACGAAATGAAACATTCAAAGTTTGTTTCATTGATTAAAAAAATACATAAAAATTCATACTCGACGAGGAAGCAAAGTTTTTAGAATCTTGATTTTGGAGAGGAAGATTGAAACAGAATACGTTTCTCGAGATAAGGATATTTCCTGTGAGAGGATATTTCGCTTTTTCTGAGATTTGCGCTCTTAGAAAAACATCAAAGATTATTTCCTTGTACGCTGTAAAATGAATAATTTGCACCTTTTAATTAAAGGCGGGAAAAAAGAAATTTTCTTTTGTCAATTCATTTTGTCGCTTTATTGAAAGAAGGAAGGTTATATATATCTCACTTCTGTTCCATGATAAAAATTTAGGATTTGTTCTCTTGCTCTGCTTTTATGAATAGTTGAATAAATATAAGCGAAGTGTGATTTTTTATTAAGGAAATTTTATGAGTTTTGTCTTTAAATCATCAGTATTTCCCAGTTCCGATTTCAATCTTATCGATCGGAGGTTAGAGAGTGGGGTATGTTCCAACCCGCTAGGTACTCCTTAAACACACTACCTTGAACTTGGACTATAATGTCAATAATTTAAGGTATATCATTGACAACATATTTTATCCACAGCAGTGGTTTTTAAATATTATTTCACTGCTTGCCTTTTCCACATCCCATTTTTATAATTTGTGCAGTTTTGACGATATGTTTGTCAGTAAAAATATATTTTGTTTTATTTTAAGTAGTACTGTAAATCCCAGTGAAGAAGCGAAACTTGATTAAAAGAACACAAAAAGGATGAAATAAAGTCAGTATGCCATTGCTGAATTTCTTAATGTCGTATTAAAATGCTAAGAATCCCGCAAATTGAAAGCAAGTCATCGTACTTGTTCCTATGATCGTATTTGTATTATGATCTATTGTGACAAATGATAGAAATATCATTAAAAGACGCCAATACAGATAAAATCTAACAATTATGAACTTCTTTTATCCGAAGCGTTAAAAACATTTATGAGGAACATAGTTTACTATAAAATGCAAAAGATGATTTTGGAGATCCTTTCAATACATCACTTAATGAAGAAAAGAAATATATTACTTGAGTTAGCAATATTTATATCAGATATACCCATGTAAAGTACAGGTTGACTTTTTTTAAACTGATACTACTCGGAGCCATCTGTGGCGCGGTCTATGAGGCAGAATTCCACCATAATTGATAGAGGGACTAAGTTTCCGTGAAAAAAAAAGTAGTTCCAAAAGTCGGCGATAGGGGACGATATGGCGCTGTTGTGGTCGGCGTACCCAAGAATTTGCATAAATGGCAAGTAAAACATTAAAATACAAATTCGTGACTACCTAGTCGACAACAGCGCCAGTATTTTGGGCTATAAAGATCGGTGCGGAGTCTGTTGCGCCTTCGCTTTACAAAAGGATCACCAGTCGCTTTTTTTCCACTTGCATGGCCATCTTGCTCCCCGGACCAAACCCTTGTAGCATTTTTCTGTCGGGTTATTTAAAGTCTAAGGTGTATCTTGGTGGAGTCACTTTACAGAAGGATCATCAGTCGCTTTTTTCCACTTGCATGGCCATCTCGCTCCCCGGACCAAACCCTTGTGACATTTTTCTGTCGGGGTATTTAAAGTCTAGGGTGTATCTTGGTGGAGGTGCTTTACAGAAGGATCATCAGTCGTTTTTTTTGGACTTGCATGGCCATCTCGCTCCCCGGACCAAACCCTTGTGACATTTTTCTGTCGGGGTATTTAAAGTCTAGGGTGTATCTTGGTGGAGGTGCTTTACAGAAGGATCATCAGTCGTTTTTTTTAGACTTGCATGGCCATCTCGCTCCCCGGACCAAACCCTTGTGACATTTTTCTGTCGGGTTATTTAAAGTCTAAGGTGTGTCTTGGTGAAGTCTCGAATTTGACGGCCCAAAAGGACAACATATCCCAGACTTTGATGAACAATCCTGGTGACATGTTACGCTTGGCCGTTGAGAACGTAGTGTTCAGGACGCAATCTGACGTCCACAAATACTGTGGTCACATTAAAGGAGGGAGAAATGAATTTCCTGCATAAAGTGGCGTTGCGGTGAAATTTCTTTGTTATTCATTTGTCTGCTTACAACTTTTTCGGTATTCATCCCTTATCTTTATAGCCAGAAATACTGGCGATGCTGTCGACTACATAGTCGTGAATTTGTATTTTGATGTATTACTTGCCTTTTATGCAAATTCTCGGGTGCGCCGACAGCAAAAGCGCCATATCTTCCCCTATCGGCGACTTTTGGATCTTTTTTTTTCTCTCGGAAACTCTCTCCATGTCGTCCTTAGTCCCTCTATCTTTAAAATCAGTTTTATATATATATATATATATATATATATATATATATATATATATATATATATATATATATATATATATATATATATATATATATATATATGTATATATATATATATATATATATATGAAAATATCATTCACTCAATATTAAAAATTTCCTCTATAAAGTAGGTCACGTATACATTACTCATTACCATTATACTTAAATATAAATAGAAGTTTTATCCTTCAGGTGGAATATTAGTCTGCTTTGTCTCGTTAAAACCCTTCTAAATTACTCTCTTTTAATTCCCTTTAAAGTTTTCCCTAAATTAATTTTATTATTTATAATGTATAATGTCCTAATAGAAAAAATTACGTGCCAATTAGAACCAATGTAGCATAAATCTGCTTCTTTGATAGAATTTCAGACTTCAATTATCCGCTTTAATTTGCATAAAATATCCATTAGCGTCTTTTACATTGTGACTTCATTTACGTCCCACTATAAACGCATTAATCACGTAGACAAAAAGGTAGTGGTTACACATATCACTTTTATTTAATATTTTATACGAAAGAGTATTCTATGCTATTTGAATTTTTTTTTCATTTTAAGAAAAAAAAAACCTTCCAAATTTAGTTTCTCCGATATTATCTGAAATTTTTTTATAAAAAATACTTTTTTGTAACATTTCAGTAGTTTGAAGTAAAGTTTTTTGTGATTACTTTTTAAATGGAAAGGTATCACGCATTAGTACAGCTCATTTTAAAATTTGTTCGGGGTAATTTCTGTTTAAAATAACATTAATGGACTTTAATAAAAGTTTTTTAATGCTGTTCCTCTTTTACTAAGGGTATGAATCACTTACGTATGTATTAAATTTTAAAATAGTGCAGTGTGATTTATATATAGCAAATTGAGAACATGATTCTGAAAAAAATAATTTTAAGTTGGAATAGGAACAAATTATATGTAAAACTAGCTGAATACCCGTGCTTCGCTACGGAGTACATTCAAATTAAATAAAACGGTCAATGTATGAAATTAATGCCAAAAAAATCGTTGGCTAGACTAAATAATGTAGAAGAAAATATCCATATTAAATCTAATAGAGCATACTAAACAATATAGTACAGTTAATAGAGTACAGTTTAAGGAACAATTCTTTTACTGTATTTTAATATTTATTTCATAACGTCCAGTCGTCTTGCCGCATTAGCAAGAAATAAATAAATTTTTTCTCAATATATTTCGTTGTTATTTACGTGACGTAAAAATTAGTTTAAAGTATCCCAAAAAGAAAAGAAACCACGTGATCAGCATTTAATAAATTAAATTCTAAAAATTAATCCTTAAAAATTCACCAAAAAATCAAAAAATGGAGGTAAATATTCGAAAAAGATTTCATTTGAAAGGAATTTTTATGATCTTTCTCGTGATATAAATTTTATAACCCTCAAATTATTATTTTAAATGCAAACTTTAAAAAATGTTACAAAAATAGCTTAAAAATTTAACTTAAAAAAATCTAAGAATTTTTCAAAAATATTTCTTAGTGTACCCCTACATTATAAGAAGAATAGCCATGTAAAATTTCAGCCCTTTAGGTCCAGCTGTTTGGTCTGTGCGTTATCTGTCAGTCAGTCAGTCAGCTACGTACTGTTTTATACGTGAGGCGGTGAAAGGCAAGTTAGTGGAAGCCAGTAAGTCAAGTGGTGTAAGTCAAAAGCGTTTTACTGCAAAAACTACAAAAAAAAGCACACTAGAAATTTAACAAATTATAATTCATAATAATTATTATGACATTGCAAATAATAATTATTTGCAATTCCACTATAAACTGAACATGGAGATTACATTTTTGCCCTCAAATAAAATAAGTTGAAAATGTGACTTACACCACTTTGCCTTTCACCGCCTCATATGTTTTTGATTTTTGACAATATATAAGAACATGAAATAAATAAAGAGTTACTAAGCATTTTAAAACCATATTCCATTTATTCACCTATTCTGCTAATCTTCTCCGGAGAAAACAAACCTTCTAATACATTCATTTTTCTTTAAATCGTTTTAAAAATATTAAATATTTATTTTCATTAAATTACATATATCCCAACTGAAATATTATTTTAAAAGTCTAAGAATTTTTTTTCATGTTTAGATGGAAAAATTACTTTAAAGAAGTTAATTCTTTGAAGCAATTTTTTTATCTAGGCTTGTTGGGATTTTGAGATTTAAAAGTTTAAAGTATGCTTAATTTTTGAGATAACTGACCGAACTTTATAACGGTTTGCGTAATTTTTTCGTTATTGTCACCTGGAAAAGTTTATAAATAGTTTGTTTTCAGCATTTATAAAAATTTTAATCTCACTTTAAGCGGAATAAAATAATTTTTATTCAGAGTAATTTTTACTTCAGGAAAAATCCTTTTAATTTTTTTTTTCTGAAATGAAAAATCTGAAGACGATTTAACGAAAATGGAACAATGGATTGCTGTGCAAAATTTCACACATACACCTTGTGGGGAATCTTATTAAAATAACCTTTAGAAGATGATAAATCAGAAAAAAATTTCTATTCGGAGATAAATAACGTTTAGATTGTGCATATAAAAAGGTGAAATATAAAATAAAGCATAAAATATGTATGGTAAGCATAGAAATGTATTTTCTTACAATGCATATTGTTGTAGAAACATGTAGTTTATACTATGGTTCAAAACTTCTGTAGTATGTTTTAAGATAAGAAAATAACGACGCTATTTTTCGTTACCAAGCTCTACAGTCATTTCAAACCTACCATACGTGGTGTTTGAAACGAAAGGTATATTACTTCAAAGAGAATAAAAGATGACTTATCAGACGTACAAAACATAATGAGTCTCATTACATAGTTCTACACACCAAACAACGTAAATTTATCGTTATTAAGAGATTGAAAAAAAATTTTTTAAAGCGTTATATGTATATCATACCATTTCAAAATGGCTACTTTCGGCTGCGGACAGAGAACAAACAAATAGAAAATATGGAGATATATAGTAGACAAATAGAAAATATTCTGTATTTATACGTATGTTCAACTTTATGAATCTTGTCCAATATACTAAACACACATACAATTTTTTATGGACGTAGCATGATAATTAGCTAATTCTAAAAATAGACCGAATTTCCTAAATACAGTGCATGTTATGTTAATTTACCTTCTATATATACAAAACATTTCCGTAACTGACTGACTCACTGACATACAAAGCACAGACCAAACTGCTGGACCTAAAGGGCTGAAATTTTGCATGGCGATTGTTCTTATAGTATAGGGGTGCACTAAGAAAGATTTTTGAAAAATTCTTCTTAGATTTTTTTAAATTAAATTTTTAATCTGTTTTAGTAACTTTTTTTAAGTTTGCATTTAAATTAATAATTTGGGGGTTATAAAATTTATATCACGAGAAAAATCGTAAAAACTCCTTTAAAATGAGAACTTTTTCGAATATTTACCTCCATTTTCTGATTTTTGGTGAATTTTTAATGATTAGTTTTTAGAATTTAATTTATTAAATGCTGATCACGTGATTTCTTTTTTGGGTACAATAAATAGATTTATCATCCCGTTCATAACAACTAAATAGACAAAAAAATTATCCAAAAAATATTAAAATACTGTAAAAGATATTATGTTCCTCAAACTGTACTATATTCTCTAATATTTCCTATTACATTTAATTTGAATATTTTTATCTACATTATTTTGTCTATAAAAATATCTGTTACGATTTTTTTAAATATATATATATATATATATATATATATATATATATATATATATATATATATATATATATATATATATATATATATATATATATATATATATATATATACATACACATATATATACGAGGGCTGTCCGTAAAGTATCCGAACTGAATGTATAAAACATAATACAGACAACGCTCTGCGTGCGCACGCTAATTAGCATGTTTAAACATATGTAAACTTGTTATGTTGGTAATTAGCCAAGCACTGCGAAGCGAGGTTCTCTTGTAGCAATAACGAAAAGTGAACGCAGTGGAAGTCTCGTGTCGGGTTGGATCGTGACGGAATCTACTGAGCAATGTGTTTGCATCAAATTTTGTAATAAAATTGGAAAAACGGCAACCGAAAGGTTCGATTTGCTTAAGAAAGCATACGGTGATGATGTTATGGGCCGAACTCAAGTGTTTCAATGGTTTAGACGTTTTAAAGATGGAATGGAATCTGTGGAAAGTGATGCACGATCAGGGCGTCCATCAACATCGAGAAATGATGTCAAAGTGGAACAGGTTCGTACAGTGGTGCGATCAGATCGACGAATGACAGTTCGAGAGATTGCGGGAGGTGGACAGACCATCGATAGATGGACAAACCATTAATAAAGATATCTACCGTTATGTGCTCAGGCGACTTCGTGATTCCGTGAGGAGGAAACGACCAGCAAAGTGGAAATCTAGGAAATGGATTCTTCACCACGATAATGCCCCTGGTCACTCCTCACATGTGGTTCAAAATTTTTTAACCAAACATGGCACCGTTCAAGTCCCATAACCTCCCTACTCACCAGACCTCGCTCCATGAGACTTTTTCGCATTTCCAAAGCTAAAGAAAACGCTTAAAGGACGACGGTTTGAGGATGTGACGACCATCAAACAAAAAGCGATCGAACAGCTATTGACCATTCCAAAGAACAACTTCCAATCCTGCTTCTAAGAGTGGCAACAACGTTGGGCTAAGTGTGTTGCTTCTCAAGGACGATACTTTGAAGGGGATTAAACTGAATTATGTATATCCATTATATTTTTTTAGTTATAAATTAAATTCGGATACTTTACGGACAGCCCCCGTATATCTATATACACACACACACACACACACACACACACATATATATATATATATATATATATATATATATATTGGCATTAATTGCATACATTGACCGTTGTATTTAATTTGAATGTACTCCGTAGCGAAGTACGGGTTTTCAGCTAGTATTTCTGTAAAGTTCTTGCTGTATATAAGAGACTTCCCTCAGACTGCGGGCAGTTCAGTAGTGTGATTGCTGCTTGCTCGCATCCTGCTAATAAATTTCTTTGACCGTATCAACGTGTTGGTTTATTCGGTATATCTCACACTTCTGCGTGACAACACCATTATTTCATGGTGACGACAGTAGTTTCCTAGGCAAGAAATTCAATCATAACTGAGATAGCAGATAGCACATTCGCAACTACTGTGGAGTCAAATTGTCAATTGTCATGAAAAGGTGATTGGAAATTCATAAGACCAAAATAGTTTTGATTTGGTAGTCACTTATGCTTTCAAAACTTTTATTTGCGGTAATTTAAACTTTTCATCTATGGACTATTTTCAGGAAAGTTTTTACCCACATAGTTATTTTATAACAAAGACTTTTAATCAAACTTATTAAAAGGTTTCCAAGCTTCAAAAGTCAACTATTTTTGGAATTTTCCCCTAAAATTAAATTTTTCAGTATAACATTTTACAATTCTGCTTACCACGTATTTCATTAAGGGGAATTTGTCCTATATGCAAACTCAATACACACGTTAATAACTTCACAAATTTTCATTTTAAACTATGTTACGAGATAAATAATTAATAGCTTTAAGTCCTTCGAAATGAAATCAGTTAGTTAAAGGTAAGAATGTGAATTAAAAGTGTTTAGAAAATTCTCTTTTGTCTAACTTTCTAGACGATGGCAAGAATTATTTGCTTCTATTTAAGCATCTTGTTAAAGTTACTGAGAGATTAATGAAGGCTTTTCACAGGACCAGAAAATTTAAATTACAAAATATGAGTCATTCATATTAAAAAGCTGAAGTCTACGCTAATTCACTGGGAAATAACGGATTATTGAGACTAATTACATTTTAAACACCGGAATGGTTCAAAAGTTACGAAGCGTAAGTGGGAGTAATTCAATTTTTAATTCTACTCACTTTGCGATGTTTTAACGTAATTATAATGATTACCTAAATTCTCTGGATGGGTGAATCTTATAATAAAATCTAACTTAGGATTGAAGTTTTAAAGTCGAACTGTTTGAATTCTTCATTAGTGATACCTATAAAAAGACGCATTCAGTTTAATACTTCAATAAAAAAATACTTTACTTTATTTCAATACGAAATTTCATAGTAACAAGTAATGGAAATTCTCAAAAATATTAAGAGATGTGCATATAATATACGGGAATATTTTACGTAGATTTAGTTGATATTAATGACTGCAGTTGATGTTAATATAACCCAATTGTGTGACATTTGTAATCATTTTAATCCACAATAATCAATCTTTCCATTCCGTTCGTTTATTATAATTTCTCAGTTAAGGGCTGGCCGTATGACGAAGGAGGGAGGGATTGCATAAATATCGCCATTTTGCCTCAGCACATTGTGTCGTTCGTTCAATACATAGGACGCAAATGTTACTGACTGTAACAAAATATAGAGATATATTCTGTGCTGTTACCACAATCTAAATAATTTCTCAAATAATTTTAAAGACATAAATTCATGAATTTGGAGAAAAACAAATTTCAGGTAGTCTCTCCTAACGAAACTACCGCGGGATATTAGCGTAGGATTAATTACCATTGCTTACCTCTTTTGTATGTATATATGTATGTATGTGTTAAGCATATATGTATCTATATATATATATATATATATATATATATATATAAGTAAGGAATTAACTGGGGAAAGGAATAATTATGTTAAATTTTAAGGGGGCTTCGGGATTAATCCTTTTCGTGGCGCGAAAAAGCCACTAGTTTTCATATTCCAGGACGCGTGCGGGTAGAAAAAAAGGTTATTCTCCATTTTGAGATTGACCTTCGATTCGCGGTGGAATGAAGTTCCATGCAGAGAGAATATATTTTTAGATACTGTACAGGTTTGGCGGGAAGAATGCTTCTAGAAAATTCGAGTTTGGGCTCTGCGCATGTGCCATGAGAGTAGACGCGCAAAATTATCGAGAATGACGGCAGAGAGCGGGATAGAATTCAATGCCGATGGACGTGTGTTCATCGAGTCCCTAAGTTTAAAAATGGCGAGAGCTGAACGCGCAGATTTGGAGCCTTGGTTAGCATGAAAAGGAATAAATCGAATGATTCAAATTATGGACTGATACTCTTCCATAATTATTCCACTCGCCACCAAGTAATGGATGATGACTGCATTTAAAATTATGAGAACAGGCAAACCTCTTGCCTGTCAAGTATATATACAGGGTGTCCATAATTAAAGTCACACTTTCAAAAGGCTGCAAGAAAAGAACCACTGGTCAGAATGACTTCAAATTTGAACTGAATATACTGGAAGAAGGGGGGAAACGATTTGGCACAATCGTTTCCCCTTTCTTCTAGTATATTCAATAAATTAATTAATATTTTCAGATGAACGACGACTTCTTATTTGGAAATTCGACTACTTATTTCCTTACTGTTGTGGTATTCCGGCTCCTGTCATCGTAAAACCATCATCGTATCAGAGGGGGTCGGCATATTACATATATATATATATATATATATATATATATATATATATATATATATATATATATATATATATATATATATATATTAAAAATTTTGTTTAATTTTGGTACTTTTATGTTTAATTGTTTACTGTTTGCCCAAGCGATACAGACTAGGTTTGGCACGCTACCAACATTATAACTCGCGACGACGGACGGTTATACCGCTGAAATTTTGCTTTTCGGAGGACGTTATGTAGGAACGAAATCCTACTTTAAAAGATGAGGCTTTAGATTAATACAAAGCGAACGCTTTAAAAGTACACTGCTGGCCACTGTAAATGCAACACCCTGAAGGAAACATGCAAATAACATGAAATTTACAACATGCATTAGCGGAGGTGAGATATGCAAATGATTAGAATTTCAGCGTAGACGCACATCACGCGCGCCTGTGGAGCCACTTCAAAGCGCTATTTAAGGCTTGGAGATTTCGACGATTTCAAGTTCGGCAATTGTGTTTTTCTTGTGGTTTTTTCAAAAAAACGATCAATTATGCCTCGTCGAAAACAGCGATCATCTTTTGATCAAGTATCCAAGTTCGACAAAGGAAGGATAGTGGCCTGCCGAGATTGTGGATTATCTTTCAGGGAAATTGGTAGTCGTGTTGGACGAAACCAAACAACTGTAATGCGGATATGTGATCATTGGATGCAGGAGGGTACGACGGACCGGCGTGTTCTATCGCATCCACCTCAGCTCACCACTTCACGTGATGACAGGCAAATTGTGCGCATGGCAGTGACGGATCGCTCAGTCACATCACGAACCATAGCACAGCACATGCAGTCTGTAACGCATCATCCAGTGTCTGCGCGTACCATTCGACGCCGTTTACAGCAGAGTGGTCTGTCCGCAAGACGTCCATTGCTTTGTCTACCCTTGACGCAAAACCACAGACGTCTCCGCCGCCAATGGTGCGATGACAGAAGGATGTGGATGGCAGAATGGAATAAAATTGTCTTTACTGACGAGTCACTCTTCTGTCTGCAACACCACGATGGTCGCATTCGAGTCTGGAGACACCGTGAAGAGAGGAAGCTGAGCAGCTGCGTTATGCACCGCCACACTGGTCCTGCACCGGGTATTATGGTATGGGGCGGTATTGGATATCACTCTCGCACACCTCTAGTACGCATTGCCGGTACTTTAAACAGCCAGCGCTACATCTCCGAGGTGTTGGAGCCAGTTGTCCTTCCTTACCTTTTTGGCATGCCCACAGCCATATTTCAACAGGATAATGCGCGACCACACGTGGCACGCATTGTCCAACGGTTCTTCGTCAATCGCCAGATTGAATTGCTTCCCTGGCCGCCTCGCTCTCCGGATCTTTCGCCGATAGAAACCATGTGGTCCATGGTTGCTCTACGATTGACCCAGATTTCATCCCCAGCTGCCACAGCAGATCAACTTTGGCAACGTGTGGAAGCTGCTTGGTCTGCTGTACCCCAAGAACTCATCCAAAGTCTCTTTGAATCAATGCCGAGGCGTGTGGCAGCGGTGATATCCAACAATGGCAGCTACTCTGGCTACTGATTTTGGCAGGAACCACACTTCACAGAAGTCTATAAATTTAATCATTTGATACTTGGTCAACATGTTATCTATAAAATAAATTTTGTTGTGATATCTCTTGTCTTTCTTGGTGTTGTAATTTGGGTGGCCAGCAGTGTATTTCAAAATTTCCCAGGAAAATGCAATTTCGATTGATTCGCATAAAGTGTTAATATTTAATTGTTCTGTGAAACATTTGATCTTTATATATAATATATTTTTCCATTATGCTTGTTAACTTTACTAGCACAAAATATAAATAGTAGTTTAATAAATGAGTCACATGGACTATTTTCAAGGTTAGCTTTTTTAACGTGTTTAGTTCTTAGCATATTTGTAGGTATATTTAGCATGTTAGCAATACACACAAAGGAGTACATTGAATGGAAAGATTAATTATTATGGTTGAAAATGATTATGAATGTCACACAATTGGGTGATATTAATATCAACTGAAGACATTAATATGAACTAAACCTCCACAAAATATGTTGTAGTATGTGTATGATTGAAATATTTTCCATCTCTCTAGATATAATAGGCCTATTTATACCATGTCTTATAAAACTGTTTATAAAGAACAGTGACATTATCATTTCTTAATAAATTAAAAATAATTGATTTAACAACAGGTTGTTTAAGTACGTTAGTTCCGTAGACAATACATTTCCAATATTGTTTTTACTCGTAATCTCTATATTTAAGCAGAGTCTATATAAAGTATTTGGCAATGTTTAGCTTTACTAATATATAAATTGTATTTGATTATAATGCGCTAATTAATATTTTAAGGATATGAAAATTTGATTTCGGAAGTTGTAAATGTATGTTAGGAAAAAATTAAATAATCAGTTAATTTGCAAGATGTCAAAAATATTTTTAAAAAAAATTGAATTTTTCAATATTTATCATTAGTGTTAAATTATGGAAATATTATGAAATTAAATAGTGACAAGGATAAATTATGGAATATGGTTTGATATTTGAATAGGAATATTTACATAATTTATACTCACATAAAACACATAAATAAGTTAAATTCTTTATTGATGACTGTATCAATTTGCATAGAATGACATTTGTGTTTTAAAAAAAATAGGTTCCAGTTTCATTATATAAGTTTCATTTTCATATCGTTATTCGATAACATCACGCGTAAATGTCTACTTTACATAAATATTTTTCGTTATTCTTTAGTTGTCCTATTTGTAAAACACCGCAAATCCTTGATTACTAATTCAGCATATGATTTTTACCAGTCAAGAAGTTTAAATTTTTTCGTACGTTAAGGGGACAGTGGACCTTCAAACCTAACATTTTTTGTTTTGAATGGATTTTCTTGAAATTTTAATATGTGATTAGTACCATAGATATGTAAAAGGGGTTAAAATTAAAGATGAAATATTAATAATTTATGAATTATTAATTATATCAAAAATTGGCCTAATTAAAAACGTTCCATGCGCTTTTCTTTTGCATATAATATGGTAATTTTTATTTACAGGATACCTTATAGAACTAACAATGAATCTTATTGCTTATTTTAAGCATTCATTAAAAATATAAAGAGAAAAAAATAATAGTGAAAACACCCTTTTTATTACGCAAAATACCTATAAATCATCTTTTCGAGTACAAAATTTAGAAATTCTGAGCTACGAAGCATAATTTTTTTCAATAAGATTTATTTGATATAGAGTTAAGTATATAAAACTTAAATTTCAAAGCAATACAATAATTAGAAATGCACCTGGAGCAGTTTGAATATTCGTATGACATCAAAATTTTTATTTTGAGAAAAACACATTTAAAGTTATTGCTATTAGTAACCACATAATAATCTAAATTAAATACAAATGCCTATAACTAGGAAAGTAATCACAGAAAAAAAAATTATTTTTGCAACACATTCCTACCCGTCCGTAGTTTTACAATTCAATAAAATTAAAAAACTCGAATTCTTAGACAAATTTCACAGTTTGGAAAGTTCACTGTCCCCTTAAGCAAACACACTCACTCTTCAGTATAATTTTACATTTTCTCCAAGAAGAAATGTAGCATGTTATCAGTAAATATTCTCCGAGGTTGCCTGTTTTTACAGTTTATTGGGATTTATATTTGTCAATGCTCTTCCGTTAAGGCTGTGTAGTAACCCTATTGGATTCGCCCACCTCAATGTTTCCCTATGGAGAAAATGTGGCCAATGACCACCTGTTTTGCGCTATGTTTTAAAAACGCCAGTTTTATAAAATACTAGTATATTAGAAATTCCTAATATACTACAGTATGTAATTGCTTGTAATATACTAGCATGTAATTGCTTCTAATATATTAGTATGTAATGTTGATGCTTACACGAGGTTCACATGTAAGCATCAAGATAAAAGCACATTTCTAAAATAAAAGCTTCGTATACATAGAATTGGGATGTTTAATGAATAATTTTTTGAAGATAGATAGGTTTTTTTTTTACCTGTTTTTCGCTATGTTTTAAAAACGCCAATTTTATACACTACATACTAGTTAGTATATTAGAAACTCCTAATATACTAGTATGTAATTGCTCCTAATATACTAGTATGTCATGTTGATGCTTACACGAGGCTCACGGGTAAGCATCAAGATAAAAATAAATTTCTAAAATAAAAGCTTCGTATACATAGAATTGGGATGTTTAATGAATAATTTTTTTAAGATAGATAGATTTTTTACCTTATTTTACGCAATGTTTTAAGAACACCAATTTTATACACTACATACTAGTATATTAGAAACTCCAAATATACTTGTATGTTATTGCTCCTAATATACTAGTATACAATGTTGATGCTTACACGAGGTTCACGTGTAAGCATCAAGATAAAAACACATTTCTAAAATCACATTTCTAAAAATACATTTCTTAATGTATAGAATGTAAAAGCTTCGTATACATAGAATTGCGATGTCTAATGACTAATTTTTAAGAGATAGATAGGTTTTTTACCTGTTTTGTGCTATGGTTTAAAAACGCCAATTTCATACACTACATACTAGTATGTTAGAAACTCCTAAGCCTGCAGAAATAGTTCTACCAAACCAGTGGATTTTAAATTCAGTACATTATTTCCTTAGGTGATATTCTTAAGGATATAAAACCTTAAGAATACCTGGGAAGTTTGCTTTAAGATTATCATAAAAAATGCCAATTTTTAAAAAAAAATTCAATAAAATATATTTGTAGCGAAAAGTGTTTTTCACCTCAGAAATCCATATTTCAGCTGAACGGATACAACTTTTAAAGATTCAAGTGAAAAAAAAATTAAAAAGAAATTTCAAACTGCAACCGTAATGATGATAAATGGTTCCTACCTTCCGAATCCTTAGACATTGGTATTATGTCGGGCCCTTTCTCACTTGCATCCTGGCTTTCTTCCAAATCCTTTTTCGGCATATCGCAGCTGTAATGGAAAGAACGTTATAAATAAGGGTACTTCGGACTAAAAAAATTGGATACTTTTCAAATTCTTCTTCAATGAGTGGCAACAGTATTTTCAGATATACGTAGGAGTGTAAAGAATAACTCGCTCTATCTCTCTATATTTGAGGAAAGTCAAGAACAAGTTTTGATATAAATTACGGTGATTTAAACATCGAAAAGTAATAATGAAAGGAATATTACAGACGATTCTCTTTTTAATTTTGGGCAGAACTGAAATGAAAAAAGTTTTCTTTCACAAGAAACGCTTCGTGCAAAAATAAAAGCAAAAAATAGAAGTTTGAATCATGTTACATAATTTTTAAAATGTATAATTTTCACGTTGCTTTAAAAATACAGGTATTCTCCCAATGACCTTTATGGTTCCTTTTCTAATCTTATGTATAAAAATGGTTTCTTGTGTTTTCAAAATAAAATTTCAATAGAATGTGGGTATTGATGAAAGCTATTCTTGCTTAGTTTATTAAAACCCAGTTTTTTTTTCTATTTTGAAAAGAAAAACTAATGCTTTCTTTGAGCCTTGTTTTTGTACTCAATTATTTTTCATGGGTTATTTGCACTGACTATTTAAACTGGGTACTTACTATTTAATTGATCTTTTTGTGTAGACTTATATTTCAGTGTTGACTCATATATAGAGCTTATAGAGTGTCTATTATCAATAGAACTATCCCCATTAAAGAAACCTTTATACGCTTTATAGAAATCCAATATTTAACTATTCGCATCACAGTGAGAAAATCGTAGTAATTTTCATTATTTAACCTAAATAGTCTAGAGTCATAATGTCAACTTTGACAGGCTCTCTTATGATTGCAAAATGCAACGAAAAATTCATCTTATTTTAAAACATGCTATTACCCTCGTTTTACGATTTACTTTTTTTGTGCTTGTAAAGAAACAAGTAAAAATCCCAGACAAATTGAGAACTTCCGCAAAATTCTATGCCATATACTTTATAATCTTATTAAGTGACTTTATAAGAGCTTGAGAGACATTTCTCAATTAAAAAATCTTCAATGGCAAGGCTTTGGGCAATTTAAGCTCTTTACACTGAACTCTTAATCAAAACGTTAGTTAAACTAACTTGAAATATAAAAGATTAAATTAATGAGAGTGCCCAAAGAGAGTGCAATGTAACTAAAGAATTAACTTATTGCGGTACTTTTTACACATCGGGTACAAACGAGGCTGAAAGCGAGATAGTTAAAGGAACGCACGATGAATATTTTAAATACTCCAGTGAGTTCCATGGCAAAAAAATAAATATTTATATTTGTTATGATTTTTTAAAAATTAGTATATATACCGGGTGCTTCATAAATTCGTGCAAAGGTCAAAAATTCATAATAAAAGAAGTAATGTTCGAAAAATTTTTCTGTTTGCGCCAATAAGATTAGAGAGACATTGGATTTTATTCCATGAAAAAAAATAAGTTTCCAAAAGTAACCGAAAGAGGGCGCTCACACGTCATATTGAGACGTTTTACGCAAATCAGGCAAACTCAAACAGTAAATCAAATAGATCACAATAACAAGAGACTGTGCATTTAATTTAATATTACAGATGTTCAACATTACTACCAGCACAAGGTAATAGGCAAGTGAGGCGCGTCACTAAGCCCATTACAGTGGATTCTAGCATCGATGGCAGCGACTGTCTGTAGAATGGCATTTTTCAGTTCCACCAAAGTGGTTGGGGAGTCCCGGTAGACATGAGACTTTAAGTATCCCCCAAACAAAAAAATTGCCCGGATCAAGTTTGGTGATCGGGAGGGCCACTGAACCTTACAACCACGACTTATAGAACTCGGTCTTCAGTGAAAAATTCCAACAGGTACGTCTTGATATCACGTGAAATGTGAGGCGAGGCACCATCCTGCATGGAGGTGACAACAGGTAACGCATGTCTTTCTTGCAATGCAGCCTTAACGTGGTCACGCAAAAGCGCCCTCTTTCGGTTACTTTTGGAAACTTTTTTTTTTCTTACATGGAAAAAAAATCCAATGTCCCTCTGATCCTATTGGCTCAAATAGAAAATTTTTCCGAGCATTGTTTCTTTTATTACGAATTTTTGAACTTTGCACGAATTTATGATGCACCCGGACGCATATATATATATATATATATATATATATATATATATATATATATATATGTATGTATATATATATGTAACATACCGGCCCGGCGGGGATGATGGCCGGCATATCACACCTCAAAAACTTGTAGTCGTAACCAGAAAGACGAATATCATCATAAACACATGTTTATTTATCCCTTTATTGACATCGATGACGGTGGTTTACTAGGCAACAGTGCAACGCCAAATTCTTTCTCTCCGAGGTATGCTTGAACTTATATAAACTTCATCTCATCACGTGATAGAAGGGTGTGACTTAATGGCTGATTGGATAAAAGTTATTTGTTGATGCGCCGATCTGATCTAATTTTTACGGACGCCGCGTCTCGTCTAATTTCGTTAAAAAGTCAGCCATCTTTAATTATATTGCCTGGGGTGACCAAAGATTGTAACAATGGGATTTTTACATAAGTTTTACTGGGACGACACTACTAAAATTTAGTATATATTTTGGGAGTTAACACGAATGCCCATGGGAAAATTAAGTACTTAATAAGATTAAAAAGGGGTATGTAATTTTGAATAGTAAAGTGAGGAATTAATATTTTTTAACTGTTAAGAGTGTTCAATTAAGACATTACTAGTTTTTTAATATTATATATATATATATATATATATATATATATATATATATATATATATATATATATAAGGTCACCGAAAACAGTTAATTGACTGACGAACATCGTTGTACAAGCACGAAAAGAACCAGTGTGTCGGAACATGTGCTGAAATCACAGTTAAATCAACGGGTAAACATATGATTTTGCGTCCACTATTCGAAATATTTTAAAAAGTGTTAATTATCATGGACATAGGAAAAACGATATATTGGTGAAGATAAAGGGTAGAAAGTTTTCATTATTACTAAAACGCACAAAAAAAACGGACAACTGATTTTCAAAAAATATATTTATTGATGAGAGCAATTTCAACCTTTGTGGATCAAATGGCCGTAAAAAAAATTGGCGCCTCCGTAAAACGGAGTTGAATGCAAAACACATTTCGTCTACACTTAAAAATATGGAAAAGGATCTGATATGCTGCGTGGGTGAAGGCCATCATCTGGAGTTTGTAAATTACTCTTTATTATAGGAAATATGAATGCAACGCTGTATACTGACATTCTTATGCATAATTTACGGCCTATTTCCGAAAAGCTGGGATTTGAAATTACATATTATTTCCTGCAGGATTATGGTTCTAAACATACTGCTCATATTTCTCGAGAATCGCTCCTACATAATGTTAGAAGAAGATTTATTATACCTCCTCAATTTCCTGATAATATTGTTATCAAAAATTTATGGCACATTTTGTACTGAAAAGATTGAAAGTATCCCATTACCAGCATAAATAAGTTGGAATTATCAAATGTAAGTGAGTGGGGCAAAATAGCTAACAAAGCAACTCATTATGAAGTTTATTCATTGACGAAAATTCTTCAAGCTATTACTAATGTCAGTGAACTTACCAAATACAGATAATTGGGGTAGTCAATTGAAAACTATAGGCTTGCATATGCTTCTTGTGTACCTAAATAATCGTGACATCTTATTCGGTAATAAGTCAAATATTATTTTACAATTTTTCCTACAACAATAAATTATTGGAAAATTAAACAATTTTTTTTTTGTTGCTCAATTTTCTCATATATGTAGTTCAAATATTTTTGCATTTTTGTTGTACACTCTGTCACAAAAAATATATGCACCCAGAAGGAAACGAGCTACTATCACGAAACTTAACATGTATGTAGTGTATGAGGAGATAAGCAAATGATTACAAATTCAGAAGAACAGACCGTTTTATTAAGAAGATATGGCATAAAAAAGTTTACAAATAAGTAAGTAGTAAATCCACCTTTGGCAGCTATACAACCCGAAACACGGAGTGGCATCGAATCAGTGAGATCACCTATGACCTCCTGCGGATGATCATGCCATAATCTTTGCAACTGGGCAGTTAATTCACCAGTATTCCGGGATGGCTGCAGTTGCTTTCCAAGCACGTCCCAAACGTTCTCTATTGGCGAGAGGTCTGGTGACCTGGCAGGCCATGGGAGTGCGTCATATCCTTGAAGACATTGTTGGGAGAGTCGCGCAGTATGTGGAGAGTTGTCTTTCTGATAAATGGCACCGGGGCGACTTGATAGCATAGGCAGTACAACTGGCGTTAAAATCTCGCCCACGTAACTGAGTGCCGTCAAAGTGCGTTGAAGGAAGACTAGAGGTGATCGTGTGTCCCAACAAATCGCTCCTCACACTGCCACACCTTGTGCAATCGCCGTATGCCTCTCGACAACAAATGCCGGATCGGACCGGTGGTCTGGCCACCTCCACAAGCGTATGCGCTGGTCATCAGCATTGAGACTGAATCGGGATTCATCGTTGAAGATCACACTCCTCCAGTCGGTCACACTCCACCTTGCCCGAGGTCGTCAAAAATCAAATCGACATTGCCTATGATGTAGGGTCAGTGGTAGGCGTCTTAATGGACGTCGGCTCCTTATACCTGCGTTTGCCAGTCGTCTCTGAATCATTTCCCTTGATACCGGCGGATGTATGGAAGGTGGTAAATGGCGTCGAATCGATTCTAGCGACGTTGTTGGTGCGGGTGTGACCGCTCTTATGATTGCGCGATCCTCGCGCGAATTTGTGATCCTGGGACGCTCTGACCCTCCGCGACGGTAGACTATCCCTTCCGTGATCAATTGCTGCCCCCACCGAGCAACTACCATATCGGACCGACCGGGTGGCGGCCGATACGCCTGTTCTACCAACCTGCTTCTCTGAGACCTACTATACGCCCCCTCTCAAAATCCGACAATTGTTCGTACTGTCGCCGGTTACGTCTCAGAGGCACCTGTAGTCACAATACCGTCCATCCAAGTCGACAGATTTGTTTGAATAACCCTATGGCACGAGCAATCATGCTTTTAAACCCTCCCAGCTGCGCATCTCATATACGCATAGCCTGCAAACCCTTGTCTCATCGGCATCGAAATTTTAATCATTTATATATCTCTTACCAGACTACATTCCTGCCAAGTTTCGTGATAGTTGATAACATGAACGGGGGGGGGGGATGCTTTTTAAGGAAAATAGGTCGTAAAAGAAAGTTTTCTCCACGGTGGTGGGATACTTTAGTTGTTTGAATAAGGGCCTTTGAGGTTATATGGTGAGCACTCAAACCGTAGTTCCGGATGATAAAATTTATTTGCGATGATATAGGTACGCAACGGTGCATGGACACTTATTATCTGTAACTAATGCACAATCATTGTGTTGAAAAATATCGAACTTTAGGAATAAATAACCAAAAAAGTTTGAAAAAAGAAGGATTGTATTGATGGAATAAATTAGATACGACTGACTTGTTGAGAAATACCTATGAACCAAAAAAAAAACTGAATCCCCAGTTGTTCCATTATCCAACAGAATAATATTGTTCATATTTTACACATGAGTTATCTTCCTTGATAAAAGTATAAATACCCATCTAAATAAGAACGTGAAAATACAAGTTATATAATAATAATAATAGCTGAATACCCGTGCTTCGCTATGGAGTAGATACATTCAAATTAAACACAACGGTCAATGCATGCAATTAATGCCATAGTGTCAATATTCCCAAATCTTTTTTTTAAGAAGGTCGTGTTTGAGAGTATGGTGGAGTCATGGAACCAAGAATACATCAGCTCAAATAAAGGTATTTTAAGGGGATGGTGGACTTTCAAATTACCAAAAATCAAGCAAAAATTGGAATTTTTTTGGGGGGTGTATTAATATTTTAAAAACATGTAAATATTGGAATGAAATGCATTTAAAATGTGTAGTGAAAAGAAAAATGAAAAATTGGTGGCGTTAGAGTAGTAAGTATTAAAGGTAGATAAAAAATTATCTTTTAAATGACTTTTTCTCAAAATGAGAAATTTCCAGATTTGCAAGTCTTTAAAATGCTCCTCGCGTCATAATTTTTGACGAAATTTTATGAAATTTATAATAAAGATTCCTGTAATACATAAAAATAAAGTTATGTATCCATTTTAGGATTCGAGGTCATTTAGGCTATAAAAGTTTAACTTTAGTGTAGAAAAGTACAAATATTTCGCGAAAATTCAGAGTACAAGCATAAAAATATTTTCTAAAAATTAACTATTCAACGAAAGTACAAAAAAATACATAACTTTATTCAGAATGTATTTATAAGCAATATAAATGCAAAATTAAGGGGAAAAGTTTAAAATTGAGTCGCAAGGAGCATTTTAAAGAAGGGTAATTTAATTTAAATTTTTTAATTATAAAATATTTTTTTAAAAATATTTATAAAATTTTATGTGTTTAATATTATTATACTTTAATGAATAGATATATAAAATTTCATATCTCTGTGGTAAAAGTTTCAAAAATCGTTTTGAAAGGTCCACCATCCCCTTAACCAAGAAATTTTTCCCGTCCATTAGAATGAGATTCTCATGCCATCACTTCTTTGCTAACTACAAATTGACTCAGTTCCTCACAGGACATGGAAATTTTAAGAGCTATTTGAGTAGATTCAACTTGCGTTCGGCGACCCCCTGTGACTGCAGCGTTGGTGGCGAGGAAAATGCTGAACATGTTCTGTTTTTGTGTTCGAAATACCGCAGGGAGAGAAATATTTTTATAAATTGGCGCTTAAGGACTTAAATATTAACTGGCCTCCAAATTTCTTCCTGCTCGTTTCTGGGAAGTGTGCTTTTGGCTTATTTTTTAAATTTATTGTAAATATTTGTAATATTTGTAGTTTGTTTTTCATTTATTTTGTTTTGTCTGTTTCTTCTGGTTTTTTAGTGTTTTATACTTACCTCTGTAAGTCCCGTGTGATACTTTGTGGTACACGGGAATTTTATGTGTATTTTTTAATTAAAAAAAGACATAAAATATATTTATAATAAATAAAATGGTCAATGTATTCAATTAATGCCAAATATATATATATATATATATATATATATATATATATATATATATATATATATATATATATATATATATATATATATATATTTATAAAAAAATCGTAACGGATATTTTAATAGACAAAATAATGTATAAGAAAATATTAAAATTAAATACAACGGTCAATGTATGCAATTAATTTGTATGTTTAATATTCATAAATTATACTAATTTGAGTTAAATTCTTAAAAAACTTCCATCTCAAGGAATCTAGTGGTTAAATTTTAACTTTTACCGTATTTCAATATTTTTTTCAATTTATTTCGTTGTTATGCACGTGACGATAAATTAATTTAAAGTATCAGAAAAAGAAAAGAAACAACGTGATCAGCATTTAATAAATTATGTTCTAAAAAGTAATCTTTAAAAATTCACCAAACATATAGATTCCAAAAAGTTTTCATCTTAAAGAAATGTTTATGGTCTTTCTTATGAAATAAATGTTATAATCCTCAGCTTATTATTTTAAAGGCAAACTTTAAAGAATTTTACAAAAACAGTTTAAAAATTTTATTTTTAAAAAATCTAAAAAGAATTTTTAAAAAATCTTTCTTAGTGTACCACTACGCTCTAAAAAGAATCGCCATGCAAAATTTCAGCCCTTTAAGTCTAGCGGTTTGGTCTGTGCGTTATCTGTCAGTCAGTCAGTCAGTCAGTTACGGAAAAGTTTTATATATATAGATTAGCTGAAAACCCGCGCTTCGCTACGGAGTACATTCAAATTAAATACAACGGTCAACGTATGCAATTTATGCCAAAAAATAAATATATATATTTATAATAAATGCGATGATCAATGTATACAATTGATGTAATATATATATATATCTATCTATATATATATATATATATTTATAAAAAAATCGTAAGGGATATGCATTTTTTTTGGATAATATCCAATCGTCTGCTGCATTAGAAAGAGAAAAAAATATTTTTTTGTCTATTTAGTTGTTACGCACGTGACGATAAATTTATTGAAAGTACCAGAAAAAGAAATCACGTGATCGGCATTTAATAAATTAAATTCTAAAAATTAATCATTAAAAATTCACCAAAAAATCAGGAAATGGAGGTAAAAATTCGAAAAAAATTTCATTTTGAAGGAATTTTTATGATCTTTCTTGTGATATAAATTTTATAACCCTCAATGTATTATTTTAAATGCAAACGTAAAAATTTTTTAAAAAACAGCTTAAAAATTTAATTAAAAAAATCTAGGAAGAATTTTTGAAAAATCTTTCTTAGTGCACCCTACACTATTAGAAGAATCTCCATGCAAAATTTCAGCCCTTTAGGTCCAGCGGTTTGGTCTGTGCGTTGTATGTCAGTCAGTCAGTCAGTGAATGAATGAGTCAGTTACGGAACTGTTTTTTATATATAGATTTTAAAGGAATATATGCGAAAAGGTATATATTTCATATAAATGCATAATAAATAAATTATAAGAGCGAAAATTATCCCTAGCTTCAGATTTTACCGAAAAAAGACTGAAAATATGAGAAAGACAGTTATAGCTAATTTACGTCACTTTTGTTTATAAATGGGATGAAATCAATATCGTTATTTATATGGACAGACAGTGACTCGTCTTTTAATCGGAAGACCTAAATCTTTTCCATGGAAGTATATAGCATAAAGTTAATTCTTTGGAAAGCAACATAATGGCAAATATGATTGATGCAAGCTTTATTATGTAGTAATATCGAATATATATTTTTCTTACTTTTATAGGATCAGTATAACTGAGTTATAAGATCAGTATAACTGATCCACTAGCTAGAAAAGTTTAGCTTGCAAATGAAACAGTTGGAATATACGTGAAGAAACTGAGAAATAAATTCAACAATTTACACTGAAATATGTGTTTATGAAAGACGCAATTAAGAACTTAAGAGTGGGCACATGGATATAAATTAAACATTAAAAATACCTAAAAAGTAAAGATACAATGAATTAAGAATTAGTGAATACCGAAAGAACTCAAGTAAAACAATTTGAAAGCTGGAATAGAAAAACATAACTTTATTACAGTAATTGGTAGACTAAAAATTATCGAAATATCAAATTAAAATATTAATGCATTCAATAATTTTAATTAAAAAAATTTTGTTAATTTAGTGAGTTCTTTTCCACGGAAGATCATTAGAATGCATGCGCAAAGTTTTGATTGAAAAAGAAGGGAAGCTAATTATGTGTTTTTAAACGTAAAACTAGAATCAAAATTTTCAATGCATTTAGATTTTATAGGGATAAAGAAGAAGAATTTATTTTTTTAAAGTTTTGCAATCAAAGAAAACGTATAAATTTTAAAATAGCCACCTCAAATTTTTAGTAGTTTGAACCAATCAAACTCATCACTATTCAGTACCACGTGATGATAAAAATTCCCCAAAGAAAAATCGTTCTATCTGTAAATTATTTATATTTTATATATTCAAATTCACAAACAAAATGAAAGAAAGAATATTTCAGTAGTTTTTCAAAGCCATGTTTATCTCTATAAATATATCTATTCTTCAGAAAAAAGAAAGTTAAAAGCCTTTTAGTGATCTTGCTAGAAAAAATGAATAATACTAGAGTAGAAATTTCCTTTGCCCTCTTTGTATAAGGCAAATAATAACAAGTTTTTTAATACAATCTATCTTCTTTTTCGTTCCAATATTCCCTAAAAATGCTGCATTTCTTGCTTAAATATTGATATGCATTCTATACTGGGAATATTTGAGATTTATGTTACTTATACGAAATATATTCGGTGAGAGAAAAAAAATATTAAAACCTTTATTATAAAAGTATTGCACATTACTAGTGAATAATTCAGATTTATCGAGTATCAGAGGACGGAAAAAAAACAGATAAAGGTTTATATGATTCTATAAACGTACTTTCGAAATTAGAACAACTAGAATTAAAAACATTATGATAAAAAAGACATTTATTAACAAAGACGGATCAGTAAAATAGGGAAAGTTTTTTTTTTTGTTGCTTAATTTTTTTTGCTTTTTTGCAGCATTTTTAAGCAAGAAATGCTCTCAAATGCTGCATTTCTTGCTTAAATATTGATATGCATTCTATACTGGGAATATTTGAGAATTCTGTTACTTATACGAAATATATTCGGTGAGATAAAAAAATATTAAAACCTTTATTATAAAAGTATTGCACATTACTAGTGAATAATTCAGATTTATCGAGTATCAGAGGACGAAAAAAAGAACAGATAAAGGTTTATATGATTCTAGAAACGTACTTTCGAAATTAGAACAACTAGAATTAAAAACATTATGATAAAAAAGACATTTATTAACAAAGACGGATCAGTAAAATAGGGAGAGTTTTTTTTTTTTTGCTCCCAGCCGAGTAAGTGTAATACCACGTAATTACCTTAAACGGGTAGAAAATACAATTGAGGCACATTACCTAATCACGGCGTTTTTTGACTTTGTGAAAGGCACAACAAAGCAAAAGTGTTCAAGTCACATAACAGTCGAGAAACTTTAATCAATTCCATTAAGTTAACGAGTTCTTTCTCTTTTGAAAAGTTCACCCCTGGGACGCTAAGAAATCAACCGCTAACAAGGTAAAACTTGAGAAAACTTGTTAAAAAGCTTAAAAATCTTGTCGGTTTATCTTTCCCCCCCCCCTTTTTATTGAACATTTTTATAAATGTGGATTATCGATGATTTTTCTACTTTTCCTTCGAAATTCCTTAATTTCTGAAAAATTGAAATTTCCCACAACTTTTACTGATGTATTTCAGAGGCAATGCATTAAAATAGTAGAAGAAAAATTCGAATTTTCTCGTTAGCATCAATAAAGATAATTATTACACATACTTTTTAAGGGGATGGTGGACTTTCAAATTACCAAAAATCGAGCAAAAATTGGAATATTTGGGGGGATGTATTAATATTTTAAAAACATGTAAATATTGGAATGAAATGCATTTAAAATATGTAGTGAAAAGTAAAATGAAAACTTGGTGGCTTTACAAAAGTTAGTATTAAAGGTAGGTGAAAAAACATGTTTTAAATGTATTTTTCTCAAAATGAGTAATTTCCAGATTTGCAAGTCTTTAAAATGCTCCTCGCGTCATAATTTTTGACGAAAGTTTATGAAATTTATAATAAAGACTCCTGTAATACATGAAAATAAAGTAATGTATCCATTTTAGGATTCGAGGTCATTAAGGTTATCAAAGTTTAACTTAAGTGTACAAAAGTACAAAAATTTCAAGAAAATTCAGAGTACAAGCATAAAAATATTTCCTGAAAATTAACTATTCAACGAAAGTACAAAAAAATACATAACTCTGTTCAGAAAGTATTTATAAGCAATATAAATGCAAAATTAAGGGGAAAAGTTTAAAATTGAGTCACAAGGAGCATTTTAAAGAAGGGTAATTTAATTTCAATTTTTTAATTATAAAATATTTTTTTTTAAATATCTATAAAATTTTATAAGGTGTTTAATATTGTTAGACTTTAATGAATATATAAGCAAAGTTTCATATCTCTGTGGCAAAAAATTTCAATATTCGCTGTAAAAGGTCCACCATCCCCTTAATTATATATACGTTAGCGTTTTTGGAGGTGTTTAATATCCCTGTTTACATAAGAAATACGGCTAAGGGTATTTAACGAAGTCCCATCATTCTATTTAAAGTATTCATTATTTGCAAATACATAAAAATATTTACTTATGGTTTAAAAAATCTGAATAAAGGAAAAAGTTGGAAAATATTAAAATAAACCTAACATTTTTTCTGCATAAAAAACAAATGTTCAAGTAAATTATTTCAAATACATGACTTAATTTTTAATGAGAAAAAATACTAGCATAACAAATATGAGACAAATAATATTTAATATTTCGGATCAAGTTTTTCATAATAATATTTTTTTCTTAATAATGTGAAAGCTCGAGGGAATAATTTTAAATCTACCTAAAGTTTTAAATTACATAACTATTATATTGAAACAAAAATAAATGCCTGATTTAATACTCATGGTCTGATGATGCTCAGTACAAAATAATGTTTTTTTTTCAAATGTTTCTCAAAATATGTTAAATATTTAAATTATTATCCATTTTATATGACTTTATAGTAATCATCAAATTCATTTCAGAATTTATTTTATTTGGTTATGCTTATTAATTTATTTTTCTACTAATTTAATTGAAAATATTTTTCTCATCCGATAGATTTACATAGGCTGCAGAGAATTTTTATTTCAATTCCTGAATGACATAATTGCAGGTTTTTATATAACTGAGTTAGCCAGTGTTCTTTCTTGCAGTTAGAAATCATCAGAATTTCAATGAAAGAGAAGTAACTAAACACATTGCTGAGCGTTTGTTTTTAATTTGCAAGATTTAATTTATTTTGTCCTTTAAATTAATTTTCGTATAAATACTTTTTTGTCATGTCTCATTAAACACGGCTCATTTTAAGAGATTTAATGCTCTCAGTTAATGAATTTTTGAAGGTACAATAAAAACTAAGAGATTTATTCGTCATCAAGTTTGCGAAATATTCATGAATTGGAGTTGAAACGCATAGGGGAGTGTTAATATCTTCAGATCGTAAATTAACAAAGACGTTATTTCAGAACATTTAATGTCATATTTAATTGCATGGCTTTTATGTTTGACTGTTTTTTTTTTTTTGCAAATTATAATATTTGTAATTTATAAATGATGATTCATAAAAAATATTATTTTAATAAAAAAATAAATAATATTTAATAAAATGATATTTTAAGGCTTTTGAATTTTATTTTTTGACTTCTTATGGGGTGCTGAACACATCCAAAAATATGCATACAAAAATTGTAAAAGAAATTAATGTTTTTGTTTTCTTGATCTCGAGTTTTTTAAATAAAATAAGCCTAATCACATAGTCCGACAATGATTACACCGTGGTACATGAAATTTTAATGTTGTTACGTCTAGACATGTCCTGGTGTAAAAATATAAATATATTTTTGTATCTGCATGAAATTTTTACGCCATTCCATTTTTGCATTTTCATTATATTGTTTTCAGGATTTCTGATTTTGAAAAAGAAATTCAGAAAATAATTTCTGAAAATTTTTGAAGGTAAGATTCCTATAAAATAATATATTAGGCCTTTAGATGAGTGAAAATTTTATAAACCAAATTTATATAGTTCTGAAGAGATAAACTATTCGTAACCATTTCTTTGGACAAGGTGAAAAAAATAAAGATATAGATTTTTTGGTTCAGCAGATAAATCAAAATCCAAAGATCCTTAATTTTAGTTTTTGAATTTTTGTGAAGCACAAAATTAATAATATTTTTTTCTTGCTTAGTGATTTTTATGTATTCAGATTCGAGGACAAAATCCTCATGAATGTGTATAAATCAAAGAACATAAAGTTTTGTGCTATCAATCCTTAATTTTTTTTCATCCCTTATAAAAAATTGCTAACTTCAGCAAACAAGTATGACCTTGCAACACTGTTGATTTTGTTAAAAACAACACTGTGAGGTTGTGCAAATTATCCATTTATATATTTTTTATATGAAATTTTCCCTAAAAAATATATATATTGTGTTTCTTTCTAGCCGTTTTATGAATATTGTATTCCGAAATTATAAGTAAAACTAGAAGGTAACCCGTCATTTTGACGTCATAATACTAATAATGACGTCATAATGGAAAAAAGTATATGAAAGTTAAAAAATATCCCGAATTATCTAACAATATATTCCATTTAATCGACACCTTGTAAAAGCAAACTCTTTCATAATTTATTATTTATTTAGTTTTTCATCCGATTGGAGTAGTAGACTGCCATCCAGTTTTTCACAGCTCACTACGCGATATGAATACTTGAGCAACTTGATTCATTCACATTCAAGTTTGTGTACTTTCAGAATTCATCGCAAAAGTAAACATATTTTTAAAAACTGTTAAATATACAGCTAAAAGCATCCAATTTTTTTAGTTCTGAATGTTTTATAGAAAAATAGGCTGAACAAACGTGATTTGATGGAGAAGATATTAGTTTTAAGGTAAGAAAAAATTCTGATCCACATCTGAAATTGAAATTAAGCCTAACCGACTGTTTGCTTACTGAGGGCTTCAATTGAAAGATGAGTACAGCCCGGAAGTGTTATACAGAGATAACGGCTATTATATATATTATAAGTAATCCTAAAAAAAAAATACTAATATCTGCTCGAATTAACTGAACTTTTAAAGTGAGAATGTAACTGAATCGTCTATTAAACGAATAGAGATGAAAATTGGTTGAGTGACCAAGAACTTTCCTTCAAAGAGAGAATAAAATGTGGTCGAAAAGGGGTTTTAAACTCAAGTCAGCGCTTTAAAGAAGGTATGGTGAACTATTTTTCCACTTCAAAAGAAATTTAATCGTATCTAGAAACAATGATATTCCTATATCTAAAAGATCCCACCGATGCAACTTTGAGATCTGAACATCAAAGCCTGTGGACTTTCTCAAAAGCTAAAAATAACTGTTGCTGCGAGAGCAGAACATGTCAAGGGAGCAAATGATCACAAAGATCGAAACCTAAATCGTTAAAAAGCGGAGAGTATTTTTTTTACATTATAAATTCTTTCTTGTAAATGTCCTGCTTTTAATTTATGGGTTCAAGGATGATCCTTTTTTATATCAGCTTCGCTTTAACCTTTAGCTTACGGGGCCTATTTTTTCGATTCCCCTATTAGAACGGGAAATTTCATACCCCCTTTGTAAGAAGGGCCATTAAGGAATATATATATATATATGTGTGTGTATATATATATATATAATATATATATATATATGTATATATATATATATATATAAATATATATATATATTTAATATATATATATATATAATATATATATATATATATATATATATATATATATATATATATATATTATATATATATTATATATATATATATATATATATATATATATATATATTATATATATATATATTTAATATATATATATATATATATATATATATATATATATTAACTCTTGGATTCTTATTCTTGGGATACATGCTATCCCACCCCGTAAGGAAAAGGTTAATGTTGAGAATATATCTGAAATCTTGGCGAAATATTTAGTTTGTGCGAAAGTACCACGTATAAACTACTGATTTAGAATGCGCTATACTGAGTGTGTAAGATCTCACTAAATTCTTCATTTGGTATATTAGGGATCTGTGAGTGATTCTTATCGCTTGTACATTGCCGTATATCCGCATGTAAAACACTGCAAGCCAATCTCCAACTATAACATGCGAAGACCGTATTAATCAACATATGTTAAAATCAAAACAAAAATTAATGAAATGTAAAATAGTTATAAATAGTGAAATGGTAGAACAGGGTAACTTTAAAAAATGATTTAGAATAAGAGGATAAGGAGAGGAAAGGACTGGTATAGAGAATTGTGAACTTAAGTTGATGAATAAACTGTTACATTATGTCTGGTTCCAAAATTAAGAGCTCTCTAATATTTTGTAAATTATTCTCCAATATTTATTTCCTATTTTGCAAGATATTATAGACTAAGATTATGCTGTTTTGCCCTTGTGGCCTTTACATTACAGGGAAATATTTCGCAAGATTTTATTGTCATGTTCGTAGAAGATGTTGCAGACATATGTGGTACTTAACATATTCCAACTGCAAGAAATTGAACATAGTTAGGTGAGGGGACCTACATTAAATAATTTCTGAATGGCACCTACAAGATGTTGCAGATATATGTGGTACTTAACATATTCCAACTGCAAGAAATTGAACATAGTTAGTTGAGGGGACCTACATTAAATATTTTCTGAATGGCACCTACCAGATGTTGCAGATATATGTGGTACTTAACATATTCCAACTGCAAGAAATTGAACATAGTTAGTTGAGGGAACCTACATTAAATATTTTCTGAATGGCACCTACCAGATGTTGCAGATATATGTGGTACTTAACATATTCCAACTGCAAGAAATTGAACATAGTTAGGTGAGGGGACCTACATTAAATATTTTCTGAATGGCACCTACCAGATGTTGCAGATATATGCGGTACTTAACATATTCCAACTGCAAGAATTTGAACATAGTTAGTTGAGGGGACCTAAATTAAATATTTTCTGAATGGCACCTACCAGATGTTGCAGATATATGTGGTACTTAACATATTCCAACTGCAAGAAATTGAACATAGTTAAGTGAGGAGACCTACATTAAATATTTTCTGAATGGCACCTACCAGACGAATCTGCAAAATTCTTTCTTCGGGGAAGTCACTGCTCTGTACTCTAACCCTCTAATTTGTCAGTGGAGAAAAAAATATCAAGTGCAAAACATATTTTAGAGCTTTTTGAACTCCTTTTTAATGCCAAGTCTTCAACAAATATGTATATTTCCTAATACAGATATTCAGGCAAATCTAATACAATATTCATCAACAGGAAACAAAAGTTAAAAATTAGATTTAAGTTTAAAGCTTTAAAATCATGTAAACTTTTGAGAAAGATAACTCTCATAATAAAAAGAAGATATCTCAAACTTAAAAAGAAAAACTTCTTTTGAAGGAAATTTTTCTGAAACCTCTTGAGTGCGGGGCCTTATTTGTTTGAAAGAATTTGAATATATTTATATTAAAAAAGTTTCATCTTCTTTTCTATAGTTTCAATCCAAAAATTAAGTTTTAAAATTTGTACTTCAACTTTTGTTTTCCATATTTTTCCGAAAATACTTTCCAAAAAAGACGAGGACATGTACTAATTTTAATCGCTATTATTATCATTGTAGTTACGACCTAATGAGTTGCCTATGCAGTAAATATAAAAGAGGCATTTCGTACTGAATAAGTGACCTCTTAGAGTCTAGTTTGTTGCGTTCAAGCTCTGTTCGAGCTATTTTTATCGGATAATCCAGCGTATATTTCTCCTACGTTCTGTCAGGTGTGTTCAAGAGAGATTAGTTTAGTTGTAAGACATGCTTAGCTTGTCAGGTTGTCAATGTGTTGCTATTTAATTTACGGTGACACAAACTTACGCAATTAAATCGTTTGCTCAGTTAGTTCTATTTAAAGTTATATAAACTTTTTTGTGTTTGCACATTTTATGATGCTTTCAACTTTTCTTTTCTTTATATTTCTAAATACATGTTAAATGCATCAAAATACATATTCTTGCCAGAACTTTTTATCACGAAAAGAATTTTTATTTTCAATGCTTACAAGTATAAAATACACTAGATGTCAACTTTTACGTTGTCTAAGTATTTGCTTTCAGGCTCTGATTCAGAAATTTCCCAAAAGAAAGCACGCATTAGTGTCAAACCTATCTTTTAAAAATCGGACTATAACATAACAGAGAAAATGATAAGAGGAAATGTGCGCAATAACTACATTCTCAAAATCTATGGAAAGAAAGATTTAGGGCCGAAATTTATTCATCTGTCTGAACTCAAAAATCTTTTTCTCAATTTAAGACTACATTTAGTCTGCCACTTATTTAAAATAAAGAAGTAAGAGAAATACAAATTAGAATTGGAAGCACAAAGGGATGAAAAATTTACGAACTATTGAAAACTGATTTCGATTCGATTCTCATGTTTATCAAAGGCAGATAATTAACCATTTCCCCCCCACCATTCTTGAAAAATATAAGTCCTTAAACCATCTGCGATCAGATCGGAAATTAATTTTTAATTATAATGATAGTCCAATCTTTTTAGGTTAGCATGCGGTTAGTAACACATGGAGTTATCATGCATCATTAAAATGCCTTTCTGAATGATTTTGCATTTGAGGAATTTAAATGTAGGTGCTTAATTGAGAGAATAAATCATTCCCTTATGCCTTTATCTCGTTCGGGGAAAACCTAAGAAGTTTGTTAAAATGAGTGGCGGTACTAAAAAATTACTTTTATCGGTAATTGGAAAAATCTAATTATGTGAAATGTGATTCTTTTAAAAGGGACCAATTGAATTCGATTTTAAGTTTAAAAGTTGTAAAGAAAAGATTAAAGCAATTTTACAGGAAAAATTAGATGAATGGAATTCGCTTGATGCAATTTAATAAAAGAATTTTCGCTCTGTCAGGTATATACGAGAAATGTGCTTATTTAGCTTGATTTGGAAATACATTTTTTTTATGTTTTCATATTTTATTGGGAAATAGTCCTTTCATAATCTTTCATTCAATCATGAAGTTTATCTCAAGTAATTTCAAAATTTTAATTAGTTATATTAAAGCCTTCCAATTCCACTAACAGGGAGCCTCTATTAACTTTTCGAAGTAAAAATTTAAGTTTGATTTCGTTGTATAGATTAAAACTTTAGCTTAAATTCGTCATGAGTAATTATTTGGAAAGAAAATCTTAATAACCTCAGAAAAGCGAATGAATATCAACTTTTTTACGCATTAACAGTGATGGTGCTTCTTCAAGCCAGATATTGATGATCATATGTGATGGTTATAACAGAAGAGTCAATGCCGTAAATCAAACTTTGGTTTATTCGTTTTAATATATATAAAAAATAAAATGCAGCAAAAATGTTATTTTATTAGCTATATTATTGAGTAAATAATTGTTTTTTCATTGGATTTCCCCCCTCTCCATCTGTAGTAAATGAAGTAATATCGAATATTTGTATGGAGTGTTTTGCCTGTATATCGACGAAAATTTCTCATTGCTTTATGGAAAGACAGTCGGAGCTAATACCTTCCAGGCTTAAGTTGGAACACTAGTATAACTGTTAAACAAAAACGACTCTAGAAATATATACGTTTTACTTTCAATATATAAAAGCTTCCAAGCTTTATTTAAATAAATGATTTATATACTCATATATTCCACAGATATACTCATTTCTATAAAAAAAATAAAAGCAGTATGCATAGCTTAAAATACTAATGTACTAGTCATTTTCAAGTGCTCCTTTCAATACTAGACTTATATATATATATATATATATATATATATATATATATATATATATATATATATATTTTATATATATATATATATATATATATATATATATATATATATATATATATATATATTTATATATATATATATATATATATATATATATATATATATATATATATATATAATATATATATATATATATTATATATATATATATATATATATATATATATATATATATATATATATATATATATATATATATATATATATATATGTATATATATATATATATAAACTTGGAAACTTTTATGTAATGTTTTTATAAGTTTTTCTCATTTTTTCCAAAACTGAGTATTGTAGGCTTAGTTTCTACAGTTTTTCCAGAAAAAAGAATTCTACCACCTAAACACTCTAAATTTATAGAGGGTTTTCAAGTGTTCATAAGGCGCTCCTAATCAGCTGTGATTTCAGATTCAACCAATGATTTATGATACCCCTACACCGTCTATTGACGAGTATTAATTAAATGAAGTTATGCATGTAGAGAGAAAAATGCGACTTTTCTCTTTTATATTTGGGTATTAGTTTCCCGATAAACTATCGTATTTATATTGAAATAAATTTTCATCTCAGCTTACCTTCATGTTTCCATGGTTCTAAATTTTTGCTGACTTTTTACTAGTGAGTACATCTAAAATTTGGCTCTTGACTAACATAAAGTGGAATCTCGATCTATCGTTTTACAAGGGACCGATTGAAATGAACGATAAATGCGGGAAAACGATAGATGCGGAAACATAACAAAGCAATATAATCGTTGGGGCTGGATAAAATGAACGACACATACGGAAAAACGATGGTTCCGAAAACGATCGATCGAGATTCCACTGTAGTTTCAATCAATATAGGTCATAATAGAAAAAAACAGTGTCTTAGAGGAGAAAATTTAGTTAGATAATTGACAGTAAAATATCGTAAAACATGTTCTCAATTCACGCGGACAGGACGTGGAAAAACTGCAAAGAGCAAACTAAGGTATACTTTTTTTATACATACCACATAATCAATTTGTGTTCTCAGGTTGGGAAAAATTTATACTAGATAAAACATTACATTAAAATTTAAAAAAAAAACCAACACAAGATTTCATATCATACGAGCTCCATAAAAATTTAAGATTTTAAATCAGTGACTATGTGATGCAATCTCTTTGTGTACTTAAAAAGTTCTTTTTGGTGACAATATTTTGACTGATATCCTAAATATCGAAAAATAATATTCTCCGGCCAGGGGAAAGTAGTATAACTTTATTGTCTATTATGGAAATTTAAAATGATGATAATACATATTTTTTGACATTTACGATAAACACAGAACGTAATTAATTATTCAATTTTTGGAAAACGTCACTATAATTTTCTTTCCCATAATTATAAGGATATAGAAAAACATTTTATTAATGATATAGAACTTTAACATTTTTTCAGTTAAAAACCGTGTTACATATTTTTAATTTGGAGCTTTAAATATTTAATTTTTGCCGTTTTATTAAGGTTTTGCCGTCATCTTTTCCACACCGAGATCCTGCAGTAAAATTAGAAATTGGCTTAAGTTTTGTCACGGAAAATTAAGCTTAATGATGAAAATACTATAAATAAAGATTAAAAATTTACATATAAGCTAATAACCTTTGATTTTTTTTCGAAAACTGATTTGTTCAAGGGTGTCATGTTACGCATCGTTGTTACTTAATTGAAGTGTGCATGACTGTTTTAAATAGAATTTAAATCCACTGTTTTAAATAGAAAGTAGATCATATAAAGTCCTTATTTGAATAGCGGTCCAACTGCACTTTAAAAAATGGAATTAGCCTCACTTTCATGATCATACAAGTCATTTCTATCTTATTTTTAAACTAGTACACCTCCAGCTTATTTCTGCTGCCAACCGAGAGCACCACAAATCAGACTTCAGCAGTCATTTCGCAGCACTTAATAGACTTTAAGGCTCTGTATCTCAAAATGAACAAGAATGCAGTTCGACCACTATTCAAATAAGGCCTTCCTATAAAATAGGTTATTTTAAACTTTAAAACATAATATTTTAGTTATTTTGTACCTATAAAAATCAAAATAAATATGTCAAACTCCTAAACAGCAGTTCATTGCAGAGTATTTATACATTTACCGTGTCAAGTGTGCTAATATTTTGGAATTTTTCTTTTTTTTTGTAAAAGGAAAGCATAATTCTACACCTGAAATTTATTAAAATCAATAATATTCTGGTCTCGAAACTTACCTATATAGCACTGAGATTGTTTAATAGAAATTCCGTAAATCCTAGATACTATAATGCTCACAAACTCCGTTTAAACGAGAGGAAAATGGAGACAACACAGTGGTGAACAATGGTTGTACAGAGGCTGTTCACACATTTTTTAGACGATGTATATTGTATTCACAAAACTAAATTACATAAAATTCTTGTGTTTTAAATGTTCTATTTGACATCCCTTATTCTGAACTATATTTCGACACCGCAATTTCCAGGATAATAATGCCTTTTGAAGTGTCAGACGAGATATTCTATCCCACTCCTCCTGAAAAGCTTTCCTGAGTCCTGTAAGGGTTTTGGGACGACGTTTGGATAATGCATATTTTAAAAGTCCGAAAGCACAAAAATCCATAGGTGATACATCGGGAGATTTAGTAGGGATATCAGTGAAAGGTATGGCCTTGATACCAGTTTTTTTCCATTTCTTTTAGGAAATTTAAAGTGGATTTTGATGTGTGACTGCTAGCTTTGTCCTGATGGAGTCTCACAGATAGATGGCACTGTGGGTAAAGCGATGGTATTTCATTCAGAAAAATTGGCGATAAAATATGTTACTGATAGTATTTGGAGTTAATCTTGACATTTTTTCCACTCTCTTTATTTTTAACTGGCCATTATAAGAAAAACCAGCAACAATCATGAATCCCTTAGAAAAACTTTCTTTCGATTCTTTGAACCATGTACTTATTTTTTTTTCTATCCTTTTATGATAATAAATGGCTCTTTTTTGTTGCAATCATTTAAATACACCCATGATTCATCTATTGTGACAATTGTTTTCCATTTTTCTTTGGATAAGTGTTTCTCATATAGAATTCTGCAGCGTGTCCTGCGTTCAGCGATATGATTTGGAAGAAGACGATGCACATTGCGTTTTTTCGCTTTCTTAAGATTTAAATCAACGTTTATCATTTTGTTTACAGTGGACACCGAGCATTTTAATGATTTTGCAACTGTCCTTTGACTAGGGGGATTTTCTTTTAACATTAAACAACGTACCTTTGCAATAGTCGAAGATGTCCGTTTTTTCCTTGGATACTTCTTTGGAATTTTTGTCCCACTTGAGGCTCCAATTTGACGTTTTTTTTTCCTTTCTTGTTGACGATATTACCTATCGACGTTTTAGATATCACAAAACCATGACTCTCACATCGTTTTTGGATAACGGAGTATGCATATTTCTCTTCGGAAAGAGTATAAATGTAGCCTTCGAACCACTGCTTTGTTAAAAACGCCATTTTGAATAAAAACAAAATTTTCAAGCCGCAGACGATAATTTTGACTTTTAAAAACATAGTACAATTGCAATTATTTCTTTTGCAGCAAACGTTTTTTATTACTGCTTACCAAAATCGTCTAAAAAATGTGCGAACAGCCTCTGTATAGACCAATGCTTATCAATCTTTATCAGTTAATTTCTTTAGCTAAAATAGTAAGATAGCGTTTTAAAGAAATAGTAAGAGAGCAAAATACACAACCGATCAAACGGAAACAGTTTTAGTATGCAGCGCCTATCGTCAAAAATGGGGAAAGAAAGGGGAAATGTATTGGGTATATCTTGTGGCATCTTAGGGTACTTTTTGCGTACGTATTTTAGTGTTCAAGAAAACACAAACTGTAATCTGACTCCATCTTGTATATTTGTTACCAAGATTAAAAACAAAAACAAAAGTTGCATTTTTAACTGCTCGTTAAAGAAATTATAACGTAACAATAAACTTATATTTTTTTACTAAAAATTCGGCCAGGTGAACTGCCGGCAACAACAAGTCCTGAAAAAGACGGGAAGGGACTGAGCTGCTCTGAACAACGTTTGCTTGTTTATATCATGTTCGAGTGCTTTTCCACCGGCCGCGACGTCAGATTTGTCAAGTGACGTCACCAATAATTTGAAGGAACATTTGAATAAGCGGCATTTACAAATTTGGATAAAAAGCAAAACCGCAAGGCCACAATCTGCATCATATATATCTCGGCAAATCTGTATAATGAAACATTCACACGATGGCTAGCGTTTTCATTTGTATACAGGTAAGAGAAAAAATATTGTCACTACGGTTCCAGGTTAAACATTCATGGTGAAATTTGAATCCATTATGGTTTAAGCTGACTCTAAAATAAATGAAGGGCTAAACATAAGGCCTCCCAGTAAGTACCTTTGTCTAAATACCATCAAGTGCTTTCAGTCTTTTTTATTTAAAAAAAAACTAGAGTTTTATAACAGGCTGGACTTTTAATTTTTTTAACAATTTCAAGGGAACCTATTACCAAACATTTCCAACAATTAAGCGAGAATGTATCCGAGCGTAAAACACCAGTATTTACGAGCATTTCAGAGAAGACTTCGGAAAGAGAAAGGACTGGGTACAGAAAGTAAAGGGGTCGGGTACCTTTTAGAAGCTAAGAGACTCGACAGAGATATCCCTATGGTAAATCATCAGTAGTTATGAAAATGTTTTATTCAGGAATATGAAAATTTTACTGTGAGTTAAACACACTTTCTTGTTTATAAATATGGCTCTTAATTTTTTCTAGCTTGCAGATAAATTTTTTATTTTTTTTAAATTTCAACCATTTTTTTTTCAACTTTATGTCATTGCGCACAGACTTGAGTCCATATTTTAATGAATATACATATATTTTTTTTAATTTTAAAATTAAGTTGCAAAATATATCTTTAAAATGACGAACGTTGAAATCAAAATTCTTAGTTTTTCATAGAAAAAAAAAATTAATTTTTTTTTTTTAATTTCAGAAATTTTTTTGATAAATTTTATTGTAATTAAAATTTTTATGGTAGAAATGACATAATTGTTCATCATTTTACTGATACCTGTTTATATTGAACGTGTATAAAATTTCACGGTATTCTAGCCAACTGCTCTGGTGATATCATGCGCGCAATCACAATGAAAATACAATGGTTAAAATTTTAAAAAATTAAAAAAATTCTCTCCAAGCTAGAAAAAATTGAGTGCAATATTTATAAAGAAGAAATAGTGATTAACTCACAGTAAAATTTTCATATTTCTTAATAAATTATTTTATTAACTACTGGTAATTGAAAATAGGATTTGCTTGTCGAGTCTCTTGGTCTTTGAAAGGTACCTGACCCCTTAAGGCAACTTTTCTCTGCAATTATAAGAAACTAATTCTAAGGAACGAATTTACACAAGTCACTTACAGGACATGATTAAAAAATTTTATAAAAGCTGAAATTTTACAGATTATAAGAAGACCACAAAAGGTTCGCAGGTTATTTTTTTCCGCCACAACAATAAACCAACTGTGTCCCTGAGCAGAGCAAGGACTGTTGTACCCTTTTTGTGCAACCTGTGCCCCAACTTGTCCCCGCACTTTTTTGAACACAATTGAAAAGAACACCCCTTAAGGGGACAGGGGACTTTCAAAATTGTGAAATTTGTCCAAAAATTCGATTTTTTTTATTCTATTGAATTGTGAAACTACGGATGACTAGGAATGTGTTGCAAAAATAATTTTTAATTTCTGTGATTACTTTCCAAGTTATAGGCATTTGTATTTAATTTAGATATTATGTGGTTACTAATAGCAATAACTTTAAATGTGTTTTTCTCAAAATAAAAGTTTTCATGTCATACGAATATTCAAACTGCTCCGGGCGCATTTCTAATGATCGTATTGCTTTGAAATTTAAGTTTTATATACTTAACTGCATATCAAATAAATCTTATCGAAAATAATTATACTTCGTAGCTCAGAATTTCTAAATTTTGTACTTGAAAAGATGATTTATAGGTTTTTTGCGTCATAAAAAGGGTGTTTTCACTATTAATATTTTTTCTCTTTATATTTTTAGTGAATGCTTAAAATAAGTTGTTATTTCTATAAGGTATCCTGTAAATAAAAATTACCCTATTACATGCAAAAGAAATGCGCATGGAACATTTTTAATGAAGCCAATTTTTGATATAATTAATAATTCATAATTCATAAATTATTAATATTTCATTATTAAATTTTAACCACTTTTACATATCTATGGTACTAATCACATATTCAAATTTCAAGCAAATCCATTCAAAACAAAAAAAAAGTTAGGTTTGAAGGTCCACTGTCCCCTTAAGACACCTGAGGTTGTCTAAATTACCTTCTTGAAGAGCTGTAATCTTGGGGTGAGAAATTCTTCATGAAGGGGTTAAACAGATGGAAATATTATTGCTAGAAGCGTTTATCTATATATATAAAACAGTTCCGTAACTGACTCATTCATTCACTGACTGACTGACTGACTGACATACAACGCACAGACCAAACCGCTGGACCTAAAGGGCTGAAATTTTGCATGGCGATTCTGCTAATAGTGTAGGGGTGCACTAAGAAAGATTTTTCAAAAATTCTTCTTAGATTTTTTTAAATTAAATTTTTAAGCTGTTTTTTAAGCTTTTTTTACGTTTGCATTTAAAATAATACATTGAGGGTTATAAAATTTATATCACGAGAAAGATGATAAAAGTTCCTTCAAAATGAAATCTTTTTCGAACCTTTACCTTGATTTTCTGATTTTTGGTGAATTTTTAAAGATTAATTTTTAGAATTTAATTTATTAAATGTTGATCACGTGATTTCTTTTTCTGGTACTTTAAATAAATTGATCGTCACGTGCGTAACAACTAAATAGACAAAAATAATATTCTTTTCCTTTCTTATGCAGCAGACGATTGGATATTATCAAAAAAAAATAAATATCCCTCACGATTTTTTTATAAATATATATATATATTATATATTACCTCAATTGTATACATTGATCGTCGCATTTATTATAAATATATATATATATATATATATATATATTTTGGCATTAATTGCATACATTGACCGTTGAATTTAATTTGAATGTACTCCGTAGCGAAGCGTGGGTTTTCAGCTAGTACCTATATAGAGGATTCGTTGGGAATAGCAGTATTCCATTTGCTATTTTTTTTTAGAAAATATCTGTTATTTTTTAGCAATAGTTTTTAGTTTATCACCATACGATATGTTTTTATTAAATAATTACAATAAATCGGAGCTATTATAATAAAATGGGTTCGATGGAAAATGTATTTGAACACCGATTGTGATAATCTTTTAACAATTTCTAGATATTAGTTTATAAACATAGTTAGTTCTTTTGTTATTTAAACCTGAAATTTTTAGCTTGTTTGTTAAGTAATTTAAAAAAAGAGACCACTAAAAAAATGCTTTGAATATTCAACAAATATATATTATTCATAGAAATTTATTAAAAAGTTATCTCTTATTATTTTCTACAGGTTGTATTTCTATATTGTGTAGGAGGTAGAATTCATTTTTATAAAGTGTTAATGATAAATAAATTACCTTATTTATAAGTATTTAAAAGGAGGGTCGACAATTTCCGATTAAAATATAATCGCTGTTAAACGAAACACATTATTCCTGAAGAATTTAAATTTTATAAATGTCACAACATCTCAGGAAAAAAAGTCTTTTATACTTTAACAGCCTCTCCTACGAATTATCTCACTCTCTAGATCCGATTATTTGCAGATAATACTATTAAATAGTCTGATAAAAAGATTAATTTGATTTGAGGTAATTAAATCAAGTATCCATCTTTTATTCTGACACAGATTTTGAAGTAAAGAAAAGAGAATTTTCATGAGATTGGTGTTTCAATATTTTTTTTTGTAAAATGACAACCAATGAAGTAATGTTCATTGATTCATGAAAGGGGATTATAGATTATATTTATTTCTCTAGTGTTGACAAATTAACATCGTTAAGGTGTCATGGAAAAACGTAATTATGAAAGAAAGTATTTAAACTTTATCACTTTGAGCACGATGTTAATCACGGACATAGCAGGTAACTGTAGCATATGTAAAGGATACACTCATTTTTTACGGACGTGTAAGACAATAAATTTTCGCTAAGCTTTTACTGTTTTCTTTAGCACTGTACAAGGAGTGTTAACCTGATATTGAAATTTACAATCACTAGAGTAGCATCCTTTTAAAAATAAAAAATAGACAGTTTTTCCTTAGTTAATTATATGAAATAAGTGGTAACATAATACTCTAATATGAATATAACAGAATATATATTTTCTCTCTTTATTCCTTTTTGTTTCATTCGATGATACTAATTTATCCCGTACTTGACCTTTTATTGTTGTTATTATGGTTATTATTAATTTATACTTTGTTGTTTTTGATTTCTCTTTGGTTTTATTGTCATTCCTTATGCCTTCTCCCTTCTTCCTTATTGTTTCGTTTCAGTTTTCATACAATTTTTCAGAAATTGCATCGCTTGGTTTTCTTATTTTTTCGAATCTACATCTTCCGTCTGACATTTTTCCCCCCTGTAGAGTGATTCTTCAGTGTCTCACTAAATACCAAGCGGCTCTTTATAGTTAATTATACGTTTCTTCTTTTCGGTTTCCAACAAAGGTAGCTTTTTTTTAAAGTTTTCGAAATTCGAACCGAGTCTAAATTTTCCCGTAAAGAAATTAAATTTTCTTTTCTTCTAATTTTTGCTGGTTAGTCTCTTTCATTAGTTCAGGCGCTTTCATTTCTTCGTTTTTGGTTTTTGGCGAGTCCACAGATAAGGCGAAGGAAAAATGTGTGCTATGCGAGAAATAGAAAATTCTCCATTTCTTTGTCTGGTTCTATTTATATGAAATGTCCTGAACACAAAATAACACCGATACAGTAAGACTTGAATTCATAAGAACGGTTATGAGCTCTGTCTGACTCGTCCATTAGATCTTGATTCTTTCAAGCGAAGTCTACCCCTATCTGCGGAGAAGAATTTCTGTTGCTCCTATGAAATAGGACACTGGATGAAAGAACTGTGATCAAATAATTCTCTTATGATCTTTTAAGTTCGGTCATTTCTCAAATATCGTTGTCCAGAGGATATTTTCTGGAGGATATGCTGAGTTGTTTAGTGTTTGATACCTTCCTTCTAAAGCAGTGGTTCCCAACCGGTGGTTCGCGGACCACAGGTTGTCCACTAGAGCCTCGTAAGTGGTCCGACACCACATATAAAATAATTGCCAAATTAATGGGGATTTTGAAAGCACTGTTCATTGAACTAGATGGGCCGAATATATCTGATGTTAAATAAAAATTCTTAAAAGCTTAACAATTATTATTTTATTATTAGAATATGATACAAAATAATTTTGATATTCTAGGATGCCCCTCCGCAGGGCCCGATTATGAACGCTGGGGACCCCTGGTAAAATGCTATTTGGGGGCCCCCCATTACGAACATTTATAAAAATAAGAACTATCCATGGGCTATACATACTATTAGAAGTACTAGGGGCATACACCAAAGGGGTTTTGGGGCCCCCTAGTATCAGGGGGCCCCTGGGCAAAGTCTCGATTTGCCCATGCGATAAAAAGGCCCTGTCCCTCCCCTCAAGTCGGAGGGGATGAGGGTGATGGTCCGCACATGGTTCAATTTCTGGATTAGTGGTCCGCAGAATTATACGGTTTGGGAACCACTGTTCTAAAGCATTTCATGACGTCGAATGCTAAATTATCTCTGGAGTGGCAGTAATTATTTTTAGAATTATAAAATATTGTGAAACTGAAAATGTAATTTTTTATTGTAATGCTCAATGCATGATCAAGTGACTTAACACTTCCACAACTTGTCCATAATGCAGAAGTATAATGTCTGACAGATAAAAAAAATAACTTTAAAATATGGGAATGAAAGTTTTGAGCATTTTATTACTATCCTTCTACCACCACATCGGGATATTGGGATCTGGGATTGTGACTTGTATGCGAGGTCAAATAGATACTTGGTTAAATAGGGAGGACTACTGAAAAATACTCCCATTTGTCAATCCTTGCAGCCAAATTTTATAAATACAGTATTCTTTTATGCTGAGAAGCAGATATTTTGGGAATATGCTGAGAGGTGCAAAAGTTCTTGAAATTTACCTCCGGGTATTTTTTGCTATAGGGTATTTTTTGCTATCTGGGTATTTTTTGCCAGAAATTTACTGTTTCGGAATTTAGCGATCGATCAAGCGGCCATTATTGGATAGGGTGTTTTCCACTTGGATATGATTTTTATTATGCTTTTGTAAATTTTTCCATTTTACACATGGATTAGTTGGAGGAAATTAGAAATATCGGGGCTTATACACGATTTCTCTTGAGGCTCGTCTGTGCATTTATAGCGGAAACGTAAAAATAATAATAAAAATTCCTACAGATGGTTTTTTATCCAATCCCGTCAAAAACATCTAAATATGTGTTTTTTAATTTACATGTTTCATTAATTACCTGAAAGACAGCGAGTAAGCACCTGATATCCAAGAATACATACGAAAAATGACAAGATATGAAATAAGCATTTGATCCGAAGAGAAAGGGAACTTGTCAAGTTCTGTAATTTTCAAGACATCGCAATATTAGTAACATTTTATTTTGCTGTCCAATTTTCAAGAGAACTCTATCCTCAAAGTATTTTGCATTATACGAGGAATTTTATCCATTTTCTCCTTCAAGTACTAGAGTCGTACGGACATGATTGACACAACGGCTCTCATAACAAAAGTATACACGATGCGACAGGGAAAACCAGCGAAATAGACACAAGGGGCGTAAGCTACGCGGAATACATAGATGGCGCTGGCCGCAGGCGAACGGTATGGGACAGAACCCATCACTTTTGCCGCTGTCATTCAGAGCGTGGACACCAATAATAGAAGGTGACTATCTCGGTCATCGTTGGTCAGCGTGGTTCCTATGGAGGGAGGACATGCAGGGTAGTGAGATCCATCGTCGTATGGTGTCGGGGTGAGGGAACGAAGTCCCTTAAGGCGTACAGTCTACCGCTGGTTGGCCAACTTCGGCAGTGGAGTGGAGACCGCGGCCAAAGATGTTAGCAGGGGACGACCAGCAACATCGCATACAGCAGCAAATGTGACATATCTGTCGGGTTTGATCATGGTGAACAGATGCATAACATTCAACGAGATGCAGGAAGAGACAGGTTACTTGCGCGAGGAACATTGCAGGCGATTGTCCATAACGATTTGGAGATGCCGAAGGTGTGCGCACAGTGGGTGCCTCATTAACTCACACCTCAAGAAAAAGTGAAACGCGTGGACATCTGCAAAGTACTTCTTGCACTACACGATGCCGATCTGGATTATTGTTTCGCCAGCCTGGTCACGGGGGACGAGACTTGGTTTTTGCACGACACACCCGAAAAAAAACGCAGCTCCATGGAGCGGAATCAAGCATCAAGCCCACGTCCCAAGAAGCCTAAGCAGACGTTGAAAACGACCAAATAACTGGCAACAGGGAAAACCAGCGAAAATTGTCAGCGATTCTTCTGGGATGTCCAGGGCATGGACCTTGGACATCCCATAATTCCCGTAGCACTCTTGTCTCCTTGGAGACTGGCTGGAGCCTGGACGCATCATCAACAGCGACTGGTACTGTGAGAACTGCCAGAACGCTACGTTTTGTACGACCATAATATATTCATTTTTGTACGACCTTAATATAACTTGAAATGTCAAAAACAAACACATAACTGAGTCATTTAAAGAAAGCACTATGTCGTACATGACAAAGTATCTATATGTGAGACTAACTCTCTGTTGATTTCTGAAGATAGTTTGTAAATTAATACCTTTACTTTCTCGCAGTTTGATATTAAAACAATCGTAAGTTGAAAAGACTAGGAGACGTCAATCATTTAAGATATTTTAATCAAACACATTTTCAAGGTCGAACGGAAAAAACTGTCATTCGTTGAGAACAGTCATTATATTGTTCACTCGTTTTGTATAAGTCAACATTAAAACTTAAAGTTTTAGGTATCAGGAAAGTTTCAGTAAAGAACAATGCAACTTCTTCTTTTCGAATCTTTTATTTTACGTCTACCGTTTTATTCGCCTTTTTACTGCTAAAATACCCTAGAGATCTTAATCTTTTTTCCCCCTATCATTCCCGGGAGGAAAAATAAAACTCATTTATGAAATAGAGTGGATTTAAGTTTCCTATTACTTGCCCCAGACTGAAGTTGTTGAGTGAAGAAAGGAAAGGGTATAGGAAAACTCGGCCGGAATGTAATTTCTCCGATGAAGTTAATTGCAAGGTAGTTTTTATAGATGTACCAGTGCAATTAGCTCGAGACGTAAAAACACTTCAGAAGTGAGGGGCTGCTAGGAAGAACATCTAATTAATGTCGAAGAACCTATCTACCGGTCTCACAGAACAGAAAAAAGCTATTTAGGAGGGTGAAGATATTAACGAAAAATGGCCATATCACTCGAGGCAAAGTGAGCGACTAAATTATAGATATGACATCACGTCAAAAGTATGTTTGTGTTTCACAAATACAATTAATATACTCGAAGGTATGATGTACATGATTTGTTTTGACATCCAAATTTGACATTATTCGTTTAGCGAAAAGTATTAGCAGAATTTTATATGATAGCATAAGAAATATTCTATAGATTTTTCAGATGTTTAATTAATATTTATTAATATTAGATTGGGTGTTAAATATATCGTCATTCAAATACTGTTGAATTTTTAACAATACCATATTATACAACATAGAAGAATTTCCAGATCCATAATTACTATTTTCGTTAAGAAAAGTCTAAACTTTAGCACTTTCTCCAATTAATATACTCGAAGGTATGATGTACATGATTTTTTTGACATCCAAATTTGACATTTTTCGTCCAAATTTGACATTTTTGACATTTTTCGTAAATACAATTAATATACTCGAAGGTATGATGTACATGATTTTTTTGACATCCAAATTTGACATTTTTCGTTTAGCGAAAAGTATTAGCAGAATTTTATATGATAGCATGAGAAATATTCTATAGATTTTTCAGATGTTTTATTAATATTTATTAATATTAGATTGGGTGTTAAATATATCGTCATTCAAATACTGTTGAATTTTTAACAATATCATATTATACAACATAGAAGAATTTCCAGATCCATAATTACTATTTTCGTTAAGAAAAGTCTAGAATTTAGCACTATCTCCAATTAATATACTCGAATGTATGATGTACATGATTTTTTTTTACATCCAAATTTGACATTTTTCGTCCAAATTTGACATTTTTGACATTTTTCGTAAATACAATTAATATACTCGAATGTATGATGTACATGATTTTTTTGACATCCAAATTTGACATTTTTCGTTTAGCGAAAAGTATTAGCAGAATTTTATATGATAGCATGAGAAATATTCTATAGATTTTTCAGATGTTTTATTAATATTTATTAATATTAGATTGGGTGTTAAATATATCGTCATTCAAATACTGTTGAATTTTTAACAATATCATATTATACAACATAGAAGAATTTCCAGATCCATAATTACTATTTTCGTTAAGAAAAGTCTAGAATTTAGCACTATCTCCAATTAATATACTCGAATGTATGATGTACATGATTTTTTTTTACATCCAATTTTACATTTTTCGTCCAAATTTGACATTTTTGACATTTTTCGTAAATACAATTAATATACTCGAAGGTATGATGTACATGATTTTTTTGACATCCAAATTTGACATTTTTCGTTTAGCGAAAAGTATTAGCAGAATTTTATATGATAGCATGAGAAATATTCTATAGATTTTTCAGATGTTTTATTAATATTTATTAATATTAGATTGGGTGTTAAATATATCGTCATTCAAATACTGTTGAATTTTTAATAATACCATATTATACAACATAGAATAATTTCCAGATCCATAATTACTATTTTCGTTAATAAAAGTCTAGAATTTAGCACTTTCTCCAATTAATATACTCGAATGTATGATGTACATGATTTTTTTGACATCCAAATTTGACATTTTTCGTTTAGCGAAAAGTATTAGCACAATTTTATATGATAGAATGAGAAATATTCTATAGATTTTTCAGATGTTTTATTAATATTTATTAATATTAGATTGGGTGTTAAATATATTGTCATTCAAATACTGTTGAATTTTTAACAATACCATATTATACAACATAGAAGAATTTCCAGATCCATAATTACTATTTTCGTTAAGAAAAGTCTAAACTTTAGCACTTTCTCCAATTAATATACTCGAAGGTATGATGTACATGATTTTTTTGACATCCAAATTTGACATTTTTCGTCCAAATTTGACATTTTTGACATTTTTCGTACATACAATTAATATACTCGAAGGTATGATGTACATGATTTTTTTGACATCCGAATTTGACATTTTTCGTTCAGCGAAAAGTATTAGCAGAATTTTATATGATAGCATGAGAAATATTCTATAGATTTTTCAGATGTTTTATTAATATTTATTAATATTAGATTGGGTGTTAAATATATCGTCATTCAAATACTGTTGAATTTTTAACAATATCATATTATACAACATAGAAGAATTTCCAGATCCATAATTACTATTTTCGTTAAGAAAAGTCTAGAATTTAGCACTATCTCCAATTAATATACTCGAATGTATGATGTACATGATTTTTTTTTACATCCAAATTTGACATTTTTCGTCCAAATTTGACATTTTTGACATTTTTCGTAAATACAATTAATATACTCGAAGGTATGATGTACATGATTTTTTTGACATCCAAATTTGACATTTTTCGTTTAGCGAAAAGTATTAGCAGAATTTTATATGATAGCATGAGAAATATTCTATAGATTTTTCAGATGTTTTATTAATATTTATTAATATTAGATTGGGTGTTAAATATATCGTCATTCAAATACTGTTGAATTTTTAATAATACCATATTATACAACATAGAATAATTTCCAGATCCATAATTACTATTTTCGTTAAGAAAAGTCTAGAATTTAGCACTTTCTCCAATTAATATACTCGAATGTATGATGTACATGATTTTTTTGACATCCACATTTGACATTTTTCGTTTAGCGAAAAGTATTAGCACAATTTTATATGATAGAATGAGAAATATTCTATAGATTTTTCAGATGTTTTATTAATATTTATTAATATTAGATTGGGTGTTAAATATATCGTCATTCAAATACTGTTGAATTTTTAACAATACCATATTATACAACATAGAAGAATTTCCAGATCCATAATTACTATTTTCGTTAAGATAAGTCTAGAATTTAGCACTTTCTCCTCTTTATAGACGAATTTTCAAAATTACTGTATGTAATAAAATCGAAAAAAAAACTCATTACTTGAGTGTGACAATTACATCACTAAAACTACTACTAATCTTTGCAAAAGATCAGCACTGAAGTAAATAATATAAATGTTGTTAAAGTTACTGCCTACTAGAAAACCACACAAATATATGTACTACTTACGATATAGAAAATGAAGTGAAGAATTAAAGAATATGCTTACCACGAGTTTTTATAGATTTTCATTCGCATTAGACAAAATTTCTTGGCTAGTAACATTAAAAACATTTAATTATGTAATTAGCAATTCTTATATTTGAAAATCTGCGTCTAGATTTCGATCTACTAGCAGATCTAGTAGCTACAGATATCCACTGACATTTCGGAGTCTATTTTACAATGGCAGTCTCCCTTAGTTTGATGCCGAATTTTTTACCGTTATGTTTTTTTTTTTTTTTGCTTAAAGCAAAATTAACGTTAATAATCAACTTTTATCTAAACAGTTCCTTTGCAATATAATTATAATTTCTGAACATTAAGAAAAGAAAATGGATATGACATACAATAAAAAATACCAGCATAAAATAAATAATGTAATTTGAATTGTATAAGAAATTACTTTTTGAGCTTTGGCAGTGATTCGATATGAATTGTTCCTTTTGCATATTAAGGAATAATTTCTTATTCAGGAAGATGGAAGACAATAAATAATGTGCATTTTCTGAGGCTCCTTTGCTTACTTCAGTGGCCTAAACAGAAGCATAGTTTATCTCTTTTATATCCCTACAATGTTTTATTACTTAGATTACTAATTAGGAAGTATTTATTTTATTCATGAGGAATTTTCTTAAACTTACTTAAATTTTCAAATTCTCTTTATATAACTGTCGCCCAAATGAAAGTGGCACAGCCGCTATTGCGCCATCGATCGTTTTAAGATACAAAAGACTATGTATGCGCCTATAGAGGGCGCTGAGGGCGGAAAATGTGAGTGGTGGAAAAATTTATCGTCACATACAAAATGTGCATGGCACAGAGTGTATGTCACGCAGATCAGTTTTCAGATGGTGTAGCGATTTCCGAAACGGACAAAGCAGTATAAATGATAGGGCACGACCAGGTCAAGTGCATGTGGTTATTTATCACCCAGGAAGCAATTGCAGCTCTGGACAGTCTCGCGAGCAATAATCGGCGAATCACCACACACGAGATAGCGGATGGAATGCATATGAGCGAAGGAAGTCTTCACACAATTCTGCATGGTTCCACTTGGTTCCATTGCCAACCCCGGAGTTTCTTCACCTAGGGTATACATCATCTCGTGGACCTCTGGGACACCTGTTACAACTACCAAGGCAATTATGTCTATCCTATATGTTATTTTTGTATTTCTTTTTATTTTGTATACCGACTTACAGCAATACCATTAAACCATTTATCACACTGTAGTGCCACTTTCATTTGGGCGAACGATATAGAATTGAGATGAGATAGTCTCTAATAATTTCAAAGCAATGCAGTACATAACAAACGATTGTTGTTCTAAGATATTAAAATAGTTTTGAAAAGTTACTGAAGTAGCTAAGAAATTTTGGAAATTTTTAATATATATATATCTGAATGCTGAAAATGCTATGTTCATATTTTTACGAGTAATTTAGAAAATAGCTTGGGAAATGTTTCATTTAAAATATTTATTTCATTTGGCAACGTAAAATACTACTTTTTTTATGCTCTCCCATTACCATAATTTGATAAAAAGTTCAAAGACAAATTTTGAAATTCTTTTACTCATAAAAATCATAAGGATGATATTTTTACACACACAGATACGAACTAACAAGTTCTAAATACATCGAAAAATATTGAATTTTATCTGAAATGAAATAAATGTCTTTCATTACGATATTTACTTGAATATGGGCTTTTCGATTTCTAAGGTACATTTTCGATGCTTCCATTTGCCAGTGTTTGGCGAAGCGTAAGATCTATTTCTTCTTTTTTTTTAAACTTAGTCCTTTGGGAAATATTCCCCTCCGAATTCATTCTGTTTTTATACACGCATTTAGATATTTTACAGCATAAACAAAGAAAAGAATAATAATGATTAAAAAAATCTTTTATTAATGACTGATTACTATTTTATGGACAAATGTATATTCTAATGCATTCTAGTACACATAGATTTCAATATTAAAATTTCGGAGACAAATTTAAATTCCTTAAAATGCCGATTTTTTTTTAATGTCACCTTAAAACATAGATTTTTGTTTCCTGTTCGGTAGAAAAGAGAAAACAATGTAGACAATAGAGTCTCTCTATCGTTCGATTTTATTTATTCGAGGTTTACCTTATTATGACCATCTGCTATGACTGATATATGGTACGTGGCCTCATAACTTCATGGAAGATAATACATCAACTGAACTATCTTGGGGATGTGTGGAATACTCATTTTTGAATTCCATTTTTCATGTATAATTTGTCATCCTTTTTATGAATAAAAAGGAGAGATGCTGGCCTTCGGATATTTTCCCCCGTTACTTGAATATTTATTTGTTCGTATTTCCTCGGTTACGCTGAATGTTTTTACCTTTGAATAATTCTCATAACAAGCTTCCGAACATCACTGGTGGTTATTATCTCCTGGACTGTCTCAGCTTTGTGGGAAACACTTTTTTTAGCTTCCCTTTCTTCACAGATTTTTTTGTAAAAAAAATATGGTCCCTCTTAATTCTTTAAACTTTCAGACACTACTATAACGAAAGTCTGTCCAATACGGGTTTCAAACGTGGGTATCAAAAGATAGCCTCAAGCCTGGTACTCTGCATACTCAATAGTCGCTCTGATATAAATGCCAATTTCTTCCTGTTCACTGTTTAAGATCTAAAAATATTGTTTACATTGTATTGTCTTTGTTTAGTTATCGGTCGTTAAAACCCTTTCAAGGGCGCCGTTCGCACAGTGCGAACGCCTAAATACACTTTTTCACTAAATAGTCTTTTTCACTTGCATTCAATGTACTCCAGATAAAAGAGCAGAAAAATGGCTAGTATTGCCATCTGTTATCAGTTTAAAGAAGTAAAAACATTTTGCAACCTTTAATTGGGAAAATTTTCAAGATTCTTTAGGTTTAAAAAATATCGGGGGGGGGGGAATCTGCTCCGTGCAAACGGTGGAAGTTGTTGCCCTGAAAGGCTTAAGGTATTAAGGGCAGGTGTGTGTGTCCGTGTGATTTAATTTTGATTATCTGTTAAATCATCCACAATACTTACATTTTTAAAAAAAATTATACGACCTAAAAGACAGTGAATAAAGACATTAACGAAGCTAGTTATTTTAGGCTTGTTTATCTTAGATTGTGTTTGCATTCCACTAATGCGATAATTATTTCTAAACTACGTTTGCAGCCACAAGAGTTTCCAATTTCTACTTCCCAGAGATTTGAATAGGTTTTTACCGCTCTAAAATCGAGAGAGATACCAAGCAAATTGGATATGTTGTGGCTTTAGAAATTTATTTATCCTAATCACTCAACTATTATAGTAGCATAATATCGATAATGTGTCCTAGAATAAATAGCCAGATATCTGCCAAGTTTATGAGGAATTTAAAACGATTTGATCCAGTAAAGGACAATCTATCTATTGAACATGCAGCAACAGTTAATAAGTTTAATGTATATTATTCAAAATGCAGTCCATATTTAAATGATGGATGTCATTTATCGTTACTCTGAAATTCTATCAAAAATGAATGAAACAATCGCCATGTACTGTCTATCATCTATTACATACGTTCGAAATAAACCATTATGCCTATGCATGTATCAACATTCTGCTTTCAAGTGATTTTGATGTAGTCCCAGTGATTTAATACTTGTAACATGACCAAAGCATATGCTTGAATAAACTGACTAAAATTATGAAAGAGATTGATATATGAATCCCTTTCATAATTTTAATAAAACTTAAACAGATTAATCTATGTATAAACAGCTCTTCTACTCTCATTGCGATAAATTTTCTAATTTTATAGATATTTATAAGATGGATCAAAGACAACACATCACATCGGTTGTCCTTTTGTGTTTAACTGAAATATTTAGAGCTATAATCTTCCCTCAACTTTGTATATTTTTATTGCGGAATTTTTAGCCATAAAACAAGCCCTTGATTTTATCTATCATCATCGGGACCGCCATTTTATACTTTACACGGATTCATTAAGCGTACTTGAAAATTCGAAGTGGGGAAACATTAGTCACAGCTTAGTCTCCATTGTTTCAACCCTTTACCATAGATTACAATGTCGCGGCCACCATGCTATGTTTAACTGTAACCCAGCCTATGTAGGCATTCCTGGAAATGATCTTGCGGACGCATCATCCAAAAATCGGCACACCACTCTAAATCACCCTGTGCCTTTTCTCAGAAGTTTAACGTAACATAAGGCCTCTCATTTTGTATAGGTGGGAATCATAATGGAATCTAATGACCAATAATAAACTTCATAGCATAAAACATGCTACTGCCGTTTGGACTTCATTACATCCCCGAAAAGGATTAGAATTGGCCATTCTAGAGTAACACACAAATATTTGCTGGAGGGATAAAATGCATCCATCTGCTACCCCTGTAACTGTTACCTCACAATTCATCACATTTTAACGGACTGTGCTGGCTTCATTGGTTTTGATCTATGAATGTATGAATGACTAATCACCAGCACTTAAGACCAAATGTGCTCCAGTATATCATCTAAAATATGAACGCAATAGGACGTACAGCCTCAATGAGGCTCAGCCTCAAGTATGACGCTTCTTAATGCGAAACATCTCCTTTATCATGCCTGGAATGTAACGCCAGATTGTAGGAAGGGGATTATTGGTACTTATAGTACCCATGTTGTGAGTTCCTCCTCACATGACCACCTATGGCACCTAACCGCCTTATCGACACTCCGGTTAGTCTTAGTGGAATCCATATTTAGTCTTTGCACAGAGTCTTTGATGTAAGTCCTATTCAGCTTTAGTCGCTTACTACAAATGATAACCGTAGAGCTCCAATCAATTAACCTGGATGTGGTGAAAGTACTAACGCGAAGAACAACCTCCTAAATTCCTGTTAATTTTCAAGAACTGTATTGCGATGACAGAAATATACGGCATAAATGTTGATTGGTATTTTCCTGTCTAATATGATAAATTATTGGCATGTGGCTACAACGTGTTTGCCGTGTGCTTTTTTCCTCAGAAAATAAATCTTGCATTGTTTTTCATATTAAAATAATCTAGAACTGTAGGTGTATTAATACAACTGTAGGCGATATTAATCATTGATGTCGAATTCCAATTATTACCAAAGCCCTATTCATCAGCAACCAAAGGTCAACTGGAATCGTTAGCCATGCGGCACTCGAGAATATTGCCATTTCGTACAAAGGAAAGTATTGCCAAAGGTAAAACATCCACCGGCAAAAACGTAGTAGAAAAGCTATGGGAAAAAATAACAGCAAATGAGCTAGCAAAGAAAGTCACTCAGTTACAAGACGTGATGGAGCCTCCGAAATATATCCCTAGCTCTGCCACAAAGTTATTAAAAGAAGAACTCCTTAACAATGGCAATAGGATTGGGACTCTGGCTAAACAAGTAGAGAAACCCATCAATCCTTACCTAAGGTTGATGCATAATTATAGTTGTTCATAGTAGCAGGACCTTACTCACATCAGAGTGCTCTCTTTTGAAATATTTTAATGCTTTAATTAACAGAGTTAAATCGCATTATGTTATGTGACTGTGAGAGACAAGGTTCAACTGAACGTTATAACTTTGAACGCCATTCAACGAAAGACTGGCGCTTAACAAAACCACCTGAAAGAAATTGCCAAGGTTGGGAAGAGTAAACACTAAACATGCTCTAAAAGAACTTGGATACATGTATGAATGACTCATTGCCAACACTTAAGACCTAATATGCTCCGGTATATCATCTAAAATATGAACGTAATAGGACGTACATCCTCAATGAGGCTCATTCTCAAGTATGAGGCTTCATAATCCGAAGGATATATTTTATCACGCCAGAGTGAAGGGATGAAACTATTGACACTTAAAGTACACCTTTTGTGAGTTCCTTCTCACGTGGCTACCTATGGCTTTTAAGCATATCGACACTCCGGTTAGTCTTAGTGGAACCCATATTCAGGAAGGTAGGCTTTGCACAGAGTCTTTGATGTAGGTCCTAGTTCGCTTTAGTCGTTTGTTACAATGATAACCGTAGAGCTCCAATCAATTGGCATGTGGCTATAACATGTTTGCCGTGGGCTTTTTTTCTCAGAAAATAAATCTTGCATTGTTTTTCATATTAAAATAATCTAGAACTGTATGTGTATTAATACAACTGTAGGTGATATTAATCATTCAGGTCGAATTTCGATGGTATTACCAAAGCCCTATTCGTCAGCAACCAAAGGGCAATAATTTAACTGGAATCGTTAAACATGCGGCACTCTAAAATATTGCCATTTCGTGCAAAGCAAAATATGGCCAAAGGTAAAACACCCACCGTGGAAAACGTAGTAGAAAAACTATGGGAAAAAAGAAATAAGTAATGAGGGGAAGAATACAAAAATGTTTTCCCAAGTACGGAGTAAGGAAAGGTATTAATCATTCAGACCGAATTTCGCTGGCACCACAAAAGACCGATTCACCAGAAACCAAACGACAATAATGTAACTGGAATCATCAGCCATGCGGCACTCGATAATATAGCCACTTTGAAGGAAGGAAAATACAGTGAAAGGAAAAACGCTCATCAGGAAAAACATAGTTTACAACTATGGGAGGAAAATGTGACTGATAAAGTAAAAAATATAAAAAATATTATTAAATGTACAGTGAAGGAGGTGTTAATTACTTTAGGTCGAATTTCGATGGTATCACCAGAGCCCTATTCATCAGCAATCAAAGGGTAATGATGTAACTGGAATCGTTAGCCATGCGACACTGGAGAATATTGCCATCTCGTACAAAGCAAAATAAGGCGAGATGTAAAATACCCACCGGGAAAAGCGTATTAGAAAAACTATAGAAAAAACACAACTAAGGGAGCGAATAATGCAAAAATGTTTTTACGCGTATGACTTGGGTTCAAAGAAAATGGTCTATTGTATCTGGATCCCTTATCCTGTATTTCAAAGATAAAAATTTCAGTTCATTTAAAACCAACCGAAATCCAAAGGAAAGCAAATGACAAAAAAAATATATACAAAATGAAAATCCTTATTTACGAAGAGGGAATTTGTTTTGAGAAGAGATTTGTGGTGTTTACGTGAAACCCAGAAAGAAAAAAGGATAAAAATTTCAAGAGTATTACTAAAAATAAACTACATGCAAGGAGTGTAACAGTAAAAATACAAATGGTCGATGAATAATAAAAAAAATGCTGCAACAATTTATTAACATTTTCTACCACCCACTAACAACGGGAAATCGGAAGAACCATAAACAGAAAGAACTTCGTGTGAAAGCATTCAAATTCATTTGCATAGAAAAACATTTATCTATCGGAAAGTAATCAAGAAAAAGAAAAATTCCGTACCGAAGATACATTTTCTTAAGAATAATGAACTGTTATCAATATAAAATTAACATAAAATTAATTACAAACAATTCAGATTGAATTCTTGAAACGAGATTAGGAATATCGTTTAATTTATGTTATCAAAATAGGGGCATGCTACACAGCGGAAAAAGCAATAAAGAAAAATGGTAGAATTGGTAGAAAAAGAGAATCAGAATTAATAATTTAAATACTCATCTGGGAATGGGCTAATTAAGTTCGTAACAGTAAATTTGTTACGTGAAATAACGTCTTTTGAAAGAAATGTTGACTGTCTGTAATTTGTTATACCGTTGATTTGATAGCGTGCTATATTTACTAGGTGTTTATGATTTGTATTCGTCAACCAGATTGCGGGAGAAAACTTTCAACTGCACAATCCGATTAGTGTCTAGTTAAACTAAACTTGCAGATAAAGAGTGCTAATTATGCTTCCAATGGATATGGACTTTCGAAAAATATTCAGTTCAGTGAATTTATACATTACCTTTTATTATTTGTAACATATACGAACAAAGGTATTTAATATACAAAATAATATGATTTGTATGCAATTTTATTTTTTTCAATATTTGTTTAAAAACCTTTGAGGGGCGCCGTTTGCGCAGTGCAAACGCCTAAATCTAGTATTTTTCGCCCTCTTGCATTCAACGTATTCCAGTTAAATGAGCAGAAAATGGTTAGTACTGCCATCTGTTATCAGTTTGAAGAATCAAAATGATTTTGCAACCCTTAATTAGAAATTTCTTCAAGATTCGCTAGGTTAAAAAAATCGGAAAAAAACCCGCACCGTACAAAGGGTGGAGGCTGTTTTGCCCCTGAAAGGGTTAACCAGTTTAATGAATCGAGTTACCCTTTCCGCTCTTCTATGAATTTCATATACATGCCTATTGTTCTGAATCACTGTTTTGTTTCTGGTTAATTTCAGGCGGGGAATTTATCTTGTCTTGCGAGTCAAAGAGCTGGGCACAGTTTCTTGGAGATCATACAGG
>OU015492.1:215510783-215640783 GCA_907164885.2 Dolomedes plantarius | reverse complement strand
AATTACATTTTTAATATTAATTAGCGCTACTATTCTTCAATGTAAGAAAACAAAAATGAAGATTCTGTACTGGAAAAATACATCCTGAAGATTTCCCTAAGTGTAAAAAAAGATGAAATGAATTTGAATCGAAAAATTTAAATAATTCAGGAGATAGTAATTTACTACAACCAATTTCCATATTTTTTTTTTTACCCGCTCACATCTCTTGGCTAATATGATTTTTCTTTCATTTTCCACTTTTTCTCTACCGTCATTTAAAATGCAAACTAGAGGCTGTTTCTGTCCTCTTCAAATTAGACGGTGTTTTTCAGATTACCTTTCGCAGAACGATGTCTTTTTTTTCCGTCTTCAGAGTATTTACTTTCGATGAATTTGCTAGAAACGTATATATGCTCGTTTTAAAATAAATCGCAGTCGCTGTATGTCTCCGTATTTAATGTAGCCCTTCGGATACATACATCCCAAGAGTATTTAAAATGTCTTCAAATGCACGGACTAAGATACTGCAAAGATAGTTTTCTATTCTGCCGGTCAGAGCAATTTCTGGAAATGTGTTTTAGGGAGGAGATAGCTCGGGGGGTGGGAAACCTTCAATGGGAAGTTCTAAATGCGACTCTAAAGGATATTCTGGAACCATATTAAATGTAAATTTTCAGGAGACAACAACTAGAGACAGCAAATAAGATTTTTCATTACTGCAATAAAATATTGGTCCATGCTATATATTTACCTTTCACTTTATTTCGTATGTGGGGAGTAAATGTTCTGCATCGCAAGGATATTTCTAACTTTACTAGGAGCAAATAGTTTAAACGAGTACTTAAACTTTTCTATTTCAGAAAAAAGATTATTGTTCTAAATAAAATATTTGCTCCGAGGAATACACGATTAAAATTGCAGACATTCCTAAATGAACTCAATTTTATTAGTGGTCATTTAACTTATGTACCTTTTCTTATTTTAACATTATTGTTTGCTTAAGTGAGCTTAAAGTAATATTCTTTTATATCGCTTTAAAAAAGAATTTCGATATAATGAATATTAACAAGTATCTTTTAAATTTGGTAACTGGCTCTTTGTATCAGGGGTTTCCAACTGGGGGCCCGGGGGCCGCATGCGGCCCGCGGTGCCTTTTTTTGCGGCCCGCGAAGACTTCTAGGAAAATAATTTGCAGCATCAATTTACATATTCTTAGTTAAGGAAAAATGTTTTTGTAAAAATCTTTGTTTTCAAATGCTGTTCATTTACAAAAAACATTGATTTTCCGCAAATTCCATGAAAAGTAGGGTGTCTACTCATGTTCTATTTCATACCCCCCCCCCCCACTTCTTATTTAAATACCCACTTCTTATTTGACTTTTTTGTGTGTGTGTCTGTGTAATTTAACGAAAGTTGGCCAGTTTTAATCAAGGTCGTTGTTGAAGGTTCATCCTCGAATTTTTAAAAATTTCATAGTACATACTATACACAAATCCTCCAAATCCCCCTCCCTCAAGAAAAAAATGCCCTGGGTATGGTCCTGATTAAATTGCGGCCCGCCACTAGACAGGTGTTTTCGATTGCGGCCCTTGGACACTTGTAAGTTGGAAACCCCTGCTTTAGATGCATACTAAAAAAAATTCAGGTAGTCTCTTCTAACAAAACTACCATGTGTTATTAGTGTAGGATTACTTATTGTTGCTTACCTCTTTTTTTGACACATTTTGGTACTCTTCTGTTTAACTGTTTACTGCTTGCCCAAGCGATACAGACTGGGTTTGGCGAGCTGCCAAACTCGTGACGACGGCGTCTGAAATTTTGTTTTACCGCGGACCGTTATGGAGGAAAGTAATCCTGCGTTAAAATAATATCTAATTCAAAATGTACATTAGTTTTTACATAATGAGGAAGTTAGAAAATTTACTACAATTAACTGCAATGGACACGTAATCTCCCTACTGCATCAAGAGCAACTTCCAAAAAGTAACTCTTCCATAAAATAACTACTTAAGAACAGAATTTTTTTAAAAATACGATTTAGTTTGCGAAGCTGAACACCATTTCAAATATTTTTTGTCATATTCTTTACGACTTATGTACAGCAACAGTTCTTCAGCAACATATACAGTTCTCAGCGACTTATATACAGCAACAATTGGCATATTCTTTAGTACATTCTTTCATTGTTTACCAAAAATTAACAAAGATATCACGACATTTTTAAAAACTCCCTTATTCACCAACATACATAGATTTCTCTTTTGCAGAAGTAATAGTCTCTGTATCATTTTAATTACGTTTCTCGTTTAAATCTTCCCATTTATTTTTCAAAAATTCAGTTATTGGGAGAAAATTCAACTTAATGATGTACGACATAAAATAATGTTTTAAATGTTTTCTGCGAGTGAAATATAAAATAACAAACTAATATGATTTATCCTTAGATATTGAAATATATTTTGTTGATGTTTATAATGGGTAATAGACTATGTAAAGGTACTTTCCTTAAGCTTAATTAAATTCTTAATGGTTTGATTAGATAAAAATATATAAACCGCAAAAAAATGGATAAACATTTCATCCACTATTTCATTGTAGCTTATACAAAGGCTGTTCGCACATTTTTAGACGATTTTCGTAAGCGGTAATAAAAATTCGTTTGCTGCAAAAGAAATAATTGCAATTGTACTATGTTTTTAAAAGTCAAAATTATTGTCTGCGGCTTGAAAGTTTTGTTTTTATTCAATATGGCGTTTTTAAAAAAAGCAGTGGTTCGAAGGCTGCATTTATGCTCTTTCCGAAGAGAAATATGCATACTCCGTTATCCAAAATTGATGTGAGAGTCATGGTTTTGTGATATCTAAAGCGTCGATAGGTAATATCGTCAACAAGAAAGGAAAAAAAAACGTCAAATTGGAGCCTCAAGTGGGGCAAAAATTCCAAACAAGTATCCAAGGAAAAAACGAACATCTTCGACTATTGCAAAGGTACATTGTTTAATGTTAAACGAAAATCCCCCTAGTCAAAGGACAGTTGCAAAATCATTAAAATGCTCGGTGTCCACTGTAAACAAAATGATAAACGTTGTCAAGATTAACTCCAAATACTATCAGGATCATATTTTATCTCCAATTTTTCTGAATGAAATACCATCGCTTTACCCACAGTGCCATCAATCTGTGAGACTCCATCAGGACAAAGCTAGCAGTCACACATCAAAATCCACTGTAAATTTCCTAAAAGAAATGGAACAAAAAACTGGTATCAAAGCCATACCCTTCACTGATATCCCTACTAAATCTCCCAATGTATCACCTATGGATTTTTGTGCTTTCGGACGTTTAAAATCTGCATTATCGAAACGTCGTCCCAAAACCCTTACAGGACTCTGGAAAGCTGTTCAGGAGGAATGGGATAGAATACATCTTCTGACACTTCAAAAGGCATTATTATCCTGGAAATTGCGGTGTCGAAAGATAGTTCAAAATAAGGGATGTCAAATAGAAAATTTAAAACACAAGAATTTTATGTAATTTAGTTTTGTGAATACAATATACGTCGTCTAAAAAATGTGTGAACAGCCTCTGTATTTACCTCTGGAGGTGCGGGGTCAAGTATTCCGGTCACGCCACTTGACTCGGTACTAAATTAAGGGACTGGCTTGTAATGCTGGCCACCTATACGGTGCCCCCTTAAATGGATGGCCATCAGTCTCGCCCTTTACTGTGAACAAATGGCGTCATAGCCAATCTCCCGGTCATTTGTAATAAATTAATAAATAAATTTTAGCTTATATATCCGGAAATAAAATATATCTACTAACTCTTGAATCTTTGCTGGAAAAGAACAAGAAATGACATCAGTACACTAATTTCTACTTCAAAGGAGCAAACCTCTCCCAAACTGACCATGAATTTTCCCAAAGTCAGCTTCATTCATACAGTCCCTGATACTTGATAGCATTTTTGTTTCCGGTGAGCTTTATCGATAATGGACTTGTGTACAGCAACAATGCGGCTGCAAAGTATTCCACTGTCTGTAACATAGTAGTTCTAAGCAGCTACTCTGCTGCTTGTGTCACCTTCCTTCTCTACTACATACTTGATCGTACGTATTAAAAGCTGCATATTAAATGTGCTAATTTTTCAAAAATTTTCTCATCAGTTAGGATCGTTTACCCATTACTAATTGTTTGAAGAATATTTTCGTGCTTTTACTTCAAGTACATTTTGTGTGCTTTCCGTGAAATACAGAATTTTTTATAAATTTAATGGTGCGCAAAAGATGACTAAATTAATTTATTTCACTCTATCGAATGAAACAGCATAAAAGTAATTTTTCTGTGAACTAAAGTCAGATAAAATGGGATTCGGATAAATATGTTACTCTGTAAAGCTTAAAGAATCAACCACTTTTTTGATCCCATTAAACAAAGAAATTAATTACATCCAGAATATTGCAGCGGTGAATATCTTCTTACAATTTTAATAGTTAATGAATAGATGAAGGGAATCCCATCCTATTTATTCATTATATTTTTGACGATTTGGAGCTGAGTATTTTATTTATTTGAATTAATTATTTATTCTGGGTTGATTTATATTATTATTAGGTTTAATGTCTTTCATTCCTTTAAAAATAATTTTCAATCATTCCCTTCATAAAATAGTGAAGCCTGAAATAGTATTTTTGAGAACTTTTGAATCGACGATCACATGTTAAGATGACAATGGACCTTCAGATTAATAAAAATATATCCCCAAAACGATTTTTTTCTTTCAGAAAATGATTCTGCAACTCATCAGATTTAAAATTAAAAAAAAGTATGTTGATCCGATCGTTATTAACCCAGCTATAAGTATTTTTTTCAAACGTAAACAATGGAAATGTTAGTCAAATTAAAACTTTAAATGCCATTTTCTCAAAACAAGTTTTCATGTCGTTTCGGTAAGTTCAAAATGTTCCATGCGTCATAATTTTTCTTGAATTTTCATAAAATTTCATAAAATGATTATTTATATATGTTAGAATAAAACTTAGTAATCAATTCATTATACTATTTTAAAACAACTTAAAATTTTTAAAATAAAAAAGATTTTTTTATAAAATTTTGCATAAAATGACTTATTTTTATCGATTTCTTTTCTAGTTTTTATAAATATGACTGTAAATCAAATATTGCTACTAACTTTTATTATAACTAAATAAAGCTAGCTTAAGTGAGAAAATTAGATATCTGAGATAAGAATTAATGCGCATGGAGCATTTTTAAATATAGTAATTAACAAACTGATTTTAAGTAATATCTTAATTAATTACATTCTGATTTTTTAAAATTTATAATTTCTATCTTTAAACAACACTGTATAAGTATACAAAATTTCATAGCAATTGGTTAATAAATAAAAAAAAAAGTTTTTCATGGTCCATTGTCGCCATAATTCAAACATTAGTTTGAGTAATACATAAACCAAACACAAAAAAGAGAGCATTAATTCAAGTACCACTTACTGTAAAAATATTAAAAACTCATGCTTAGTACCTTACTTTATCCGTAATAAACTTTTCACAACTTTCCTTACAACGCTTTCCATAAAAAATCTATTTTCTACCTCTTCCTTTTCTTTAAGACTGTGTGTAGCTCAGGCCATTCTTTCGGAACTTCATAAGACAAGAGCGGTCCAGCGAACCATTTAAACAGGAACACATTTGAATTTTTATTCTTGACAAAATAGGGTGATAGGAAAGGGGGAAAAAACTGCAGAGGAGAAATATATATTTGATTGACTCAGCAAAGTCATTCTATCCAAAACTAATTTGCAATTTTAATTTTCTTCGCGATAATGACGCTTCAAAAAGTAAAACTTCAGCTCCACATGCCATTAAGCACAAGAATGGCATTTTGACGGTCTAATCTTCCAGATAATGGAAGCAAGTCGCAATGAAAGAAATAATCTGTCTGCCTCTAAAAATTCATTAGGCGCAGCGCAGCGCTACGGCTGCAAAAGGGAAACCTCATTAATTCAATTATATGTCTATAGTGTATAATATCTGCTTGAAACTAATATGTTGCAAAATATCTATGTGCACATTAACCGAGTCACGTTTGTGTTTGTATGAAGCTGTGAAATCTCTCGTAACAGCTGAAAAGTGTTTATTACAGACAAAATTTCTTGATGGAAGAAAATTATTAAACTTCAATTTTTTCTCCACTTCATTTGCTAATCCTCATTTGCCATCCTCCTTCAGTCGTTTTTGTAATTACAGAAAAACATAAACATATAGCTTTATTCGCAATTCATTAATAGGTGTATTTTAGATTTTTGTTTAAAAAAACAACCATTTATCTAACCAACAGTGTTGGGTATTTAAAAGACTTGTATTTCCGAACCTAACAAGAGCCAATCAAAGAGTTATAAATTTAATGACTCTGATGTGTTGTTCTGATGTTTCTGATGCGTTGTTTCTGACGCTCCTTGAACGATATTATATATCAGTTTAAGACCCTAAGGCAGTTGGGCAGAGTGTTGCGGACCCGGTTTCAAATAGCACCACAAGGGTCGGAGTCCGACTTGGGTAAAGTAATAGTCCCGTAATTTTGAACCGAGTCAAGTGACGAGACCGGATTCTGACATCTATACTATTTATTGATTCTGCTATAGTTCTAACTAAAAATCCCTAACCATAAAAATGTTCCATAAAAGGCCTTGCGGTAATGCGGATACTTTTCACTATGTAAATAACTTTATGTAAAGAATATCATAAACATATAACGTTGCTCAGTTCTTAAAAAACTGTATTTTAGACTTTTGGTTTAAAAAGTTTGGTTTAACTAACAATTTTAGTCCTTATTAATTAATAATCTTCCCGTTTTCCATCTCATAAAAGCCAAGTGTAGACAAGTATTTGCTATAGCCACAATCTGTGACGCTCAAAGTCTTATTAAAGTTCTAACCTCTTTCAACACAATTTGTAAGCCGTTAAAACGTTCATTTCGTATAAAAAACGTTCATTTCGTATTGCAAGTAACTGATGTAATAAACCGATGTCTTATAGTAGACAACGGAAGAGTTCAATATGTATTTATTTTACACTCCCAATTGGTTATTTTTAGAGTATGATTAAACTTCTGACATCTATACTATTTATTGATTCTGCTATAGTTCTATCTAAAAAATCTCTAACCAGAAAAATGTTTCATAAAAGACCTTCGAAAAATAAATTAATTTTAAACAATCCAATAGAACTAAAATTTTACAGCGCCAAGAATTGGTCAGTATCGCGAGTGAAAGAAATATTTGACCAGACGCTTACCAGACATACCCAGGTAAACATTTCGTAAAAGTTAATTTATCATAAGCTTTATCTTTTCCAAATAGTTTTTATAGATGTTTTTTAAGGTTTTCTCTACCATTTCATCCATGAATGTTTTCATGGTTTTCGAGTATCGTATTGAAAATTGTCAGCTTAATGTTTTTATTTCAAACATCCTAAAAGAACTTTTGATAATAAAAATAGTGACTTTTTAATTCTTTCCTATTTTACACTTTTTGCAGCTTTTCTGAAAATATATGAATTGCTTTGGGTAAAGATAAGTTAAAATTGAAAAGTAGTTGATGAATGGTATAAAAGCAATTCGGAGATAAAAAGTATTGTGCAGATAAATTTCTTCATCATTTTAATTTTATTGCAAGGAAATTTTATGTATTTATGGGAGAAACCCGATAAAAGCTTTATTTGATACTTTATAAAAGCATATTATACAGTTTTATTTAAATAACATCTTTTAAAGTCTATTTGTTATAAGTTTTACTGTGGTTTAAACTATTTTTTTGGAGTTTTTAACTATTTGTTATAAGTTTTATTGTGTTTTAATCTACTTTTTAGAGATATCTCTATATTTTTTTCTATGGGTATCCTCAAATGTTGGTTCGTTGTACCGAAGAAAAAAAAATGTAAAGATATTTTTTTCTGTTATTCTAAAACAAATTTTGGTCTAACAACTTCCTGTCGTTTAAATTTTTTTTGTTACTTTTTACACCTTTCAACAAATTTTCTAAATTTGTTAATAAAAATTATTTATAATTAAAATACTTTCACGTAAGTGAAAAGGAAAATAAGGTAATAATTATATTTAAAAATAATATACATTCCTTAAAACAACATTATTTATTTTAATTTTTATGCATTATGTACTTCGTGGGGCGGTAACTGTTATATCATGAAACTGTAAACAACTTTTGTGGTGCAATATGAAAGAATATGTTGTTGCTGTGACTGATGCCCCCCTTACCCCACCTTCCACCCCTGGTCGGACTATGTCAGACAAGGTTTCGAGTTCAGGCAGAAGATTGCGGCTTCAGTTTACAATGGTACCCCGACCCTTGTGATCACAAGGGTCGTAGTCCAACTTTACACAAGTATCATTTCAATTTTGACTGACACACACAAAGGCCACATCGGGATGTCTCGTACCTTCTCCCAACCACTAAACACGTAGAAAGATTTTCCGGTTTACGGATTTATCGTGACCATGTATGGCCCAGTTCTGACCTAGATTTTATTTAATGGCGTTCGCCGGGATTCGAACTTAGAGTCCAACGTGCTACCATTTGGCTACCTCGGGTCGACGAAAGAATATTATTCAATAATACTTTAGTTCTTCTTCTCGATGTTCATATATTAGTTTTATTTTTAGAAATTGTTTTTATGGGTCATTTTAAAAATTTCCTCTATATATTCTTGTTTGCATGGCGAAATATTTTTCATGTAATGTATAAAAAAACAATCAGCTTAAACCTCTGAATGTTCTTTAAATTATTTTTATTTTTATAGACTGTTTCGTTTATTCTAAGGATTATGTAAAGTTAAAATCATAGCATAAATGAAAGGGAGCAGTAAAAAGATAGATTAATAGGGGAAACAAAAATAATCCATGTAATAACACTTCATTTAGTCTTTAGTGTATTCAGTTTCCGTTGAATTGAAATCAGTTTTACATCATGACGCCCATAAAACCTTTATTTGAGACTACACGAAAGCATATTGACCTGTTCCAATGTAGTAAGCATCCAGCATCGACCACTGTTATTGTTTGGCAAATAATAGCTTAGATCGATTTATGAGGGAATAAGCTTCCGTACTTTTCGCAAAATTTCGAATATCATACATTCAAATTAGGCGTGAAAAATTGATTCATGGAAAACGGTTTTCCTCTAGAATATGTCCGTAAACACGCGTCACAATAGAACTTCTCATATACACAAAACAGACCAACATAAATGCATTCTGTTAATGGAAAACTGGTTATAAATTTGCCAGCGCAGAGAGATATGTCCGAGTTCGGGAAAATATACTTAAATGCCTTCAAACGGAACTGTGAATAAATTATCCCGTTAAATGATAAAATCGAATTTATTAAGCACAGGGTAGAATTCGATTAGATTATTGAAACATATCAAATACTAAGTAGACCAACATACAGTTTGGTTGTAATAGAAATTTGAGAATTTGAAATACGTTATGTTTTGTTAGCTCAAGATTGCTTTAAAGGAAAATGTGTATCTATGGCCGTTTGGTTCCGTGATGTCAATATCCATAAGTGCTTGGTCGGTCCTTAGGGCAAAATTTCCCTCAGATACACACAAGAAGATTGCTTTAAAAAGGGATTTCTGTCATCTGAAAAATGTAATTGATATGTATTCTAAGTAATGATAATACTTAGAATTTCCCGAATCATAATCACGAATATTTTTTACCATGTTTTTATTAACTTGCTTTCTTGTTTGTGTGTTTGTCCGTTACAAATCTTGCAATCGATTTTTAACTAACTTCCCGAAGAGCTGGACATTTGTAACTTTTAGAATAGCTCAGAACACGATGACAATGCATTATTTTAATACTTTTAGCCATCTTTAAGCAGAATTAAATTCATTTTCAGTTATTTTCAGTTAATTTTGTTTTGTAGACTGGTGCAGCCATCTGTCGACCGGAATGGGAATGAAAAGTTAAATGCAAGTTAACTTTCAATTAACTTCATTTTCTTTCAAGTTGATGGGATAATTCATCAAAATTTTTTTAAGTATTTATTAATACATATAATTGTCAAGTTTATATGATTCAACAAAAAATTTAAAAACATGGTATATAAAAAGTTATTTTTATCTTGAAATTATTAAAGATTAAACTTCATAAGCAAAATAAAATTAAAAGGGTTAGATCTCTTTAAATTAAGCAATAATGAACAGCCAATCGCGTAGTATAGAATATGTATAAAACAGAATATAAATACACAAGATGATAATTTTTAAGTAAAAATTAGGATATATTAGTGCACAATTGTAATTTTTTTGTCTACTTGAAGAAGTTGGAACGGTATTTTACAGGGTGTAAAACCCAAGCTAACTCATCCGCCATTTTATTGCTCATTTCACGCTTGACACCTTTCTTGGATTGAAGTGATCGAATGTAATGAAATCATTCAGGGCATTACATTTTTTCTTCTTTTGTTATTAGTGGTGACACAATAATTTTCTATCTAATTTGTATATATATATATAAATGTACATTTTATCGGCATAACAAAACTTTAATTACTCGTAAAAAGTGCAATACTGAGCACGTTACCACTGGCCACATCCTAGCATACTTAAATTTATCTAAGGAGGATTTTTTCTTACAGAACCTTGTCTATTAATGAACCTCCTGAAGATTTATGGACTTATGGACAACAACAGGAACAACATAAATATTCATATATATATACAGGGTGTTCCGAAATCATAGGGGTGACAGTAGGCATCAAAACGAGCAATAATCACATAGGAATGTATCACCGGAAACGAAAACCTGACGCTAGGGGGCGCTGTTTACTTAATCCGACCATACCTCTTACCAACCCCACTGGATGGCCGAAAATATCGCATTTTTCTGGAGGAGGTAGAAAACTCAAACACAAAACAGAATCACATAGGAATGTATGACCGGAGACGCAAATCTGGTCAACTAGAGGATAAACAAAAATGCAGAAATGTTGACTTTTTATTTCTGCATCTTTGTTTATCCTCTAGCTTATCAGGTTTGCGTTTCCGGTCATACATTCCTATGTGATTATTGCTCGTTTGATGCCTACTATCATCCCTCTGAATTTCTCGTTCGAATTCGGCAGCACGTTGTATATATATATATATATATTTATATATATATATATATATATATATATATATATATATATATATATATATATATATATATATATATATATATATATATATATATATATATATATATATATATGTATATATATGGATATTTATGTTGCTCTTCTTGTTTTTGTCCATAAGCCCATAAATCTTCAGGAGGCACATTAATAGACAAGGATCTGTAAGATAAAAGTCCTCCTTAGATACATTTAAGTATGCTAGGATGTGGCCAGGGGTAACGTGCTCAGTATTGCACTTTTTACGAGTGGTTAAAGTTTTGTTACACTGATAAAATGCACATTTATATATATATACTAATTCGATAGAAAATTATTGTGTCACCACTAATAACAAAAAAAGAAAAAATGTAATGCCCTGATTGATTTTATTGCATTCGATCACTTCAATCCAAGAGAGGTATCAAGTGTGAAATGAGCAATAAAATGGCGGATGAGTTAGCTTAGGTTTTAGTGGCTTTATTATGTTCTACACGAGCATTTAATTATATCATACGTTTCTTTATTTTGAGTTCCCATGCTAGCAAGCGAAAAAATTACTAAAATATTTTTGTTAATCATATATTAACAATGCAAAGTTTTTACTTCCGTTTTTAATATTTTGTTAGTTATAATTTGACGGACCATTTAAAACCGGATATGCCTCGAGCTTAAAACAACTTTTATACAAAAATATTGAAATAACCCTTTCAAAAAGCGTATTTTGAATTTAAACATTTAGTTCCAATTGAATAAGACAAAGTTCAAAAATAACAACACAAAAAAAAGGATTTTCTGCACACTTATTTGAAAAATGCCATCGGAGTAATTACCCGTTTCTCCCCAATTTCGAAGATGATAAATTTTTGAAACCATTTCAAATGTGTTTTTAAACCCACATTTTTGTATTGACATACGGCTTAAAACTAAGCCAGAAGTTTTAAAAAAAAATGGCGTCTAGTTACACTGAAAGAATTTTAACAAGGGAAAAATCGGTGGAAAGAAAATAACTGCCTGACAACCCTGGAAGAAACAAATATTCTGATATTGTGTGAACCCGATATCGCTGATAATGACTTCCTCTGGGATATAAATTATTCTCGTGATAATTGTCTCAACAGTCGGGAATCGGTGGCAGTTAGAAGTCCCAGATATTGAAAATTTTTCCAAAAGTTTCATGTCATTTTCAATTTTTACTAAAGTTAAACAATGTTTTGACTGTACAGCGGTTATCGTATTTTTATTTATGAAAATATTTCTGAAAATGTGACAAATTTTGTGGCAGTTTCAGAGCGATTCTTGCTATATGGCATTTGGCGTTAAGAAAAAAGTTGAAAGAATTGGTTTTAAGCTGGAAATTATGAAAGCATTTGAACCATAGCTCTTTAATGTGTGTAGAATTATATTAGACAGATGATGCTTCATTAATAATAAAGAAGTGAAACAGTTATATTTCGATTTGATACAGTTATATATACGATTCTAGTTATATGGCATTTGGCGTTAAGAAAAAAGTTGAAAGAATTGGTTTTAAGCTAGAAATTATGAAAGCATTTTAACCATATCTCTTTAATGTGTGTAGAATTATATTAGACACATGATGCTTCATTAATAATAAAGAAGTGAAACAGTTATATTTCGATTTGATACAGTTATATATACGATTCTAGTTATATGGCATTTGGCGTTAAGAAAAAAGTTGAAAGAATAGGTTTTAAGCTAGAAATTATGAAAGTATTTTAACCATAGGTCTTTAATGTGTGTAGATTATATTAGACAGATGATGCTTCATTAATAATAAAGAAGTGAAACAGTTATATTTTGATTTGATACAGTTATATATACGATTCTAGTTATATGGCATTTGGCGTTAAGAAAGAATTGGTTTTAAAGCTAGAAATTATGAAAGTATTTTAACCATAGCTCTTTAATGTGTGTAGAATTATATTAGACAGATGATGCTTCATTAATAATAAAGAAGTGAAACAGTTATATTTTTACAGATATTGGTGTTATAAACGTGCTTAGTAATCTTAAAAGGAGATTTTATATCGGTGATATTAAAAAACTGATCGTCCTAAAAGTGCATTTTTTTTCAAATCTGTGTAGAATTTTTTAATGTGTGTAGAATTATATTAGATAGATGATGCTTCATTAATAATAAAGAAGTGAAACAGTTATATTTTTACAGACATTGGTGTTATAAACATGCTTAGTAATCTTAAAAGGAGATTTTATATCGGTGATATTAAAAAACTGAGCGTCCTAAAAGTGCATTTTTTTTCAAATGTGTGTAGAATTTTTTAATGTGTGTAGAATTATATTAGACAGATGATGCTTCATTAATAATAAAGAAGTGAAACAGTTATATTTTTACAGACATTGGTGTTATAAACATGCTTAGTAATCTTAAAAGGAGATTTTATATCGGTGATATTAAAAAACTGAGCGTCCTAAAAGTGCATTTTTTTTCAAATGTGTGTAGAATTTTTTAATGTGTGTAGAATTATATTAAACAGATGATGCTTCATTAATAATAAAGAAGTTAAACAATTATATTTTTACAGACATTGGTGTTATAAACGTGCTTAGTAATCTTAAAAGGAGATTTTATATCGGTGATATTAAAAAACTGAGCGTCCTAAAAGTGCATTTTTTTCAAATGTGTGTAGAATTTTTTAATGTGTGTAGAATTATATTAAACAGATGATGCTTCATTAATAATAAAGAAGTTAAACAATTATATTTTTACAGACATTGGTGTTATAAACGTGCTTAGTAATCTTAAAAGGAGATTTTATATCGGTGATATTAAAAAACTGAGCGTCCTAAAAGTGCATTTTTTTTCAAATGTGTGTAGAATTTTTTAATGTGTGTAGAATTATATTAAACAGATGATGCTTCATTAATAATAAAGAAGTTAAACAATTATATTTTTACAGACATTGGTGTTATAAACGTGCTTAGTAATCTTAAAAGGAGATTTTATATCGGTGATATTAAAAAACTGAGCGTCCTAAAAGTGCATTTTTTTTTCTCAAATGTGTGTAGAATTTTTAATGTGTGTAGGATTTTTAATGTGTGTAGAATTATATTAAACAGATGATGCTTCATTAATAATAAAGCAGTGAAACAGCTATATTTTTACAGACATTGGTGTTATAAACATGCTTAGTAATCTTAAAAGGAGATTTTATATCGGTGATATTAAAAAACTGAGCGTCCTAAAAGTGCATTTTTTTTCAAATGTGTGTAGAATTTTTTAATGTGTGTAGAATTATATTAAACAGATGATGCTTCATTAATAATAAAGAAGTTAAACAATTATATTTTTACAGACATTGGTGTTATAAACGTGCTTAGTAATCTTAAAAGGAGATTTTATATCGGTGATATTAAAAAACTGAGCGTCCTAAAAGTGCATTTTTTTTTCTCAAATGTGTGTAGAATTTTTAATGTGTGTAGGATTTTTAATGTGTGTAGAATTATATTAAACAGATGATGCTTCATTAATAATAAAGCAGTGAAACAGCTATATTTTTACAGACATTGGTGTTATAAACATGCTTAGTAATCTTAAAAGGAGATTTTATATCGGTGATATTAAAAAACTGAGCGTCCTAAAAGTGCATTTTTTTTCAAATGTGTGTAGAATTTTTTAATGTGTGTAGAATTATATTAAACAGATGATGCTTCATTAATAATAAAGAAGTTAAACAATTATATTTTTACAGACATTGGTGTTATAAACGTGCTTAGTAATCTTAAAAGGAGATTTTATATCGGTGATATTAAAAAACTGAGCGTCCTAAAAGTGCATTTTTTTTCAAATGTGTGTAGAATTTTTTAATGTGTGTAGAATTATATTAAACAGATGATGCTTCATTAATAATAAAGAAGTTAAACAATTATATTTTTACAGACATTGGTGTTATAAACGTGCTTAGTAATCTTAAAAGGAGATTTTATATCGGTGATATTAAAAAACTGAGCGTCCTAAAAGTGCATTTTTTTTCAAATGTGTGTAGAATTTTTTAATGTGTGTAGAATTATATTAAACAGATGATGCTTCATTAATAATAAAGAAGTTAAACAATTATATTTTTACAGACATTGGTGTTATAAACGTGCTTAGTAATCTTAAAAGGAGATTTTATATCGGTGATATTAAAAAACTGAGCGTCCTAAAAGTGCATTTTTTTTTCTCAAATGTGTGTAGAATTTTTAATGTGTGTAGGATTTTTAATGTGTGTAGAATTATATTAAACAGATGATGCTTCATTAATAATAAAGCAGTGAAACAGCTATATTTTTACAGACATTGGTGTTATAAACATGCTTAGTAATCTTAAAAGGAGATTTTATATCGGTGATATTAAAAAACTGAGCGTCCTAAAAGTGCATTTTTTTTTCAAATGTGTGTAGAATTTTTTAATGTGTGTAGAATTATATTAAACAGATGATGCTTCATTAATAATAAAGAAGTTAAACAATTATATTTTTACAGACATTGGTGTTATAAACGTGCTTAGTAATCTTAAAAGGAGATTTTATATCGGTGATATTAAAAAACTGAGCGTCCTAAAAGTGCATTTTTTTTTCTCAAATGTGTGTAGAATTTTTTAATGTGTGTAGAATTTTTAATGTGTGTAGAATTATATTAGACAGATGATGCTTCATTAATAATAAAGCAGTGAAACAGTTATATTTTTACAGACATTGGTGTTATAAACATGCTTAGTAATCTTAAAAGGAGATTTTATATCGGTGATATTAAAAAACTGAGCGTCCTAAAAGTGCATTTTTTTTCCAAATATATAGAATATATTTTATGCATAAAGGAAATAATCATAACGGGCTGATATAAAGTACTAACCTTTATTGATTAAAAAAAATCTGTTATGAATATTAATAAAAAGCATTTTAATGTAGGTTTAAGATCCTCCATAACGGTCCCCAAAGCAAAATTTATGACTCTAATACCGTCGTCACGAGTTACAAATCAAAAGTGGCAGAGCAGACATATGTAACTTATTTTTCCTACCATTGACATATTCTGCATAGAGTTATCAACTATCTTTTTCTTTCGTATGTAGAAATTTTATTGTAAAAAAAGGTAATCAACTATAAGTAATCCTACATTAATAACCGGAGGTAGTTTAGTTAGAAGAGACTACCTGAAATTTTTTTATATGTCCTTTAATTGACCAATTATTTTCCGTATTGTATTTTATCATGTAAGCATTAATCATTAAAAAATTTCTAAATTAACAATATGTTATATATTTCATGACACACCGAAATGCATGCATTATGCTCCAGTTGAGGCGCATCTACACACAAGCGAATCAGCTCCCCCCCCCCGTCGCCTCTTCACACATTTTGGTGTCTATTGGTTCCCCTAAGTAATTCGTCGCTTTGATCATTCGTCTTAATGTCGCTCTCCGGGGCGGTTTGAGTACGAATGATCAAAGGCACGAGGGACGCCCCAAAACCTCCTCTCGGCGACGGGACCAATAAATCACTGCTTTCCTTACACTTCGCTCTCTGTTTCGCGAGTGTGTGCTCGCAGTGTTAGATGTGTAAACTATTTCTGTAACAGAGAGAGTTTTGATATAGAAAGTAGAATACAGGGAGTGTTCAAAAGAAGACAGAACTTTTTAAGGGGGTCCAGGACACATTTTGAAATTTTTTTTATTTATTGAGTTAAAATTTTTTTGTAATGCTTAACCATATAATTTGTAAACAAAATCACATCATAAAACTTCTCAAAAAGTTTTTAAAAATTTAAAAATTTTTAATTTTTAATAAAAGTGGGGTAATTTAAAATCGTTATAACTCGAAATATTATAGGTCGAATTTCAATTTTTTTCATTTAATCAAACAGAAATATTTAAGTTTTAATTATGATTCACCGTTTTTTAAAATATTAATTTTTTTAAAAATCAAAAATATTTAGATTAAAAATTACGAAAAAAATTATGTAACTTATTTAAAAAAAATCATATTTTCAAAAGTAAATATTTTTTTCAAATTTGCTGAATCAAAATTAAAGTAAAATAGTTCAAAAAGACATGTTACGAGTTTCAACCATTTATTTTTAATAGTTCTTGACTTATAACAATTTAAAAACGAGAAATGTGGAGAAAACCCATCATGCAAAAAAACGCACTTACAGCTTTAAACAACGATTGGCTATTAGAATGTTGAAAAACAAATAATAATTTCTCCTGTTCTAATTAAGATAGAAACATGGTTTAAATGTCATTTTAAGCTCAAACGAACACACAAATTTTTAATGCAATAAATTTTTTTTCGAAAATTCGAATAATTTTGTGTCCTGGGCCCCCTTAAATAGTGTGCCAACAGGTGCAGAGAGCGGGCTATGGTTACTGGGTTCAAATGACAGCAGGGTTTGACAGGTCAAATTGCCATTTGTCCTGTTACGCTGTGATTGTGAAGTGATGTGTATTATAGTGATTATAGTATATTGTGAAGTATTTGTGAAGTGATGAGATGTGCGTCGCAGTCGATATACGCGTCATCGACTTCCGGAAGATTTTCACCTTCAGCCACGCAATCTTCTTCTTCCGTTTCATTGTAATCTGAAGGTGAAGGGCTAATTTCATTGTTGGATTCCGAGAAACCTGCTTTATTAAACGCATTGGTAACGCATTTTTTGTCGACACTGTCCCATTCAGCAGAAATCAAATTCAGAGCTTCCAGAACATTTATCTTTGCTGTAGAAGCATCATGCAGGTCACCGGAACCAATAAAAAGAAGTGATTTCCTAACCAGTTGTGTTCCTGGTAATGTGATTTAAATAATAGGATAATTCCTAGATCCAAAGGTTGAAATTGGCTGGTGCAGTTTGCTGGAAAATATTCTACTCGCACATTTTTCAATTTAAGATCCAAATGAGAGGCGCAGTCTTCTATATAAATAAAGTAACAGAGGACTTTGTCATTATCAATAAAAATAATTATTTTTCGCTCCTGTAGTCGAATTTTTTTATCCAGTTTTCGAAGAAAATCTTCAAACAGCAATTGCGTCCTACGCCATCTTTGCTCTACCGATCACAAGAGGTGTTAATTTCTCACTTCCGTCGGCATTAGTACATAATAAAACAGTTAAGCGTATTTTTGAAAGTTTTCCCCCGTGGAAATTTTCGCCTTTGACCGTCAATATTTTGTCGATTAACAAGTTAAAAAATAGTCCCGTCTCGTCGGCGAAGAATACGTCTCTTGGATTGTGCTCCTTTAATAAATTTGACAAAGGGTTCTCTTTCCACTGCGGCACAGTTCAAATATCCACACCATCGGATTCTCCATAGATGGATTTATAACATAAATTGATCCTTTTTTTAAATATGTCGATCCAGCCATTCGATGCAGAGAAGCTTTGGAGTTTAAGCCTTTCAGCAGTTTCAAGCGCATTTTCTTTAACGATGGATCCGTTGATTGGAATTTTTGATGCCCGGGCTTTCTTGAACCATTCCATTAATTTTTTTTTTCCAAATCATCATACGGAGATGTCTTAAGCGTTTTTCGTTTCTTTGCAGATTTTCCGAATTTTTCAGCACTTAAATCTACCGAAGCTTCTTGCTTTACAATCGTTTGCAAAGTTGAATATGCAATACCCAAAGATTTAGCAAGATTAATTTTAGTGCCATGAAATTCTTTAGCTTTTTCGACGATTTCGGCCTTTTTGGCTAGAGGGAAACATTTTCGTTTAGACATCCTTCCTTCAAGTTAAGAACGGTCGACAATGAGAAAAATAATTACGGTGCTCAAATGAACTTTTATAGACCAGCTGAAACCAGTTTTACTTTTAGTGGGTTTCATGGTCTGGTCATAGTCCCCCCCCCCCACCTATCCATGTGAAGTGTGGACATTGGACAATCAAAACAAAAGAGATCGATCACCTCTTTCTCTTTTTTTTGACATAGTGATCGAAGAATCGAAAGGCATTGCCGTGATTCTCAACCACTGGCGGGTGTCTCGTGCTTTTCTTCTTCCCCCACCCTTCTGATTTTAACACTGGGTGGAAACCCCTCCTGCCTACCACACACATACAAAAGGACAGTAAGACGGAACAGAAATAATGCCAGAATGCTTCAAACTGGTAAGAAACGAGTTTTCTTGAAAGGAAGAACTTGAAAAAGTTTGTGTGAACCTTATAGAGAAAAAATGATTTTGTTCTTGTCTTCAGAAAAAAACGTATTAAACGGGATTTTCTGGAAAGGGGTAACGTAAAATCCGGGATATTTTAACATTATCGGTATAGGCAATTTTCACGGACCAGCAGAAAATGACGTAGGAACCGGGATAACGTACGAAACGGACAACGTAAAATCGGGGTTCTACTGTATATATATATATATATATATATATATATATATATATATATATATATATATATATATATATATATATATATATCACAGCAGTTTAGTCCATGCACTTTTTGAATATGTCTGTTCATGCAGCAACATTGTTTTTCCAATGGCCAAAGTTACAAAAGACCACTACACCACAAAAAATAGGATGAACAAATACAAATAAGAAGGAAACACAAAAAAGAAACGTGGCGAGGAAAGTCTATGAAAGTCCATTGCACGCCAGTAACGGTCGTATAAAGAGGTGTCCCTCGGTGCCGGGCAACGACGAAGGTGGTCCACATCCATCTCCTCCCGAAGGTCACAGAGTGTGCAGAAAGGAGCTGACACAACATGAATTCCATGTAGGTGTTTGAGGAGGCAGTCATGACCAGTGGCCAGGCGAAACTCGGCAACTGCTCTACGTCTTGGCCACTTAGGAAGATCTTGGAGATTATTTCACCAGATTTTTCCAGAATTTCTCTCTGTGTATTGAATTAGGGTGAAGTCCTTTATATTTTTCTTGATTATCCGCTTGGCATTGGTAAGAGGGACAGCTTTCCTTGATGACTGTAGAATAGAAGCTCCCTGTTTTGCAAGGTGATCTGCTAACTCATTACCAGCTACACCACAGTGTCCCGGGATCCACTGCAAGACCATTTCCCTAGAAAGCCCAGACAGACTCTGCAGTTTTTTACACTCGAGGATGTTAGAGGAAGCAGGAGTAGTATTTGAATTCACAGCAAAAATCGCCGCTTTTGAATCACAGAAAATAACGGCCCTCAAAAAACTGTGCAGATGACAGTGCAACTGCGACAGAGCTACACGAATGGAAGCAACTTCACCATCGAAAGCAGTTGTGCATTTTCCAGTCGAAAAATAAAAGGAGAAAAAAGGGCAATAGACCCCTGCCCCTGCGTTATCGGTGTCCCTCAAAAGACTTCCATCGGTATAGATATGTAACCATTAGGGTTCAGGGTATATGGTGCTTATCGTTTCCAGAGCAAGCCCTCTTAAAATCGCAATGTCTTGCTCTTTTTTGGAAACCGCTCGGATGAGTTCAGTACGGATCCTGAAACCTTTGTCAATCGTTGGATCCAAACGTAGGGCTAAAGGCTCGGGATCGAAATTTATATCAAGCAGTTCTTTTAGTTCCATAACACCCTGCACAAAACCACGCTGGGACTTCAAACACCTCATTGAGCTCAAAGAGTCTACGCTCAAAAAAGAGAGACAATCAGGTAATCGTTTAATTTTTTCCCATAGTAGCAGGGCCCTCTCTTGAAATACATTCCTTAAGGGTTTATTTTCTGTCATCACAAACATTGCGTCGATCGGTGTTGTTTTTACGAACCCCGTAAGTGCCTGAACCGCAGTGCCTGATTCTGGGTCCTGTCAAGTAAATCAGTAACAGAGCCAGAAGCTGTAATCAGAGGCTCACAACAGTAGGTTATAATGGGCAGAATAAAAAGCTTATAAGTTAAATTTAAAGTATGGCTAGAACAGCCCCATCTAGAGCCAATCAGTTGTTTCAAAAGTGTCATTCTTTTAGAGACACGATTTACAGTGTTTTCAGTGCGATTTCTCCAGGATAGTTTTCGATCAAAGGTTACACCCAAACCCTGCAGCAAAATAAGATTAAAATGATTAATCTTATCATGCAGCAAAATAAGATTATAATGATTAATCTAAAAATTTGCTGCTAAGAGGGTAAAGTCAGTACATAGATCTGTTAAAGAGTATTTTCCAAGAACTTATAAAAATCATCTTAAAAAAACTGATAAAGAAGAAAAACTTAAGTATTTACACTTTTTTTAGCTATCCAAATAAGATAAACCGTAAAAATATTTTCGTAGCCACATTAAATAAACAAAACAGAAACACTTTAACCAAACCTTTATCAACAATGCTTTAAGCTCAATTTAACAAATATAAACTCCTAAAGCACGTAGTAATTTTAATTAAGATTCCAATATAGGAAAACATTGCTCAATTAAAGTATTAAACTACGCGCAAAATATTCTATTAATCTGCATTTTAATCAAAAATTTAGTTTAAGGCGAAGATTCCGTCGTAAAGAGGCTAGTTACCATTTTATTGTCTAGAAAATTGTGTACAGGGTTAACTTGGTCGAGTTGCTCCTTCAGTACATGTGCCAGAATTGCGCAATTTTCGGGACATTTTTAACTATTTAATTGCATGCAGAGTTAAAAGTATTCATTATTACTAATGAGGTGCTTTACTAAGGGGGCAGTGACACGATTACGAGAGCTAATGTACGCAAAATGCTAGTTATTTAAGTGCTTGAAATTTGAAGTGAACGTAATTAAACACCTGTAAAGAAACATATTGAAGACTGCAAGATGTTCAAAAAAAGAAATTATTATTTTTTAATTTTCAATTTCAGAGTGAAGTTATGCAACACAGTCAATGGTTTAAAGAAAAATGGTTGTTATCTCCAGATGTAGTTATTAAAGTACAGGAAAATCAGATATGAAATGAAGAACATGCATAATATATTTCTATGTTACGAATAATTAATTTGAAGGATTAACAAAATTAAATCACTCTTATGCGTGTTAATATGAATTATATCTACACTGTAAAGATGAAATGCTCCTTCAGGTGTACAAAATTATCTGTATCAGGCTTTATTGCTTTCGGGTAGCGGATTTACCAGTTTTAAAGCGTACCTCACTTTTTTATGTCAAACATTTTCGGCCCTTTCCCATAATACCGATCGATCGCCAACCTCTTGGCTTGGAAAAGCTTGTTAATTTACCATTTTACCATTATAATGTAGTTTTAAAAAATACGTGATGTGATAAAAATGTGCGTATTATCTTGTATTCATTTTAATTCTTTAATTGGCGACTTTATGGTATTACTATTGGCGACCTCCCTCATGACGTTGGCGATGGGTCGGTATAATGGGAAAGAACATATATTTCCGTACCCTTTTAATTCCATTTTTGTAATGGGTACAAAAGAGAGTTTTATTTTTACAGTGTTGTATACAAAAATATTTGTTTGAATATAAACCTACACATCTCCTAATCTCCGCTACAGTAGAGTTCATCTGCATTTATACATACGCACAATTTTTTTTTGTATACATGCAATTTCTTTGCTTTACTTCCAAGGTATTTTTTGTAATACAAATATTATTCTTCTGTTCATAGATGATTTTACTTAAACATCGAAGCATTTTGATTGTTTTCAGATTCACTTTATATTTAAACGCACGATTTGAGATCTATCCCGTTATATCTTCATTTATACTCAAATGCATAGCCACGCATAGCAATACATAGATAGATACATTCATTCGAGTAAATCATTTAATGCAATTAATGCCTAGAGACCTTGGGTCAAATAGCTTTATCGGAATTGCTGAAGAGCAGAAAGTCAAACAGCCAGAATTACAGTTGAAATGCAAAGCACTCTGGCCTATTTACTCTCAGCACGATATGCTTAAATATCACCGGGAAATCACACGAAATTTTAATAATATGCCTAGTGGAATTATGCAACAAATGAAACGTTCAAACAGGCTGTATTTATCAATTTTCTTTCACTTTCAAATATATGTACATTTGCTATTATCAGGATTCTACAGTATGAGATAATATTTGATAATATATTATTTCATACAAAAAATTTAAAAAAATAGGAAATAATCGAAATAAAAAAATTCTGTAAATTGTTTGTGTTAAAAGGTTATAAAATACCAATTAGGATTGATTTTTAGCATAATGTATTGTTTATGTAGTTAGATATAGAACTTATTCACATATTTAAGTCAAAATTCGCGCTATGAGAAGGCGTTCATTAGCAGTTTGGATAAAGTTTTGTGCTAGTGATGCACATATACAGGAATTCTATGTTTTTTCCTATGATATGTGTTCATTTTAATGTAAAATATAAACAAATCAAATAAACAAAAATAAAAAGCAAGCATAGACTGCTAAATCACTTTAACTTAAAACATATCCTGCAAAGAAAACATAAAACATTTTCAATAGAGAATAGCGCAGAAGCTCCATATCCTCATAATGAAAAAATACAAATATAACTAAAAATAAATAATCCAACAGAGATAGATAAAAATAATAAGAATATAGACAAAAAACAAACAGAAATCAAGCACTCAAGGCATCCATGCACCAAAGGCAAGATTCTGTAGAAGTGGCGGAACTGAACCATAAAACAACATAGAGGTAACCGAAAGGTCTCTTCTTCAGGGAGCCTAACCAAATGAGTTACCTCAAGGGGAACTTTCTGAATAGGATGCAGGTAAGTCCAACAGACATCCCAAGGCCCCGAGTCCCCCAAGGAAGCAATTAGTTTGAAAGAAAATGAAAAGACAAACACAACTTACAGTAAGGGCTCAACGCAACGTACATGCAAGCACACAAATAATCCTAATGCAAAGTCAAACATGCATACACACCCCAATTCCTTAAGTGACGGTTATGGCGAAACAGCAGCCAATTCTATCCTAGAAGTTACGTCATTGTAACAATACTACAGCGCCACTCCTCATTACAGCTAAACCAAATGAAAACATAAATACTATCCTAAACATCTCTAAAAATTGCTGTAATGGGTGGCACTGTAGTATTGTTATAATGACGTAACTTCAAGCTAATGGGTCTGGAAATGTCGTACTTGTAAGCTAAGATATATCCTTGCTTTTTTTCAGTAAACACAAGTGAATAAAAGTTCATAGCATAAAGATGGAATTTCTAAGAGCCTTTTACAGTAGCTAATTCTCGGAAAAAATCTTGTTTTGACAATCCGAAAATAGAAGACAAATGAAATTTATTTCTAACATAATACGCATGTGGTATTGAGGACATTCACCCACATAATCCGTGAAGCTTTTGGGATACCATACCGGGAGTGCCAAGTAGGTGTGACAAATTAAATTTATTTGTAACATAATACACATGTGGTCTTGAGGACTTTCGCCCACATAATCCATGAAGCTTTTGGGATTCCATAACGGGAGTGCCTAGTGGGTCTGACAAATTAAATTTATTTGTAACATAATACACATGTGGTCTTGAGGACCTTCGCACACATAATCCATGAAGCTTTTGGGAAACCATAACGGGAGTGCCTAGTGGGTCAGACAAATGAAATTTATTTCTAACATAATACCCATGTTGTCCTCCGGACATTCGCTAGCATAATCCGTGAAGCTTTTGGGATTCCATAACGGGAGTGCCTAGTGGATCTGACAAATGAAATTTATTTCTAACATAATACGCATGTGGTCTTGAGGACATTCGCCCACATAATCCGTGAAGCTTTTGGGATTCCATAACGGGAGTGCCTAGTAGGTCTGACAAATGAAATTTATTTATAACATAATACGCATGTTGTCCTGAGGACATTCGCCTACATAATCCGTGAAGCTTTTGGGATTCCATAACGGGAGTGCCTAAGTGGGTGTGCCAAAGTCCTATCAGGAAACAATATAGAAACATCCATGTCTTGGCTGAGATTCAAACCCAGGCCCACACGGGCAGCTTACACTACTAACACCTATCTTGATGGCATTTCAAATATTTCTTATTTCTTTGATCATAACTCTTTTCTCTTAAAAACTTCACACGTTTCTCCTTCTGTACGCATTCACATTTTATCCTATTAGTATAATTTTCTAAACATGAGGCTGTTTTAAGATTTCATATCTTCATGTTCTAGGCACAAAATTACTGACTATTATTCTTTTTTATTTAACTGGTAGATTTTAACTCTCACTGCTGTTTAATCTAGTTACTAAAGAAATAAAAATGGAAAAAAAAAGTATTATGATGAGTAAGAACCAACACAAAGAAAGTTTGTGAGAATAGTATTTAAGAGAAAGTACGTCCTTTATTCGAAACATGCTATAAAGATTTTAATATTTATGCATTACTCTATATTTTCAGAAAAATCTTATTGTGTACGCCATTTACGTTAAAAACTACCCGAAAGATATCATGCATGTGATACTATAAAACATAATTTTTAATTTTAATACTAAATTAGTCACTTTTTTCGCCAGAGCGATGTTAATAAGTTTCTACTGAAATAGTGTTAGAAATAAAAATGCGCAAACCGTGAGGTGAAATAAATATTTTTTTCGAGGAAAAAGGATAACTGTACAGGTTGGTCATAAAAAAATGCCGATATATGGACCTCTAGCTGCCGTTCCATTCAACCGATCGAGATGAGATTGCAATTACAGTTATTCAGAGGTATGAGGTCGGGATTTTGTGAACGGAAACAATGAGGCGCTCACGGTTACGGTTATAGGTACAGAAACTCGAAATTTTCGAATGGCAACACCCACTTTTTCCCTCGCATAATGCTCAGCGAATGCGAAAACCCTAGAGAGCGTTGGAAAAGTACGTGTTTCACAATGAATGGACGCGTTATGCACGCACAAAAAACAGCTCTGCGAACGGCCTACAAAAACACGATCGGGGGCGCACGGAGGAAATATGCATATGACAGAGGCAAGACCCTAATCACTAATGACAACACAAATCGAACAAACGAAAACTTTTATTTGGATTACACATTTTCCACATGGGTGCCATCATCGTGTTTTTGTTGGTCGTTCTCAGAGCTTTTTTTTTTTTTTTTTGTGCGTGCATAACGCGTCCATTCATTGTGATACAAGTACCGCTCCAACGCTCTTTAGGGTTTTCGCATGCACTGAGAATTTTGCGACGATAAAAAGTGGGTGTTGAAATTCGAAAATTTCGAGTTTCTGTACCTATAACCGTAACCGTTAGCGCCACTTTGTTGCCGTTCACAGAATCCCGAGCTCATACATCTGAATAACTATATCTGTAATCTCATCTCGATCGGTTGAGCGGAACAGCCGCTAGAGGTCCATATATCGGCAATGATTTTTTATGACCACCCTGTACTTTTGTTTTTAAAGGCACAAATATAATTCCAGATTCGTAATATTGAAATTGTCCCTCTTCCCTGTTACTTGAATCAATTTAATCTGATATAATGTTCTGGACTCCAAACAACAATATTCTATATGTTCGAATATGGGAAGAACCCAAACCAAAAGCTGTTCTAGTCATTCCCATAACTGCGTTTCGCTAGAAAGAAGTAATTTGTTAAGGTCACAAAAAAATTAAGGTACTTTATTATATTTATGCTTGCATGCAGAAGCTTTGATTCTGCACGTATTGCTTGAAGACGCCTCTAAAAGCAAGTAAATAGAGATTCTCTTAATATTTAAGGTGTGTTACTTATGATAACAACTCTCCTCAGTTTAGGAAGGTGCAGGTTTTTTTTAAAAATTTAATTTAAGAAGTTATTTTTCTTTCCACTTCTCCCAATATCAGTCCTCCTTTGTTGTTTGCCCTCTCTCTTAGTTTGATTCAAAAATGCTGAAATGTCTCTCCATTTAAATCACTAATTTGAATCCCCTAGAGCGGAAGGAAAACTTAAAAAAAAATGACTAAAAGGTCTTTAATATTTATTTCTCGTATTATTTCTCAGATCTTGTTGATTCATCGTTTGCAAAATGGGGGGGGGGGTGAAAGACTTACTTTCTAGATACTCAAACATAAGGAAAATGTAATAGGTATGTGTAAATTGATTTTCATACTTGAAAAGAACTGTTTTTTACAGGCTGAAAAATACATTTTTAAAAATATTCCATAAAACTGACTATATGCTGGTATATCATGGATATTTTCATTAATTTCTTGCGTAATGATCTAAGCAGGGTGACTAGCATGTAGAGCAGGGATGACGAACCTATGACCAGCGGGTCAGACATTGACCCACGCATACTTTTTAAATAACCCACGCGTTGATTTTTATAAACTTATAAGTGAGAATCCCTCTCCCTTTCCACGTGATGCCACTGACTTTGTGACCCACGATCTAGTACTAAAAAAATAATGAACAAAATTTGACACATTTCTCAAAAACGTTTGCCATCACTGATGTAGAGTGTTAATTGTGCTCATTCGGCCTCATTGAAAATCAACAAACCACTTAAATCATTGAAAGCGCGAACTCATCGTAATACTTATCATCATTATATCTTAGCCTGGATTTAGTTTCTGTCATCGTTTCTCTCTATTCTAAAAAAAAGTAACTGCCGCCGCCACCGCTGTCAAAAGCTTGCCACGCTATCTCCGCCTAAACCGCTAGGGGTATGGGGTCGAGACCGATACCAATAGATGTAGAAAAATGCGGGGAAGAAAGTAAGACAAGTCTCAGTTTCGTCGAACTTTAAGTTTTTTTATTATTTTATGTTTTGTGGAAAAATATTGACTTTTTCATGTTCAGATTACGATAACTCGCCAAAAATTAATCGTAGAATTTTGATCTTTTTACAATCTAAGACTACAGACATTTCTCCTTCAAACAAGACCTCGTTTGTTTAAAAATAATTTAAAACAGACTAATATTTTCATCAAAATATTAAACCCACTTTTTCGAGAAATATCGTCATATATGTGGATATAATATCGATGCTCTTCGAGTTTTTATCCTACAAAGAAAATATTTACATCATCTGGAAGATGAAAGCTTTCTCATTCATATAAACCTCATTTCAAATCTGTATCTTAAAATTGAGATTTTCAATTGAATTTTAAAGCTGAAACAGTGATTCCTCTTCGCAGTGAATCCCCTTCAACAGTAAATGGATGGAAGCTGTTGCATTGCCCGAGAATCCCCCCTATGTATCTCGCATTAGCAAATTATTCCTTCAACATGATGTGCCATGATTGGCGCTGTGCTTGAGAGCGCTGCAAGTATTCGATAGTCCCCTGTTCGAACCCGGTGGACACTCATTTTTCTAATTATTCTAAATATTTGAATTTTATTCTTTATTTCTTATTATATTTTTTATTTTTCTTATCTGAATAGGGCTTAATTTTTATATTTTTATTTTACTGCTGGGCACATATTTTCTGATGTACATATCTTGCTACTGGAGGTAAAGTCGTAAGACCATGGCACTCCAAGAAACTCAATATACCTTGACCTTGACCCTAACAGAGGAGCGAGCGTAGCGAGCTTAGTTGCCTACAAAAAAGTAATGTATTATGAAGACGTGGAACAAAGTTTTCTACATTGTACGGGAACTAACAAGAGTTTTCCAACTTTAATTTCTGCCAACCTCATACCAAGTGTCGAATCTGTATACAATTTGACAAACGTACTTTTGAAGCACGATAAATCTGGGAATTCTTAACAGTTTCAGAGCACGGACGTTCTTTTCGAATTTTGCATTGATTTATTAAACGAGCCTCGTAGATAAAGTTACAGGTACCATGCGAGTATTATGTTCCCACTGAGAATCCCTCACTACACATTCATGGCCAGGAATACGACAACGATGTCCATAGGAGGTCCGGTTCCTCCGCCAAGCAAACGGTCGTTGTATTGGCGGTCGACCGAAGAACATCATCATCATATTTGCGCGACAGCCCAAGTTGAAGATTCCTCCAGGACAGCCTATTTCAAGACCATTTCCTCACTCCAATCACTCTAAAATCTGATTCAACAGAATCGAGACATCTTAGTTGTGACCTTCCTCCTTTCCGACTAGTAAAGGGTCTTGCAACAAAAACCGAAGAACATGAGTGGACGTATAGGAAGCATAGAACGTACATGCAGGCAGTAATAAATTGGCATAATTGGAAAAAGTTCTTATAAATTATTAAATAAGTAAGCAGAAAAAACTCTTCGTTGGGATAAGAAACGAAAATTTAAGCCCTTGCCGCAAAAGAACGTAAATTAGTATGAGGGAGCTGATACTCGACTTATGAAAACCATAATATTAACCTACTGATGTTGTGGTAAATATATTGGCTTCAAAATCTAGAAAGTAGGTTAGATCCTCACTTCTGGAAGACTGTAGTTACACTGTTAGTAAAACTTATACTCAAAACGTCAGTATCCTGCACATCCATTACGAAATGTTCTACATTAGATCAAATACATGCCTTTTCTATACATTTTACAAAAGAATCTCCGTAGATTAGAGATGAACACTGAAGGGTTTATCTTTTCAGCCTTGTAACTCCAGTCGTCTTTGCAGTAAGAAAATTACCCTCAACATTTTCTGCTGAATGCTCACACTTCCATTAAGTAAAGATTATTGTTAAACATACTGACTAATATTCTCGCTTTATCTGGTTGTACACAAAATATGTTCTGTTTACAGAGAGGCAGTTATGAAGCGCCTCCCAATATGTTGCATCTTTCCCAGTTACGTCTCAGTAAACAATATTTCATCATACTCTTCTCCACATTAAATAGCCGTTGCTCTGCCCAGAAATTAATGTAGCGGAAACTTAGAAGATCTGCCTAATTCTGAGCCTAGTCTGAATTTGTCAAGCGCAAAACTAGCTTAACAATAAACAAATTCCTTAAAATGAAATATAAGCACCCTTCGTGATTGGTACCCAAATGCAGCCTTTCAACTACTAAGGATAGTTTAAGTATGAAACTTGTTCCGTTTATTTTTAACAATAGATGAAAGTCATGTAAGCAAAGACAGTTGTACCAAATTTTCAGTTGTACATTTAATGTGGTGAGTTGTGATATTTATTCTATGTAGTCACCTTTTTTCATTTATTTGTAACTTTAAATTCTGTTGTTTGGGTATAAAACCCACCATCAAATGAACTGGTAAAAACACTATGCATTCATTAATTGGTTCCCATGTTTTTGAAGTCAGAAAAAAATACTCGAAAAAAAATATTTAGTCCATTTAACAGTTATTTAAGGAATTTTTGAAATTAAAATGTAAACTATACGCATGTTAACAATTTAAATATTACTTTTTATATCATGATTAAATTTTACAATTTGCGTGTTGGAATTAAACGTTTTATAATGAAAATCCAAATTGTTGCTACGAATTTCAACAACACGCTGTACAAATATCGAGAAGATGCGTCTCAACTACTTTACCGATAGTTCACTGTCTGTCTGTAGCTCAGCGCATGCGAAAACCCTAAAGAACGTTGGAACGGTACGTGTATCACAAAAAACGGACGTGTTATGCACGCACAAAAAACAGCTCTGCGAACGGTCTACAAAAACGATATATGGACCTCTAGCGACCGTTCCGTTCAACATATCGAAATGAGATTTCAGATATAATTATTCAGATGTATGAGCTCGGGATTTTTAGAACGGCGACACAGTGACGTGCACGGTTACGATTATAGGTATAGAAACTCGAAATTTTCAAATGGCAACGCCCACTTTCTCCCACCGTAAAATGCTCAGCGCATGCGTAAACCCGAAAAAGAGTTAGAACTATACGTGTATCACAAAAAACGGACACATTATGGACGCAGAAAAAAACAGCTCTACGAATGGCTACCAAAAACACGATCAGAGAGCTTTTTTTCGGTTTTCTACGCTGAATATCTGGCGAATGGCGTTCTGTGATTGGTTTCTAGCCTCTGTCATATGCAAATTTTCTCCGTGCGCCCCGATCGTGTCTTTGTTGGCCGCTCACAGAGGTGGTTTTTGTGCGTGCATAGCGCGTCCGTTTTTTGTGATACACGTACCGTTCCAATGTTTTTTAGGGTATTCGTATGCGCTGAGCATTTTGCGACGGGAAAAGTGGGCGTTGCCATTTGAAAATTTCGATTTTCTATACCTATAACCGTAACCGTGAGCGTCACAGTGTTGCCGTTCTCCGAGTCCCAAGCTCATACCTCTGAATAACTATATCTGAAATCTCATCTCGAGCGGTTGAACAGAACGGCCGCTAGAGGTCCATATATCGGCAAAGTTTCTTTATGACCACCCGGTATATATACACTGGTGAAATAAATTAAGAGAATTTGCATATTTTATCGAATTTCATGAAAAGAACTGAACTGAATGTAAAACCACTGCTTCTAGACAAAACTGCAAATCTTGTACGTCGAATACGTAAACGTACACGTGTGTAGGCGGAGCCAGAAGAGATACAGGCTTTATAAGCGCGCGTAAGTTAAGACGCATTTCGCTCGCTAGCACACCTCGGCGAATTTCTTTGTGTTATTTCGCAGCAATCGGTTAATTTCAAATAGTAACGGTAAAAATGAGTAACCACCAACGTTTAGATGATGGAATGAGGTGGCGAATTGTGAGGAGGCTAGAAGCAGGCCAATCTCAAGTCTAAATTTGTAGAGAGTTCAATTTAACGCTCAGCGCCGTGTGTAACTTATGGAAACAGTTCCAGGATACCAGATCCATAGAGAGAAAGCCTGGGCAAGGTCGTCCAAGGGACACGACGACCAGAGAAGATCGCCATTTGTCTATTATAGCGAGGTGCAACAGGAGTGGTACAGCTTCTCAGCTCTCTCGTGACTTGTATGCAGCCACAGGAACCCGTGTATCAAGGGTGACTGTTTCCAAAAGACTTCATGAGAGATGGTTGTTTGCAAGAAGACCTGCTGTTTGCGTCCCGATCACTTCTACGAACAGGAGAATCCGTTTATCATGGTGCAGAGAACATAGAGATTGGAGTATGAATCAATGGGCGACCGTTCTCTTCACTGATGAGTCCCGGTTCAGCCTCAACACCGATCCTCGCCGTACGTTCATATGGAGAGAACCAGGGACCCGCTACCTACCCTCCAATGCCTGCGAAATCGACCATTATGGCGGAGGAGGTTTAATGGTATGGGCAGGCATCATGTTGGATGGCCGCACACCTCTCCATATCTTTGAAAGAGGCACTGTGACTGTTGTGAGGTATAGGGATGAGGTCTTGGAGACCTTTGCTCGCCTTTTCAGGGGTGCAGTTGGCCCTGAGTTCACTTTATTGGGCGATAACGCGAGGCCACATAGAGCTCTTCTGGTCGACGAATTTCTAGAGAGTGGGGATATTCGCCGGATGGATTGGACAGCCAGATCTCTAACTCTACCTTAACTCTATAGAGCATGTCTGGGACGGTCTGGGGAGGGCAACTGCAACTCGCAATTCCCCTCCGAGAACCATCCAGGGGATGAAAACTGCGTTACTGAACGAGTGGGACCAATTGCCACAGGAAATGATAAACTGTCTTATTTCGAGTATGAAATCACGTTGCGAGACCTGTATATCTGTAAGAGGGGACCATACCCCTATTAACCCATTTATTAACCCATTTTTTTGTTTATTCTGCAACCGCTGTTTCATAACTTCCGACTCCAACGAGCGTTACGCACGATCATGCGTGTGTATTACAATTATTGAATGGTTATTTGTTTGGCATTGTATCAATGTACGTACATATCAAATTTCATTAAAATCGGTACAGTAGTTCTTGAGATAATCGACCAAGTCTACAAATTCTCTTAATTTCTTACACAAGTGTAAATATTAAATTCATAAACCTTTTATCATATATGTCAAAACTAAAATTACCATGAGAATGAACACTGATGTTAATATTGAAAAAGTTTACAATAATATTATTATGGCTACTTATATATATATATATATATATATATATATATATATATATATATATATATATATATATATATATATATATATATATATATATATATATATATATATATATATATATATATATATATATATATATATATATATATATGTATGTATGTATGTATGTATGTATGTATATATATATATATATATATATATATATATATATATATATATATATATATATATATATATATATATATATATATATATATATATATATATATATATATATATATATATATATATATATATATATATATATGCAGTGGAATCTCGATCTATCGTTTTCCAAGGAACCGATTGAAATGAACGATAAATGCGGAAAAACGATAGATTCGGAAACATAACAAAGCAATATGATCGTTGGGACTGGATAAAATGAACGACACATACGGAAAAACGATGGATCCGAAAACGATCGATCGAGATTCCACTGTATATATATATATATATATATATATATATATATATATATATATATATATATATATATATATATATACATAACTCCCCTTAATGGCCGTTCTTAGAAAGGGAGTATGAAATTTCCGTTCTAAAGAGGATATCGGAAAAATGGGCCGCGCAAGCTAAGGTTCAGAGAACATTTATATATACTTTACTCAAATCAGCGTCTAAACACTTATTCTACGAATTGTGATCATATCACAACTTTGTTTAGTTAGGAAATCTATTTGTTTTATATTCCTCAACTGATACTAATATTCATCGCTATCAGCCCAAACTTATCCTTTCGATTATCTGTCAAGTTGCTAAAAAAATACTAAATAAGTAAGTAAAAAAATGCAGTTAGTGCCCTGAAGGAAATTTGAATACGTTTTAACGCCAATGGCTTCCTTCTTATCCATTTAATGCTCTCGCTTTCCACTTAAAAATCTCCAGAGCCTCATTAAGGGCGTTTCCTACCTCAAGTGTTGCGAACGTATGATTTATCGGGAAACAAGAATAAATATACGCCAAAATGGATAAATACACAGAAATAAAATGCGGTCACTGTCATCAACAGATGGCGCTGAAAACCAAATGCTCTCATTTCCGAGAAAATAACGTGTTCCATGGCTCTTGGGAAGAGTCGTTACGCTCAGCATCCAATTTGCAATTTTAAGACCGTCTCGGCCATTTCAGGCCATTTCTCCGAATAAATATAGCATTGATGGCACACTCCATTAAATGGTTCAGAGTTTCAACGATTTCTTGGCTTAGATAATGCAGAATCTATGGTCCCGCTATGCGGACAGTAATCCATTTCTTTTCTGCGCTGACCCGAGCCTGTTTTATCAGCTCTCTCCGTAGCTAAGGAAACCGCAATGAAAATAGAATAAGACTGCCAAAGGAGAAATGTGAAAGAACGTATTTACGATTACTATTTTTTACATTTTCACCTTAAATCCATGATAATTTTTTTAATGTTTTTATTAATATCTAATGTACTGGCGAAAATGTATTTCACTAATGAATGCCAAATAACGGTAAAGATATTGCATGATTATATATGTTTTATAGAAATAAAAACAATTACGTATTGCTGCAAAACCTTTAAGGAAACTACATTCACCTTACTGCTCTAAATAATGCAAACTGTTAATGCTGTAATCCTAGACCGCCCATTTTACCCACACACTTTAGCATTGAATAGAATTAACTGCCTACAACTGAAAATACACTGCCAAAGAAGTTTTATATTTAATCGCTTGAATCAGATTTCAATAATAGTATATATTTTTTAAGTCATAAAGAATGTTTTTATTATTTATTAGCATCTAAATAAAATACACCGCCTAAGAAGTTTTATATTTAATTGTTTGAATAAGATTCCAATAATTTTTTTAAAGTCATAAAGAACGTTTTTATTATTTATTAGCATCTAAATAAAAATACACCGCCAAGAAGTTTTATATTTAATCATTTGAATAAGATTTCAATAATTATTTTTCAAAGTCATAAAGAATGTTTTTATTATTTATTAACATCTAAATAAAAATACACCGCCAAAGAAGTTTTATATTTAATCGTTTGAATAAGATTTCAATAATTTTTTTTTCAAAGTCATAGAGAATGTTTTTATTATTTATTAACATCTAAATAAAAATACACCACCAAAGAAGTTTTATATCCAATCGTTTGAATAATATTCCAATAATATTTTTTAAAAGCCATAAAGAATGTTTTTATTATTTATTAACATCTAAAGTACTGCATAAAAATATTTCGCCCTTAATAATGTTTGCAATTTAGGTATTCTCAAATAGTAGCTGCATTGTAATTCTGCATAAAATTGATGAGTTTTTCCTTCAAAGGTTTATTGAAATAATATTTATCGTTATATTATTTCCATGAAATATGCAAATACTGGTACCGAAATTTAGATATCCCTCATTATGTGTATTTACGTATAAAAGAGGAGTATCCCTCATTATGTGTATTTACGTATAAAAGAGGAGTTATATGTATCTACATATGAAAGGGAGCTATTATTAAAATTTCCCTTAAAATCACGATGAAACTTTTGTATTATTAATTAGTATATAGTTAACTGAATAAATATATTTCGAAAATTAACGATTATGTACAATGCAGGTATTATCTCTGTATTAACATTAAGAGATGTTTTTCCATGAATGTTTTACGGAAATAATATTTATCTCAGTCATATATCCTAAAACATTAAGAAATGTAAACTCCCCATTCGAGATATCTCTCTTAAGACCCTCATTCATAAATAATGCTGGACTGTATAGTAAGACTTTTAAAGAATATATGTAGCCCAGAAGTAGCCTTGTGGTAGCGCTTCGAATTTCGGTGCTGAGGATACTCGGGTCAAATCAAGACAAGTGCCAATATAAGTGAGTACGTGTCTAGGCCGGATAGGGGCACGTTCAATCCTTATATAGGAAAGTTCCTCTATGATGCCAGAGAGGGTGGGGGAGGGTAAGACCCCCATATGTCGGTCAAAATCGAGGTGGCACCTGGCTAAATTGGACTCTAACCCCTGCGGTGTCATTATAAACTGGGGCCGCACCCCGCGGCACGCTTACCTATATGGACTTGGTCTGGAACATATTCCGGACATGTTATTAGAAACAACAACAAAAAACTGTAATAACAAAATATATGTAAATATAGGGAATTTTATAAATTTCTCATTTTAGAATCATACCGAACGTTCTGTTTTTATTTATAAGTATCTAATAGATTACAAAAGAAAAAAAAATTCAGGCAGTCTCTTTTAATGAAACTACCGCGGGTTATTAACGTAGAATTACTTATCATTGCTTACCAATTTTGTATATATATATGTATGTATGTGTTATGTATCTATATATATGTACGCATGTATATATATATATATATATATATATGTGTGTGTGTGTGTGTGTGTGTGTGTGTATGTCAAAATTTTGAAGCATTTTGGTAAATTTCTGTTTAACTGTTTAATGCTTGTCCAAGTGATACAGACTAGGCTTGGCGCTCTGCCAAAATTATAACTCGCGAGGTACGGACAGACGGTTTTAGCATCTAAAATTTTGGTTTCCGAGGTACCGTTATTGAGGAACGTAATCCTACGATAAAATTTTTTACAAATGCACATAGCTAGGATGAAGCTATTATAAGTAGTTTTAACAGAAAATAATCATTCTATTACCGATCCTTAACTCTGCGCAGTTATGAAAAAAAAAACCTGATGGCGCAGGTAATACAAAAGGGACCCAATGCGCTATTAAAAATGAGATGTACAGGGATTTTAATGAATTTCGTGTAGCTTTTTAGAGCAGTCATTAATTTTTAAAATACATGTACAGATTTAAGTTATTCATAGTCTTGGTTTATTGGTTTCTTGGTTTCTTGGTTCTTGGTTTTGGTTTCGGTTCTTGGTTTTGGTTTTTGGTTTCTTGGTTTCTTGGTTTCTTGTTCCCTTGTTTAAGGGAACAAGGGACCTTCAATCTCATTCTTCTTTAATTTTCAATATTTTACTCTATAGACCCCATGAGTACAATTAATTTTTTTCTACTATATTGAAGGTTATTACAATTCACAAATAAGTATTTTGTGGAGGAATAAGACTTGTTTATCAAAAAATTCTTCAAAAATGCTAGAATTTTTCAAAAGGCATACATTTTCTTCTGATATCTTCCAAATTTCTCAGAATTGTTAACTTAAGTGCTTGTCACAAAACTGTGCCTAATTCTTTGAAATCACAAATATGTTTCCAATTTATAGACCATAAAATAAAGAAAAACATAAAAAATATAACAGACAGAATAAAAAAAAATTATTTAAGACTTTAGATTCATAGAAAAAAAATTAAATGCACATTTATATTTATATTCATATGGTAAACATATAAAACAAAATTTGAAAATTTTAATTAATATAGAATGCGCATAGAGCAATTTGAAAAACATTAGCCATTTTGATGCTTTTTTTTTAAAAACCAGACATTATTCTGCCAGAAATTCGTTATTTTGAATTCTAAATGTTTTCAATGTAGTAAAATAGAAAATTAATTATTCTCATTTTGTATATAGAGTTAAAAATTGAAAATTAAAATAATCGAATTTGAAAGTCCCTTGCCCCTTAAGATCCGAGTTGATAATTCTTTAGAATAAATTGCATTTCATTACTAGCCTTCTCTCGCGATTATGCCATGATAATCTAGAAAAAGGATGCCTGAGCACAAATATTTGTGATTTTATCGTGCTTACAAGGCTTTGAAATGCAGTTTATAAAAATGAAATACTTAAGACGGAGAATATGTATGCAACACCAACTTTAACATATGAGGCGGTGAAAGGCAAAGTGGCGTAAGTCAGTAAGTCAAGTGGTGTAAGTCATAAGAGTTTTACTGCAAAAACTACAAAAAAATCCACCATAAATTGAAGAAATTATAATTCATAATAATTATTATTAATTCCACTATAAATTGAACATGGAGATTAAATTTTTGCTCTCAAATGAAAAAAGTTGAAAATGGGACTTACACCACTTTGCCTTTCACCGCCTCATATAACAGCTTCTATGACGTAAAACTGAAAACTAAAAGTGCACTTATACACAATGGGATTACTCCTTTGGGGACAAACAAAATGATCGTTCGTTGTTCTGAAAACGCTAATAACAACTACAACTGGGGCGCAGATAATTCTCTTGATTACATATTTTCAATTACATAATCCTTTAACTTTAGAGGATTGTCAACTAACGGATAAATGTTGGGTACAAGTAATAAATTTCTTATGTCACCGCATGTCGGCGATTGTTAATTTTCTGCGCTCGGTTATTAAAAACAAATTTTTGGCGACCATTTAAACAATATAATTCCAACGCAATTAAAAATGTGCCATAAACAATTTTAAAATATGAAAGAGGATTGAAATGGATTACTCTTCATGAAAAGATCTTTTGAAATTATTTTTTAAAGGCGTGAAAATTAATAATTATATCCTTTGACAAAAGAGATCGAGTTACTCAGAGCAAGGAGTGAAATATGCTCCTAACTTATCATAGTAAATATTTTATTTTGATTCAGTGGAAGTTTATCATCGCATGGTACCGTTAATTTATAAAGGTTTGTTTGTGAAAAATCTGAGGTTTCTTTAAGCGGATTTTATCATTAAAGATATTTAATGGGCGGGGTAAGAAACATTCTTGTGCTTTGTGAATTCAGATGATTTATTTGTTTACTAACTCACATATTTTCCTTGTTTAGTAATTAGTATTTGGCATTACCAAAAAAAAAAAAATTCCACGTCAAAATGATTCGGTCCGAATAAGCCGCTGGTCCGATTAACCAGTGGTCCAATTAACCGGAATCGACTCCATATTACACTTCCAGTTTAAGCTAGCAGCACGTGTCCCAAGTATCTATATTAATAAAGAGACAAGTGGAAGTCGAGATCACGTGACCGTAACGCGACGGGGCAGACCGATCCTCGAAAAAAAATGGCCGACAAATATACAGGAATCGGTGTATTTTTTTTCTCATGAAAGTAAATAAATGTTACATATTTGGAATTTTCAATAAAAGAGGAGGCCGAGAATTTTCGCGCTGAATTATCGAAAGCGTTTGAGAGGACTTTGTAATTTCACTTTGTAATTTAAAAACAAAATGCGTAAATTCTTTTACTCAATATCCATTAATAGTTTGAGTTAGTCTCTCCATATTTTTTTTCAAATAATTTTTAAATTGGTGATATGTGCTTATGTGACTAAAAATAATTACTATAATTTACTAAACTCTGGCCGAATGCACAGATCCAATAATAATCAATGGCATTCTAGAAGGTTTGTTGGTTTGTTTTGTTCTTTTATTCACATTCAGATCTGACTTTGTCAATGAAATTTTTGGTTAATAACCAATACGTGAGCTGGAGGGAAAATATATGTCAACCATTCTGGCTCCTCTCACAAGGACTGTGACCTTGAATCTTCGCATACTGCAAATTATTTACCGCTATTCGCTGTAGGCAAGGGTATTATTCGTTGTGGGTTAAGTGAATGTACTTTTGTCGAGTAATTTTATAGGCAGCAGAAAAGGAGTGACGCTCAGTGTCATTCTGTTGACTAAAGGAAGGAATTACCGATACGATAACAAAGTTTCCTAGGTTATTTCATTCAGATACGGGCTTAACACAGAGACAATGACCATAAACCGATCAAAATTCTTAGCCTTATTAAAGAGTAATTTTGCTGGGGCAGATCTGAATTTTTAAATAGGTCTATTAGGGACCGGGCTAACTGGAGCCCCTGCTAATTGACAAACGGTTAATTTCGGCAATAAGAGAAATGGCATACGAACATATATGAAGCGCGTTAAATATAAGTGTGAATATCTGGACTCAGAGATGAATATAAAACAGACTGGAGGACACATACAGAGAGGAAATTATTTTCTAAATGCTTAAGTATTAAACTAGAGTCCGATTTATAAACCAAAACATTTTAATATATCTTAACCTCAATATAATAGGTAATTTTGGCACTCATTATGCATTGAATTAAATTATTTGATCTGCAAATCTGCATACAGTCTATGAGATGTTCATATTTTAATTCCTTTTTTTTCCATAATAACAAGTCTATTTAATTTTATCTGACGAATAAGATTAAACCTATTTTTAAAATATAATTCATGCCATATTCTCTGAACCTTCATAAAATTCTGAACCTTCCCTTAATCTCTCTCTCTCTCTTTCTCTCTCTCTGAGTGTGTATATATATATATATATATATATATATATATATATATATATATATATATTTGAAAAAATGGTTTAATCTTATTCGTGAAATAAAATTAAATAGACTTCAAGTACATAAAAGCCTTGTCAGTTCGTCTGACAATTTATGTGGCAAAATCAGCCGTAGTAAGGATGCTAGACTATCGATCTTTGCTTTTGAGGCATGAAATATGGATGTTTAATCAGAGAAGGTACAGTTTCTAAACGTATTACAGAGACTACTAGGAAATGATTTCAGTTCATGTTAGTGTATTCAGTGTTTGAGATTCATCAAAATACTCCGAAATACATTTATTTCAAATATACGGCTGTTGTCTTATAATAAGAAAGCATGACCATTTAAAAGTAACTGGAAGTTTTAATTATTGAAGAAACCGAGAAAACGATTGTTTAGGTATTGAAACAGCAGAGGTATTTTCCGTAATTTTCAATTTCTATTTACGTTTAAATTTCACTATTACAGTATCTTTAAAAGAATGTATTTCAAAGTTTTAAAGCTCGTACGTCTAGAAGCATATTATGCAGGAAATATGTGAATTTTAACAGCGTTTGCACCAAACAAATTCCTTCTCAATTTGAATATAAAGGCGTAATGGTAAAGCCATACTTTCTTCAATACCATAAAGCTTCAGAATCTGAGAATATCCAATTTTATAAAGGACTTTTCGGTTTCTTGCATGCTGCTGGTGTTTAAGATGCAAATACGGCACGAAAAATACAAGTTTACTTTGATCAAAATCTATTGAAAGACTGGATTTTACTTTTCAGCGGTTTTAGCACATTTTGAAACTGAATTCGCCTGTGAATTTATTTTGTGAATTTTGAATAAGTGTTTTTCCCATGAAAGTTTCAGAAGTATCGGAAGAGATTCCCGCAATTTCTCCATGCTTCACTTCCGGAACTCCGTGCTGAAAATAACACAAAAAAAGGACTGGATTATATCATTTTATTATCGAAAACTTGGGCCGAAAATGAAATGCCGTAGCTTAAAACTTTTCCTTTTAAAAATATGTGGTACACTATTTAATATTTGTAAGTTTTTGATGATATAACTATTGTTAATGTAAAATTTACGGGAATGGAATATTTAAATATATTATTTCCAAAGACTGTTTATAGGGAATTTCATTCTTATGTGTTATTTCAAGTATAAACCTCAACAGAAAAATCTTCCTCATTAAGTAAATACCTAATTTGAATTAAGTATTTACTTAATGAGGAAAAATGCATTATGAAAGCATTATGAAATGCATTATGAAATGCATTATGAAAACATTATGAAATGCATTATGAAAGTAGATATTATCTGACGGATTAATATCTACTTTCATAATGCATTTGCATTAGAGAGATATTTTAAATTTTAAATAAACTGAACTAGCTGCAATGGTTGATGTACTATCATGATTTTCCAAAATCAACTAAATATATATGAATTTAAACAATTTTATATTACAAGAATGACTGTCTTATAAATAAATGTTACGGCTGTATTATTAGCACATCATGCATATAGGAAATTACTTTTAAATGAAGCGGATACGGTTGCGATGAATTAGATGTTTTAACCTCATGGGTTTATTAAAAGCAATATTAGTCTTGCATATGTAAAATGCAAGCTTATATAACAAACAAAGTCTAAACACAATTCATGATTCAAATTTACAATTTAATGGAAAGGATTTAATCAGAATCCTTACTTAATATTATGCCACAGTGAATTGTTTTAAAAATAACATTTCGCAACTTAACAACTATTTTTAATTTTGGATTCATTAGAAGGTAACAAATAAATGTAATTCTCTATGTATCATATATATTTGCTGAGAACTGATGCTACAAATGCAAAAGACCTCCAGAACTCATTTGTGTCCAAATAAATTAATGCATTAAAATTCTTTATTTCGAGTATGCGGAATGTAGGTGAAAATATGTAAATGAAGCCGATATCAGTTTGTCTTTGCGAGTTCTACTTGCAACACAATTCTACTAATTGCATTAATATTATTATGAGATTGGTGAGCACCACTGAGTGTGTTCATTAATATTATTCACAAGGAATTTCATTTTTCCATAATTGCATAAAAATATACTTCTTAAGTTCTTTTTGACAATTACAAAAGAGAATCAAATAATGATGCTATATGTAGATATAAAAAGTATTTTAGTATTTATTTTATCTAATCAGGCATGAGAGGGAAATGAGAAAGAATTCTACAGTATTTTGAACTTATATATAAAAAAAGGCTCCAACTAATTTTGTATTTTTATGGTAAGTTTTTTTTTGTAGATATAACTTAATTATGAAATTTTTTACATGGGTAGCATAAGTACTGTATGTATTTTCATTACAGTAATATACATATTTTTAACAAGTATCGAGAAGTTGTATGCATACACACCTGAACCTGACTGTTAGTATTACAGTGTAAAACTCTTGACTACATTCCAACTATTATTGAAATGCAATGATTGGAAATTCGGCTACGGTACGAATGCCGCACCGGACGCCAGAAGGGACGATTATATGCGACTGTAGTAACCCCCACAAATTAATGCAAAGAAAGTCCCTCCTTATGACGAAAGTGGGAGTTATCTTTCTGGCTTCTTAATAAGGGTTTCATGCATTATTCATGAATTATTCATGCATTATCGGTGCATTATTTGTACATTAAGAAAGAAATAAGTTTGAAATCGGTGTGATGGATGTTTGTTGATAATTGCATTAAATAATGATAATTGCTTTTAATATAATTAGGAGCAAACATCCATGCAGAACTAATGAAGGAATATAATTATTTGCTTATTTTCTTTTGAAAAATATTGCATAAAACAGAAAAATATAGCTTTAATCGTTGAAACCGAAAAATATAGCTATAATCTTTGTATAATTATTTATTAAGAATCGAGAAAAACCCGACACGCCTCTAAATATATAATTAAGATACACGCCTCAAAAAAATCCCGCGTCTAAATAAAAAAAACCCCGAATGAACGCTCCTTTGAGTGGGGTAATAATTTCCACGCCAATTTCGGTTTTCGGAAGCGAAACTTAGCCAAAACCTCTCCAAAACGGTCCGGATTTTGGACCTCAGCCGGAATTTCTCATAAAACCATTACTTAGTGATATATATTTACATTACGTATAAGGCTCATCCCAATCAACCCTATGCTGGATTTGTAAGGCAGTTGTACTTTTTTCCTCATGTGTCATGTTGTATGTAACAAGTTGCTCTCTAAAGGGAAATAAACTGGATCTATTTAGAATGAAACATTTGATCCCTGAGTTGATAAACATCTCGATTCGCGAGCGAGGAAAGAAAGAGGTTATTTGGCAAACATTTTTCTAACAACTTCACAAAAATGTGAGGAGAACCAACGAACTTTCAATGATTGCTCAAGACATAATAATATATGGAAATCACAGGCGGTCAATTCTGTATTTCCATATTTTATAAACTCTGTGTTAGACGACATCAGAGGTTTCTTTCAAGAATTACTTTGCCGACGTGGAGTAACCAAAACTTGTATACTGTTAAAGAGTATAACTCTTTAAGTGTACTACTCTTAAAGAGTGGTACTCTTAAAGAGTATACAGGATATAAAATTCTCTAAATCGTATTGTATTTTTGTTAAATGTGTACTAAATGAATTTCAGAATCACACGGCACAAATAGCAGATTTCCATTATAATGAATATAATTCCAGGCATAGTCGTTTTACTATATATTATCTACTTGTTTTTCTGTTGTTTAGGTTTAATTTATCTCGAATAGGAATTTTTTGTTGATTTCCCATTTTCAGAAGAATATATATAATTTTCTTCGCTTTAGATCTCCATGAACTTTAAGACGGAGTTCATTTGCTCTGTTTTCTTTAATCTGCCCTCATAATTTTTCAATTGCAGCAAAAGTTCCTTGAGATTTTCTGAAGAGGGAGTATTAGTGATGCGACATCGATAACAAAACATTGATGTTTTGAAACATCGATATCCAATATTAAAACATCGATGCTAATAAAATATCGCCCAAAAACCATCGATGTTTTTAAACATCGATGTTTTAGAACATCCATTTTTGAAACATCGATATCCAATATTAAAACATCGATGCTAATAAAATATCGCCCAAAAACCATCGATGTTTTTAAACATCGATGTTTTGAAACATCGATGTTTTGAAACATCGATATCCAATATTAAAACATAGATGCTAATAAAATATCGCCCAAAAACCATCGATGTTTTTAAACATCGATGTTTTAGAACATCCATTTTTTAAAACTGTTTTAGTAATCTCTAACATTAATGTTATTTCCGTTAGTCGTGGGGGGAGGGGGTGATTTAATTTTACTCTCTGATTGGGCAGACACAAATGACAAAAACTTGGTTGCTTTGGACTACATTGATGACTCAAAATTCTCGTTGTAAATACCTCCATGTTTTGCCTTCAAATGTCCAGATAAATTCCTGGTATTGCCAGAAGTTTTGAGGGACTTAAGGCAAATATTGCATTTCGCCAATTTGTCAGAGGTTTCGTAAAAATATTTCCAAACAGTACTTTTGGGAGGCATCTTACTAATAATATTAACGTCAACTTATATAAAACCAGAACAAAACAAAAACTGAAATGGTTGCACTCGTGTATATACTATTTGTAAAATAAAACGCCATGGAAAGTTCTAGAGTGTCAGGAACATTCCAAGCGCTCTGATTGGTTCATTGGTTGTTAATTGCTATTTGTCTGTTTGCTAAGGAATCATTCCCCCTTTTGTATTCGTCATTTTCAGAATTCAGACTTACATTTACTGAGTTTGAAAATTATGCTACGTGGTAATTTTTTTTTTATTACGGTACTTTTTCATTAAAAAAAAACATCGAGACAGCGTAAAACATCGAGCACAAAACATCGATGTTAAAAAAAACATCGGCTTCAATAAATCGATGTTTAGAACATCGATGTTTTTATCAAATCATCGATGTTTTGAAAACATCGACATCGATGTCGCATCCCTAGGGAGGATTTACTTGAATTCCTTTCTCTCTCGCTTGGTTGCTCATTAGAACTGGTAAACTGATGTATTACATTTTTTCTTTGGCCAGTTGCACTGTTATAAGATCATCATGTCCTTCTCATCTAAGAGATTAATGCCAACATCATGTTCTCAGTAAAGATATTGGCAGATTTTTCTGTAACTGGGTATCTCTTTTTCCTGTGTTATGACCCATCTTCGGCGACGATCATGGTGAAAACTTTGGGGTACAGATAGCCCTCCTACAGCACGGAATCTTACAACACGGTTTCGCTCTAACTCGATAGGATAAATTGCGGGAACCCTCATATAACACTGCAACTTGTAACACGGTTTCGCTCTAATACGATTAAAAAATTGCGAAAACCTTTGTTCAAGATTGTACTTCTACAACACTATATATCATGATTTTTGTTTAACACATATAAAAACTAAATTACCTTAAAATAATGACGGGAAGGGACGATAAACTATAGTGGCTTTACATGAAAATGTATAAACAAATTATAATTTATTCATTTATAACTTTATGAAATTGCAAGAAGGCCTAAGATTAGCTGAAAATCTTGGATCATTTTTCTTGAATGCAGACCCTTCTGCTGAAAGAAGCTGAAAATTCAAAAGGGAGCTGCGAAATTGTATATCTCCATACCGTGAAATCTACGATGACCTTGTAAGAACCAGCAAACAAGCCAAAATGATAGATTTTTTTAAAGAGGATAGAAGGTGCAAAAAATCTAAATGAAGAAATAGGTTCTGAGAGTGAAGGTGACATCTTTCAACCGTAAACATGTTCTCGTTTGACTGTACTTAGCAGTGATGAGGAAGAAATTTATTAAATTAATGTCACATTAAATGAAAATAATATGCTTTGTTTCTTTTCGTTTTGTGTTATACATACATTTATATTTTTAATAAAAATTAACTTGTTTGTAGGGAATTTAAAAAAAAAAATTAATAAAATTTCGGAACGTAACCCCCTTTTTGTACTGCCTCTGGGTCTCATATAACACGGCATTTTCTATGAACCTATTTACCGTGTTATAGGAGGGTCACCTGTATTTTCATGACAACGTATGAGATTTTGAAACACTAATTTCGCCCCCTGTACAATTTTATTCTCTTTGCTTTGGTGCCAATTACACACCCACTTTTAAACATCATAGTTTTCTGTGAAAAGCTGCGCTTGGAAGCCTTTCACAGAACACAACAACAGCAAAAATCATAATGCTGTCTGTTGGCCATGACTTTACTGTGAAATAAGTTTCAAACTTTTATGATTGTTTTAGATTAATCATATTATATCTACATAATCCAACAGAGATAGATAAAAATAATACAAATATAGACAAGAAACAAACAGAAATCAAGTTCTCTGGGCATCCACGCACCAACGGGAAGATTCTGTATAAGTGCCGGAACTGAACCATAAAACAATAGAGGTAACCGACAGGTCTCTTCATCAGGGAGCCTAACCATGTCAGTTACCTCAAGGGGAACTTTCTGAATAGGATGCAGGTAAGCCCAAAAAACATCCCAAGGCCCCGAGTCCTCAAGGAATCAATAAGTCAAAAAGAAAATGAAAAGACAAACACAACTTACAGTATGGGGTCAACGCACCTTACATGCAAGCACACAAAATCCTAATGCAAAATAAAAGATGCGTACACACCCCAATTCCGTAAGTGACGATTATGGCGAAACAGCAGCCAATTCTATCCTAAAAATTACGTCATTGTAACATTACTATAGAGCCACCCCCCATTACAGCCTAACCAAATGAAAACAAAAATACTATTCTAAACACCTTTAAAAATTCCTGAGTCTAAATGCCATTTTTTTAAAACTTTTAAATTGCCGAAATTTTTAGGGGAATCGTTTTTTCCTCTAAAATGCTACATGCCTCCAAAAAATCTTTGCAGGATATGTTTAATGTTAAAGTGATTTAGCAGTCTATGCTTGATTTTTAATTTTTGTTTATTTCTATTGTTTATATTTTTCATATTATATCTATTCATATAATACCATCATGCAAAAGAAAAAAAATTGCCCAATACGATGACCTGCAATTCATCTATCTAAACGCATTTATTTTCAACATCTATATAATCAATAAATATGCATAATAAAATATTCATAACAATGGACTTTTTAAAAAGAGTGCATAAATCTACCTCCCAAAAGAAGATTATATATAATACGGTGTTTTTAAATAAAAATCATCATTAAAATTTTTAATGATAAATTCTTAATTTTTAAATCAAGACCAATTTGTACTTAAGTAGTTTCCTTATAAATGCATCGTAATACGATGTTTATTACAAGAATCGTTTCTTTTTCTGCCGCTAAATCAACGAGTTTTTAATTAAAAGTCTCTTGAAGGTATTTAATTAAAGATAGTTGTTAAGATTCTTTCAGGATTGTTAATTAAATCCAGTTGTTATGGCTGTGGGAGATGGTCTCTCTAAGATATGAAATAAACTCGGAAGATAATAAAGTTATTTTAATAGAATAAACGGAAAAAGAGTCTATGAAAACAATTACTTTAATAAATCTTTTTGTACGCGATGAGGAAAGTAAATGCTGTATAAAAAAGGAATAAAAGAAGAAATTTATCACATAGCCCTGAGGAACTGTTTAGATATGAGTAATTGAATAACGTTTACACATTATTTCAGTCCAGTCGGAAAATAAGATAGTTAAAAGTCCCGAAAGAGGAAATAAATAAGTCGTTTACTCCTTTACACAAATGTATTATTTATATAAAATATCTTTCCCACCTGTTGGTTCTTCAGACTTTTAATTCATTCATCTGATAGTCAGCTATGGATATATTTTCGGCATTTTACATATTATTTTATAGAGATAACTAGCTGAATACCCGTACTTCGCTACGGAGTACATTCCAATTAAATACAATGGTAAATGTATGCAATTAATGCCAAAAATATGTATAAATATATTTATAATAAATACAATGATCAATGTATGCAATTGATGTAAACAAAAGAAAAAATATATTTATAAAAAATCATAACGGCTATTTTTTTAGACAAAATAATGTAGGACAAAATATTCAAATTAAATATAATACAGCATACTAAATAATATAGTACAGTTAATATAGTACTGTTTGAGGAACATTTCTTTTACTGTATGTTAATATTTTTAATTTTTTTTTTGTCTTTTTCCTTGTTATGCACGTGGCGCGAAATTAAAAGAAAAGAAACCACGTGATCAGCATTTAATAAATTAAATTCCAAAAATGAATTTTTAAAAATTCACCAAAAATCAGAAAATAGAGGAAAAGATTCATAAAAGATTGCGTTTTAAAGAAATTTTTATGGTCTTTCTCGTGATATAAATTTTATAACCCTCGGATTATTATTTTAAATGCAAACTTTAATGAATATTACAAAAACAGCTTAAATATTTAATTTTAAAAAAATCTAAGAAGAATTTTTCAAAAATCATTCTTAGTGAACCCCTACACCATAAGAAGAATCACCATGCAAAATGTTAGCCCTTTATGTCCAGCGGTTTGGTCTGTGAGTTGTGTGTCTGTCAGTCAGTCAGCCAGTCAGTCATTCAGTTACGGAACTGTTTTATATATATAGATAATAAAAAGGAATATTACAAAATATTTTGTATCTTTGAAAATATAGAGAGTAGTGTATATTTCAGTGGATGTGAGTGACAAAAGTATTCTATTTCAGATCTTTCGAAAACAATTGAAAGAATGGAAAGTTTGCGTATATGTATTGTAGTAGTATATGTAGTGTTTTCCACAAAGGTCACATCTTTCACAAAAAGTTACTTTAGCAATTACATTAGCGTTGTCGTAAAATCCATAATGTCATAAAATGTCTAATAACCAGTATTCGTGTTTTTTTTTTATTGAAGAGCCATTTTTACATATTTATTCAATGCTGAGGAAGCCACTGCAAAATAATCTTCCCTTTCATAAATTGTGTCAAGGGCTAACGACAATATCTTCGATTGGAACTTCTTTACCCTTCGTGTTTTGAGTATCTTAGCTCGCATGTCTTTTCCCCAGTTCAGTGATTAATAATATGTGATTCAGTACACTTACTATAATGTGTGCTGTTGTGACTTAAGGCTTCTGGACGTAGCATTTCATACCAGGTCCATGTTTGGCTGTGGACTGAGGGATACGAATCTTTTTTAATCGCATCACAAGGGTCAGGGTGTAATTTAGCCGGGTGACACCGCAATTTTGACTAAGGATTGAAGAGCCATTTTTACATATTTATTCAATGCTGAGGAAGCCACTGCAAAATAATCTTCCCTTTCATAAATTGTGTCAAGGGCTAAAGACAATATCTTCGATTGGAACTTCTTTACCCTTCGTGTTTTGAGTATCTCAGCTCGCATGTGTTTTCCCCAGTTCAGTGATTAATAATATGTGATTCTGTACACTTACTATAATGTGTGCTGTTGTGACTTAAGGCCTCTGGACGTAGCATTTCATACCAGGTCCATGTTTGGCTGTGGACTGAGGGATACGAATCTTTTTTAATCGCATCACAAGGGTTAGGGTGTAATTTAGCCGGGTGACACCGCAATTTTGACTAAGGATTGAAGAGCCATTTTTACATATTTATTCAATGCTGAGGAAGCCACTGCAAAATAATCTTCCCTTTCATAAATTGTGTCAAGGGCTAAAGACAATATCTTCGATTGGAACTTCTTTACCCTTCGTGTTTTGAGTATCTTAGCTCGCATGTGTTTTCCCCAGTTCAGTGATTAATAATATGTGATTCTGTACACTTACTATAATGTGTGCTGTTGTGACTTAAGGCCTCTGGACATAGCATTTCATACCAGGTCCATGTTTGGCTGTGGACTGAGGGATACGAATCTTTTTTAATCGCATCACAAGGGTCAGGGTGTAATTTAGCCGGGTGACACCGCAATTTTGACTAAGGATTGAAGAGCCATTTTTACATATTTATTCAATGCTGAGGAAGCCACTGCAAAATAATCTTCCCTTTCATAAATTGTGTCAAGGGCTAAAGACAATATCTTCGATTGGAACTTCTTTACCCTTCGTGTTTTGAGTATCTTAGCTCGCATGTGTTTTCCCCAGTTCAGTGATTAATAATATGTGATTCTGTACACTTACTATAATGTGTGCTATTGTGACTTAAGGCCTCTGGACGTAGCATTTCATACCAGGTCCATGTTTGGCTGTGGACTGAGGGATACGACTATTTTTTAATCGCATCACAAGGGTCAGGGTGTAATTTAGCCGGGTGACACCGCAATTTTGACTAAGGACACTCCCAGGGATGACTTCTGTTAAGGGGATGGTGGACCTTTCAAAACGAGTTTTGAAATTTTTACCACAGAGATATGAAATTTTGTATATATATTCATTAAAGTATAACAATATTAAACACCTTATAAAATGTTATAAATATTTTTAAAAAAATATTTTATAATTAAAAAATTTAAATTAAATTACCCTTTTTTAAAATGCTGCTTGCGACTCAATTTTAAACTTTTCCCCTTAATTTTGCATTTATATTGCTTATAAATATTTTCTGAATAAAGTTATGTATTTTTTTGTACTTTCGTTGAATAGTTAATTTTTAGAAAATATTTTTATGCTTGTACTCTGAATTTTCGCGAAATTTTTGTACTTTTCTACACTAAAGTTAAACTTTTATAACCTAAATTACCTAGAATCCTAAAATGGATACATAACTTTATTTTGATGTATTACAGGAATCTTTATTATAAATTTCATAAAATTTCGACAAAAATTATGACGCGAGGAGCATTTTAAAGACTTGCAAATCTGGAAATTTCTCATTTTGAGAAAAAGTCATTTAAAAGAAAATTTTTTATCTACCTTTAATACTTACTGCTCTAAAGCCACCAATTTTTCATTTTTCTTTTCACTACACATTTTAAATGCATTTCATTCCAATATTTACATGTTTTTAAAATATTAATACACCCCCAAAAAAATTCCAATTTTTGCTCGATTTTTGGTAATTTGAAAGTCCACCAACCCCTTAAGGGGTCAGGTACCTTTTAAAAGCTAAGAGACTCGACAAATATATCCCTATTTTAAATTACCAGTAGTTATGAAATACTTTTATTCAGGAATTTAAAAATTTTACTGTGAGTTAAAAACACTTTCTTCTTTATAAATATGGCTTTTAATTTTTTCTAGCTTGAAGATAATTTTTTAAAATTTCAGCCATTTTTTTTTTTCAGTGTTAGCGAAGACTTGCGTCCGTATATTAATAAATATATATATTTTTAAAATTTTAAAATTAAGTTGTATAATATATTCTTAAAATCACGAATTTTGAAATCAAAATTCTTAGTTCTTCATAGAAAAAAAATTAAATTTTTTTTTTAAATTTCAGAAATGTTTTTGATAAATTTTACTGTAATTCAAATTTTTATGGTAGTAATGACATAATTGTTCGTCATTTTAATGATACATGATTATATTGCCCGTGTATAAAATTTCATGGTATTCTAGCCAACTTTCCTGGTGATATCATACGCGCAATAACATAACAATGAAAAAAATAATGGCTAAAATTTTAAGCAATTTTAAAAATTTATTTTCAAGCTAAAACAAATTGAGAGCTATATTTATAAAGAAGAAAGAGTGTTTAACGCACAGTAAAATTTTCATATTCCTTAATAAATTATTTTAGTAACTACTGATGATTGAAAATAGGGATATCTTTGTCGAGCATCTTGGTCTTTAAAAGGTACCTGACCCCTTAAGGCTCGTATCTTCTCCAACCCTCTCTGATCTCATGGAAATACTTTCCAGTCTATGGAATTAACTTGGTCATGTCCGGCTTTAACCCCAAGGTAGTAAATGGCGTTCGTCGGGATTCTGAGCATACGCAGTGTGAAGTCCAACGCGCTACTACTAGGTTATATCGGGGACACCAGGTTATATCTGACCGTCATGTAAAAAAAAAACATATAACTTTTTTAATAGGATTAATTTTTGTGTTCCTCGACAGATTACTGTTGACAATACGAAAAAGGTAATCATAACTATTTTCTTCGATTTAACAATATATTTGTGTAAGGTTTTAAACGGTGTTATACTCCACAAAAATTATTTCATGTTCATCGAAATTCAGTCAAGGCGATACAAAACCAAAACTAAGAGCATAGAATTGCGATCAAATTAAATCTACACCTGACACTGGATATATGCATTTCGCTGAATTCGTTTTTCTCCGCTTAGTAGACATATTTTTTTCTTACGTTACTGCTGAAGTATAAAGCATAACAAGCTGATGCGCGAAATCAAATTTTATATTTTTGAAATATCTGATACCTCGAAAATTTTCGTAAACAATAATGTTTCTTTCCTGTTTGAAAGGATTTCATTCAGTTTCACCGAAGTCATCTGGAATTCCTAGAAACTCAAATGTGGTGGCACATAAGCTGAAATATAAGGGAAAAAAATGCGGTGGCATTAAATCAACACAAGAGAACTGAATTAGGAGCTTCGTTATATTTGTATCCATCTCGATATGTAGATGATTTTGCTGTTAATTTACTGATGATAATTAAAGTATTGGGTCGCCCACATGGAAACTACATTTTAGTCATCCTAATACATCTGATAAGTTGAAAAATTGTAACTTAATATCAGCTTATATTAATGTAACTCAAACATGTATAATTGCAGTGTGGGTGTCAATATTTAATACTGCTTCTTGAATTATTCATAGATAAAAGATGAACTTCTATAAAACTTTGCAATACGCAAATTCATAATTTTTTTTTCAATTTCAGCTCTCAGAATTCATCTGAAACCTCCAAGAATATCAATATGAAACATTCCTAGGAAGGATATTTTTAGAACGTCATTAAAATTTCGATTAAAAAACACTTAAAAAGAATTATTCTTTAAACAGGTGGAAGAAATATAAGTATGGTACAAAAATGCTCTCATCTTACTTTAATGGAACTCTTGATTTAAATTTAATCATTGATTTGAAGAAAGGGATTTGACCTTTACATGACTTTTGCTTTCTATATTTAAATTAAAAATCCCCGAGATCAGAAATGGGATAATCAAGAATTATTCACGCTAAGTTAAAGTTTATTTTCTAGGTGACATAAACGAAAATTCTGCTTTTTAATCAGTTCCTTAGAATACACAGAAAATATTATTTTCGACTATCGACTGAATGGACAAAGGTTCAAAATAATACGATATTAATCTTATGATAGTGATGCACCGATAGTAATGTATGATTGTTAGCTTAGGCATTTGAGTAGTTTGTTCGCTTAGGCATTTGAGTAGTTTGTTCGCTTAATAATATACCCTGAAATTCCTGTCCAACAGACCGGAGAGAGACAATTTATGTTAACAGAATATCTTGTATAGAACACTTTTCCAAGCAACGTTTACTATATTTGTGTTCAATGCTAGAGGAATTGTATGGAATAAGCAGTTAACATTTTATATCGCTATTTTAAGAATACCAATTTGTGCCTTAAGCAAGTGTAAATTTTTCTAGTAACTTTGCAAATCAGTGAACTAGATACGAAATACACAGCAGTTTCAGAGTAAAAGATATATTAAACGTAAGTTATTACCTTGTACATGATAATATATTATTTAAATAATGAACAGGATTTCTCCTTCAATAAAAAGAAGTTTAATTAAAGTAAATTTTGGTACTGTTAATGAAAAGAAGTAATTGTATGAAATAACCGGTTAACATTTTATGTCGCTGTTTTAAGAGTACCAATTTATGCCTTATGGAAGTGTAAATCTTTCCAATAACTTTGTAAAACAGTGAACTAGATAGGAATAAACAGAAGTTTCAGAGTCAAAAATATATTAAACGTAAGTTAGTACTTTGAACATAGCAATATATTATCTAAATAAGGAACAGCATTTCTCCTTCAATGAAAAAGTTTAATTACTTAATTACAAGCAATTTTTGGTACTATTAATGAAAATAAGTAATTGTATGAAATAACCAGTTAACATTTTATGTCGCTGTTTTAAGAGCACCAATTTTTGCCTTATGGAAGTGTAAATCTTTGTAGTAACTTTGTAAAACAGTGAACTAAATAGGAATAAACAGCAGTTTCGGAGTCAAAAATATATTAACCGTAAGTTAGTACTTTGAACATAGCAATATACTATCTAAATAAGGAACAGCATTTCTCCTTTAATGAAAAAGTTTAATTAGAAGTAATTTATGGTACTGTTAATCAAAATAAACAAAGATATTAAGGAAACCAAATCGTTAAAAAAGTAAAATAAATGAAGGAATGAAATTTCATAATTTAATATTGCGCATGCATTATGCTGAAATCTTGTTCGATACGTTATTCTTTGGAGATATTTGTGGGTAACAGTCTGTATAAACATTAGTGATAGCACTAATTACTTTTTGTTAGAAATCCCACACTTTCTATTAGAACACCACTTTATTTTTTTAATTATCTATACACCACTAGGCTTTTTTCCCGAGTAGGAATTATACATATTTCAGTCAAAGATGAAGGAAAATCAGATAGCAGTTTTTTAATATAGATTTCATCTAGTATTTCTATCAAGCTTTTTTTTACTTCTTTGAAGTCTTAATTTACTTAATCGGTTTTTTTTATTTATTTTGTCTGGGTGTTGTACGTGAAATCTTTAAGTACGAAAAAAGAGAAAAGATGGCTGCATGAAAATCCGCGTCAAAGAATATCTGCATATTTTGACTCTGATTGCATTTTTTTCCGCGCATGTGTCTTTTAATTAAATTTATTCAAGAAAAATTTTCATTCATAGAAAGTTCAAGATGAGAATATACTTGAGCAGAAAAAAATAATCGAGTAAATTATGCCCATCAATCAGTTTCAAGAATAATAAATTTGCGTCTTTTCAGCGTAAATGCTGATTGTTTTCTGGAGGCGCATTTGAATTCTTCAAACTCATTTCTCCCCCTCCTCCTTTTTTCCTTTCTTAAATGTAAAGGAAAGGAAAAAAGGAGATATTAGGGATAAAGAAAAATATGAAAATCCTAAATTTCTTTGACTTTGCCTTTTATAATTTAAAAATCAATCCAGAACATTTTTATTGCTTTATATTAAAGATAGTTTAGTGTTTTGTGTATGAAAAGAAAATAGCTAACTTGATCTGGAAATTCATCAGTTTAAATCAAACCAACCAAAGTTCTCTGTCTTTCATCTAAGTTTAACTTCCATAAATATACAGGAAAAGTCGTTAAGATATTAAACTGAAAAATGAAGATATTTTTTTTAAAATATTGCATTGCTAGGAGGTGTATGCATAAATCTTTGGTATGTAGGGGAATAAACATTTATGGCGTCAAAGAAAGATTTCGGAAGAGTGAAAATAGGTGCAGCTTTTTTTCAAAACTAAGAGCATTGTTTGAATTTTATTACGTTATTTTCTGCTGGTAATACTTTTCTGACCAAATTATCACCCAATTCTGACAGTGACTCTAGTTCTGATGTCAATCACGCCTATTCGGATAACAGTTTTATCCTTATGTCTGGCGGAACTCGGCAAAAAAAGCTGTTGCCAATACGCAGACTACACAAAAACAGGGCAATGATGGAAGCTGACGAGCAGCTTCCAACCATCCTGTCTGAGGGAGATTTTGGTGATATGTGGATTTTGTTCGACAGCCGTAGCTCGCTACAACATTTTAGCAATTGGACTTCTGTGGGTTGTCGTGTTGCCTGTCTTAAAATTATTTATTTTTTGGGGCGAGATTCGTATATTATTTGGGTTAGTACAAATTATTCATAATTTATAGGTATTTGGGTGCGTTGTGTTTTTTTAATTTATTTTCTTGAATACAACCCAAAATTCTAGACAGGTTTGCAACCGAACAGGCCAAATAAACTTTGCTTCTAAAACCTTCCTTTAGGTCAACTACACAAAACAAAGATGACTGACTCCAATGTAACAAAATAAAATTGATTTGTTTACAACCTTATCTATTTACAAAAAAAACTGAATTACCAAATCTTCGCACACAGTTTACACATTTTACTAATCTTTTAGCATTTTCTCCTCGATTCATATCGAATGACATGTATTTAATTAAATCTACACCTTTTGGATTCAGGGAGCATATAATTATTAAACTAACTCATAGCCAAGAACTCCTATTCATCAAAATTATCTTTACAAAAAACACTGTTCCCGCACTAATCTTTCATTTAGCTCGGTGGGGTCTGAACAAAACAAAATGATTTTCACTCACTCAGTTTGATGATGTCGCACTGGGACTCGGGTGTCGAAGCTCTGCTTATGCTTGGGGTATCGCTCCTTCCTTCTAGGTAGTGGGTGCGCTGCGTCTCTAGGCTGTCGTGGGTATTCTTCTACTCTTTTCAAAATGATGCGGCACTCATCAGGAAAATGATGACATCGACTTCTCTTGATCCAAAGTCACGCTCAATTCCGGGAAGACTCGACCAGATCTCCAACATTAAGGCGCATCCTCTCTATAACCCCGTCTCTATTCTCTTGCTCCAAATCACTCTCAGCTCCGGGAAGACTCGTCCGGATCTCCAATATTACATCGCATCCTCTTTGTCACCTCGTCTGTATTCTCTTGATCAAAAATAACTGTTAGTTCCGAGAAGACTCGACCGGATCTCCAATATTTAAAACTGCCAATCTTTTCATCACTTTCGATGCTAATGCACTAGGAAAGATCAACCGGTCTCCGGAAAACGAAACCTCTTTCTCGTACTGTCGGACAACTCCCGGGAATGCTCAACCGGTCTCCGACGTTTTGAAATTCCAATCTCTTCATCCCCCTGCAATGCTAAAGCACCGGGAAAAGTCAACCGGGCCCGCACGCAGAAGAGAATCTTCGAAAAAAACTCTAAGTCTTCTATTTATTTATTTTTTTTATAACAAAGTCCACGCCTTCTCGTGACTCCTAATCCATTCAGGAAAGCTTTCAAAAATCCACCACTTAGCCTCCATTTTCATTTCTCGGATTGGATAATCCCATAACCCATGCACGTCTTAATTACGTCATACAGAGACCACCCAAAGTCCAGTCCACGTGTTTTGCGGTCTACAGGCCCAATAAATCCTTTACAATAGGGTATTTTACTTTAATGTCAAACCCTGGTGCCATCTCCTTATCTGCGTCTGGAATCATCTACCCCCTATCGCGCACCGCCGCTTTTAAATTGGCTAAGCGTACAGACTACTGTTCCGTCCTCTAATCAAAGGCGGCTTCCTAGCATTCTAACCGAAATGTGATGAAAACAGCCTTCGATCACTTTATCTCTCTAAAAATTTTAATTTTTCTTACAAATCGAAAGCGCTTCATCACATACGCTCCCTCCTCCGAAAAAAACTAACCAAACACCAAACACGTAAAAATATGCTCCCTTCCTCGAAAAGTTTACAAAATTCTCATGTACTACTTATATAATTCATGACACTCAATAAAACATAATCACATCAATTACAAAACTTCTTACCATCCATGTCTGAAAAAAAACTTGTTCACATCATAAGTCCTCATACACTATTTAGAAACACTAAAACAAAACATCAAAACACTTACTCCTGACTCCATTGACCTTCTTTGATCATGTGATCTATACCTTTAATTTAGGTAAGAGAAGACCACCAACCTATGCACTTATTAGAGTTCTGAATTCAAAAGTTCATTCTTTTAATCAAATGTTCTGAGTGAAAACATCGAAGATTTATATGAACCATGTCGACATAACCAATCACCATACAAAATCATGATTTGCAGAGTTCAGACCCAAAACACTATCACAAAGCATAACTTCTTCATCTCTCTATATATCATTTTGCACGCAATTAAACTCTATTCTAACACTATTCCTCCTTATTCACAAAATTTACTTATAAACAAAAATAATTAACACATTAAAATATATCTCACAGTATATTTGCCACATTCACAACTAAATACCAAGCATATAAAATTTTGTTACATTTTCAACACACTTCTCACAATATTTTTGTACCTTTCAAAACAAATTCATTAACTTTAAATTCATAATTTATGTATAAATTGAGTATTCACAAATGACCTTCCTACCAAACCTTCCTAAGACTCATATTTTTTTTTTAAAATCATAATTCAAACCCATTTCCTCATTATCGTCAAAAGAACCGATGCTAAAAACGCCCAAAATTTTTTCAAACCCCGCACTTCACTCACGAAAACCAAACTAAGCTCCCTTATTCAAAAGCGCACGACAAACCTGAACTCATTCAATTAACAATTCCCCTACTACATACTAGATTTGCGAAACATAAATTTTTTTTCTCCCCTTAGCACCAAGGATTCCCACAAAACTCAACCACTAACACTTGATAACACCAAAACCCATAATTCTTTTCATTTTCCAAACATCTACAACTTTCTAACCACCACGACTTATATTTATTTTTATTTTCACTTGTGCGACTATTTAATTATTTCTTTATTTCATTTCAAATAGTCACTAGCTTAGTCCATGCACTTCAGCATTTTAGATAAATAAATGTAAATTTTGGCCAGAAATTGCCATTTATTCTCTAATGAGCTGTTTAAACAATTTGCTAAATTTTTAAACTCACACAAACTTACTAAAGTGATATTCCTCACGCCTACCGTATCGCACTTAACTCTTCAACACTTATATTTCGTCAAACATTACTTTCTCAAACCCCTGTTCCTGAAGTCATTCTAGGTCTGCAGCCCTAAATCACTTCCAGGATTTTCTAAATTAAAAACACAAGTTTTCACTTTCCAAAATCTTCCATAAACGCAAATTTTCTCATCCAAACCACATAAAAAGCCTACATACAAACTAGTTTCTTTATCGTGCGTTCTCCTTCCTTAGGGGGGGGGGGAGAGTAAGAAGGGCAAACGAACCCCTCTCTTTTCTTAGAAAACCTTTTCCCCACTTCCTGTTTTAGTAAACAAAAACTGACCCCGCACTTCCTATCACTCCTCACACAAAGCACTATACTACGACAACCTTTTATTTGCGTAATTCTTAAAAACAACCGCCATCTTTCTAATACCACATATCTCTACTAATTCTACGCACATGCTTCACTAAATTCATATCTAAAACTTCACTACACTGACTTATTATTCAACCCAGGGTAAACAATCGTAAATTTTTTTTTCATAGCACCTAACAACTAATGCAATCCATCCATCAAAAAGTTTAGTTTTTTATACTGTGGCAATTCTGAACATTTATGCCTATAACTAACCCTCTTTTCGTTATAAAGACCTCTACTCCAACAATGTATCGAAAACTCTTATTTTACATTCTTAACTCAGCACTCCTTCAGCTATAACCTTTTTGGCAGATTAAATGCAATATAATCCACCTTACATTATTTATCGTTTATAGACTGAAACAAATCTGACTATGATTTGCGCTTTTGCTTACCGTTAACCATCTTTCATTCAAAATCACCTCTACTCTTAACTTTTTATCTAAACTTCCTATTTCAATTTTACCCAACTGACGATGGCTTCGCAACACATTCGCGATACAACCTTCTTGATCTAACTCAAATAACTCCAATTTTTAAATTTTACACCTCACATTACCGATCATTCGTTTACCTATCATTACTCAATATGCAAGAATTCTCTCATTATAAAATTACTTCTCCTAACATTATGCATTCAAATTCTTTATACGTAATTAAACTATGACTCACAATCCCAAACTTAAAAAAAAAACGCTAATTTCCCCCAAAATACACATATATGCACAAAATCAAAACAAAACACAATTCTATTCTCATTGTAATTGCAAAATATTATCTGACAAATTCTATACTTAAATTGACACACGTTTCTTTTCAAAAAATTCATATCTATACCAAGTACCACTAATTACTATCGACCAACACACTTGTACTCAATTCAATAATTTCTCAACTGTTACTCAAATCTTAACTATCTATTGATTTTCTCATTTCAATAGAATTTTCAAAATCACACTAAAATATTATCTATCAACTGATATCAAACAAATTTTCTGTCATCAACTACTCTTAACTTATTCAAAATATTTTTCAAAAATACACCTCAATTCAATCTATCATCTCTACAATATCTACAATATACATAAATTTTTAAACACTTCATATAAATCATAACATAAGTATTTCTTATCTATCTTTAACCAACTCAACAAACTCTTTCTAAAAACACTCTTTAATTCACTTAGTTAAAATTAAAATATTTGCATTCATATATTCACACTTCAAACAATCTTAACATAAAATCAATATTGTCACACTCTTCAAAACAAAATTACACTCAATAATAATAATTGTGGCAAATATACGAACATATTTTCAAAACACTCCCGCTCTAAAAATTCTTACGCGCTGCTCCCTTCTCCACAAAATTTGTAAAGACCAAAATAATTTTCTTAAAGACAAAAAAAACTGTAACTGTTTTTTTTTTTTTGTAACGCAAAAAAAAATTTTTCACGATTCTAGCCTAACACAAATTATTTTTATTATCCTGGTCGGGACCATATGTCGTGTTGCCTGTCTTAAAATTATTTATTTTTTGGGGCGAGATTCGTATATTATTTGGGTTAGTACAAATTATTCATAATTTATAGGTATTTGGGTGCGTTGTGTTTTTTTAATTTATTTTCTTGAATACAACCCAAAATTCTAGACAGGTTTGCAACCGAACAGGCCAAATAAACTTTGCTTCTAAAACCTTCCTTTAGGTCAACTACACAAAACAAAGATGACTGACTCCAATGTAACAAAATAAAATTGATTTGTTTACAACCTTATCTATTTACAAAAAAAACTGAATTACCAAATCTTCGCACACAGTTTACACATTTTACTAATCTTTTAGCATTTTCTCCTCGATTCATATCGAATGACATGTATTTAATTAAATCTACACCTTTTGGATTCAGGGAGCATATAATTATTAAACTAACTCATAGCCAAGAACTCCTATTCATCAAAATTATCTTTACAAAAAACACTGTTCCCGCACTAATCTTTCATTTAGCTCGGTGGGGTCTGAACAAAACAAAATGATTTTCACTCACTCAGTTTGATGATGTCGCACTGGGACTCGGGTGTCGAAGCTCTGCTTATGCTTGGGGTATCGCTCCTTCCTTCTAGGTAGTGGGTGCGCTGCGTCTCTAGGCTGTCGTGGGTATTCTTCTACTCTTTTCAAAATGATGCGGCACTCATCAGGAAAATGATGACATCGACTTCTCTTGATCCAAAGTCACGCTCAATTCCGGGAAGACTCGACCAGATCTCCAACATTAAGGCGCATCCTCTCTATAACCCCGTCTCTATTCTCTTGCTCCAAATCACTCTCAGCTCCGGGAAGACTCGTCCGGATCTCCAATATTACATCGCATCCTCTTTGTCACCTCGTCTGTATTCTCTTGATCAAAAATAACTGTTAGTTCCGAGAAGACTCGACCGGATCTCCAATATTTAAAACTGCCAATCTTTTCATCACTTTCGATGCTAATGCACTAGGAAAGATCAACCGGTCTCCGGAAAACGAAACCTCTTTCTCGTACTGTCGGACAACTCCCGGGAATGCTCAACCGGTCTCCGACGTTTTGAAATTCCAATCTCTTCATCCCCCTGCAATGCTAAAGCACCGGGAAAAGTCAACCGGGCCCGCACGCAGAAGAGAATCTTCGAAAAAAACTCTAAGTCTTCTATTTATTTATTTTTTTTATAACAAAGTCCACGCCTTCTCGTGACTCCTAATCCATTCAGGAAAGCTTTCAAAAATCCACCACTTAGCCTCCATTTCATTTCTCGGATTGGATAATCCCATAACCCATGCACGTCTTAATTACGTCATACAGAGACCACCCAAAGTCCAGTCCACGTGTTTTGCGGTCTACAGGCCCAATAAATCCTTTACAATAGGGTATTTTACTTTAATGTCAAACCCTGGTGCCATCTCCTTATCTGCGTCTGGAATCATCTACCCCCTATCGCGCACCGCCGCTTTTAAATTGGCTAAGCGTACAGACTACTGTTCCGTCCTCTAATCAAAGGCGGCTTCCTAGCATTCTAACCGAAATGTGATGAAAACAGCCTTCGATCACTTTATCTCTCTAAAAATTTTAATTTTTCTTACAAATCGAAAGCGCTTCATCACATGGGTGATATAACCAGCATTTCTTTCTTAAGCAGGCTGAAGATGATTTCTAAGTCTCACCACTGTTCACCTCCAGTGGATTCCTATATTCTGTTAGAAAATACATAGATAATATTTTTGAAATATTCACTTAAGGAGACAAGGGACCTTCCACCCTCATTTATTTATTTATTTATTTTTTATTTTCAGTATTTACTCTTTATACAACATGAGAATAAGTATTCCACTTTTTTACTATAGTGAAGACTTTTAGAGTTCAGAAATAGGTATTTTGTGGAACAATAAAAGTTGTGTTTCAAAAAATTATTCAAAAATGCTGGAAATTTTCAAAATGCTCCATGCGCATTCATTTTCTTCTGATTTCTTCAAAATTTCTCCGGATTTTTAAGTGAAGAGTTTTTCATAAAACTGTGCACAATTCTTTGAAAACTCAAATATTTTTCAAATTTATAGACCATGAAATAAAGTAAAAAAATAAAAAAAATAGCAGGTAGATGGAAAAAAAAAAACTATTTATGACTTTTGAGTCATAAAAAAATTACAAAAAATAAAATTCAATGCACAGTTATATTCATGTATGCATGGTAAACGTACCTCAAAAAAATTAAGGTTTTCAAATGACATAGAATGCGCTTGGAGCATTTTGAAAAATGCTAGAATTTTTGAAATTTTTTTTGAAAGACAGGCATTTTTCTGCCAAAATATCCTTCTTTTGAATTCTAAGGGTCTTCGATGTAGTAAACAAGAATATTTTTTACTCTGATTATGTCCTATAGAGTTGAAAATTGAAAATTAAAAAATTCCAGGTTGAAGGTCCATTGTCCCCTTAAATGTCAATAGTCGTCCAGGCACCTCTTTTCCAAACTTGCGATAGAAGCCCCCAAACTGCACTCTCAATGCTTGCTAGTGGACACCCCAGGAGCCTTTCTTTTGACGGAAGAAATATCTTTTCCATCTGCACTAAGTTGCCATGTCAGGTAATCCTCCCCGGAGCACAATTTCGAGTGTCTGGGCCATATCAAAGAAGATCTCATAACAAACCCTTCTTTTCGTCCTTGTTTTTGTTCCAGTCAACAACATCGTGGATCTCGTATTCGGATGCTAGAGGATTAGGAACAACACCACCAACGAAAACATGGAATGAGTAATTTCTTGGAATAATAAGTCACAACTGGAGTGGGGTTGCCAAAAAGCAGTGGAGAGCTAAGTCGGAGTTTATGTTGCAGATTACCGCCGAATCGAATTCATATCTTCCGAGCTAGCGAGTGAAAAAAAAATGTCAGTTTAGCTCAGATTAAGGGGACAAGAGACCATCAAATTCGAATTTTTCAATTTACAATATTTAACTCGATATACAAAATGAGAATAATTAATTTTCTTTTTTACTGCATTGAAAACCCTTAAAATTCAAAATAAGGAATTTTTGGCAGAATGATGCCTGATTTTCAAAAAACTTTTCAAAAATGCTAACGTTTTTCAAAATGCCCTATGCGCATTCTGTATTAATTAAAATCCTTAAATTTTGTATTATGCGTTTACCACGTGTATATAAATATAAATGTGCATGTTTTTTGTATGAATCTAAAAGTCTTAAATATTTTTTTTCCGTTCTGCCTGCTATTTTTATATTTTTTTTTATGTTTTTACTTTATTTTATGGTCTATAAATTTGAAAAATATTTGTGATTTCAAACAATTATGCGCAGTTTTGTGACAAACACTTCAATTAACAATTCTGAGAAATTTGGAAGATAATACATGATTAGATAATACATTTAGAAAAAAACGAAAAATAAATCATTGTTATTTATTGACCATATATATATTTAACTGTAAATAATACCATAAAAGATTCGAAATAGTATGTAAAATTTTTTAAATTATCTCCTTTGGATTTTTAGCAGTCTTTGAGGATTTCATATTTTTTGAAAATGATTTGAAGAATATAAGAAACTTTTATTTTTACGCGCACTCAAGTGACATACTCTGTTACACATACATATGTATACTGTTCCATACAGAAAATTATTTATGCATGCACATTTATAATCACTCTCTTGCATGTGTGCAACGAATTTTCCGGTAGTTATCGAAGGTGGTTAACACAATTTTGTCCACTTAAGTCAGGATCAGGAGTAGAGCGTTAAGTTTATTAAATTTACAATATATTCCTATTTTTGCATTCCCTAGACATGGGCGAAATCTTCAACAAGAGGTGTAATTTTGAATTAAAATGAGAATTCTTCACAAAGTGAATTAATTATGGGGAAAATGATAATAAAACCTCCCTTGGCGAATACATCACATTCATCAGACAAGATTAAGAAATTTACATAATGAATATAAAAAAAAGAATTCGAGGTCTATCAAAAGTAGAAAGCTTTATTACAAAGCCTTAAACTAAAGACGAAATCCATTTTGTGCAATTTTGTTATGTCGTACTCGGATGGTGATTACCACTGCGGTTTGCAGTTTTATAATCACGCTATAGGAAGGCGCAAGGATAGAGGGAAATTCTCCTGTAATATGATATACATTGATGTCTGCATAGTTTGAGTCTGTCTAGACGAGTGAGTAATCAAAAACAGTGCGGTTGGGTATTCCTTCACGAATGATTTCGCTGAGTTGATTCTTTATCATTATATAAAGAGGGTTTACGGTGAGAACAAAGCTTGAAAGAATATTCTAATATGAATCAAATAACGACCATAGAATATACTTTACATTTTTCAGTTATTATTCTTCTTTCTTTGAATTCCGTTTTTTCTCTACTCTGTGTTTTGCTTCTTTTTTTTTCTGCTCCCGCCTTTGGCAATTTGTACCCGACAGTTATTCTGTTGTTCGGATAGCAATGTCCTGGTGCACAGTGTCATCACCAATGCTTGTGCGTCATACGCAAAACTTGTTTCACGAGGAAGATGGTTGTCGAATGTCTTTAAATTTTGAATAAAGGGTTTACCGGCCTTTTGAAACGGTTAATATAGTTTTATTCTGTAACTTATATATATATATATATATATATATATATATATATATATATATATATATATATATATATATATATATATATATATATATATATATATATATATATATATATATATATAAATAATTATAGGAAGAAGGTAGACAAAAAAACAAACATCTTTTTTATTTTTTTGTTTATGTTGAATTGTTTATATTATTATACGTTATATATATCTTTATAAAAGGCAAAGTCTGTGTGTGTGTGACCGAGTTTTTGTCTGCTCGCGGCGCAGCGCAAAGACGGTAGGTCGGACAGTCTTGAGATTCGACACGAAGATGCCTCCCGAGGTCTCATTATGCACCTCGAAGCCCTTTTTTCGATTTTTTAATTAGATTTTCCGTAATTAAATATTTAGTCGCGATTTGGAGATCCCGGAGGAGTAAAAGCCCCGTACATCCTAACGTATCCGTCCAAGAATTTTTTTTTTCGGACGAGCCTATACGGGAAAGATGACACTATACGGAAATCACAATTAAAATTGTCTGTCTTAATTAATCGATTAATTGTGATTTTTTTTCGATCGCCTGTACGCACCCGTTTTTCGGAAAAAAACGCGATTTTGTCCGTGACCCTTTTATCCAAATTGTCGAATCGATACGTAAATGTCGTTACATTTTTACGAAATTTTTATCTCAGAGACCCTAGACATCACAGTTTCGAAAGCCAGAACCAAAATTAATTTACAAATTGTAGTTATTTTTTAATAATTTATTTTATGATTCGGAAACTCTTGCGAGAAATCTCATTTTGGAGATTTCGTTCTTCATTTCCGGACGAAGGTAAAATAGGAGAAAAACCAGTTTTTCGACGTCATGCACGTGATGTGTTGGGGCGTTTGTTTTCTATGAGGGATTCGGTGGTTAAAGGAAATCGATTACTATTGCAGTGATAATCGATTAAAAAATCACATTTAGTAATGCCGTAATTTTTTTGGCCAGCACTTTAGTTAATATCATATAATTTGTGGTGTATTTGTGGAAAAAATCTATGAAGATTTCAAAGAATTTCAGCATGTGGAGGATGTGATATATTCGCTTTCAAGGAAATCGAATACTTTTGCAGTGATATTCGATTAGTAATCCTATGTCAAAAATTTTGCCAAAATGTGCCAGAAAGGATTAAATTTATATGGGTAAAATAATGTATCGTGGTGAGGAAAAGGATGACAGCGACGCCCATTAACAAAGGGTTAAGGCTACTAAAAAATTGGTAATTACATTACCCGAGCAACGCCGGGACGGGTACAGCTAGTATATATATATATATGAAATGTCCGGATGGACATCTCATGAAATAAGAGCATACATCGTGGCCTTGAAAATAATAAAATCAGCTTAAGGAACAAACTAATTTATTAAACAGTATAGCAACACATCTTACTCGCTTCGAGCCAGGTCAGCGTCTCTCGCAAAAAGCGCCAAAATAGAATTAGGTCAGAGATGTTGCCAGAATTGGCGAAGGAAGTGAGTATGTGGTAATGCGAAGCGTTTACGCCAAGACAAGAAGGACGGGTTACCATGGCAGAGATGAAGTACAGAATGGGCGATTATAGGTAGTTAGTAATATTATCACACACACATATATATATATATATATATATATATATATATATATATATATATATATACTATATATGTATGTATGTGTGTGTGTATCCTATAAACATGAACAAAAGTCTATGTATAGCATAGTGCACGGTTGATTAATGTTTCTATGTATAGCATAGTGCACGGTTGATTAGTGTTATGTACATTTGAATGGCATTGTATACTTGTATACCGTTAGAAATTTTCTCTTATATTCTGTGTCCGAGTATACAAAAAGTCAAAAAGTAAATTAAACCTTGATTTGTCTATAAATGATGAGTAAAAGTGAATATAAAATGTTTTTTTTCACTTTTTTTATACTCACTAAGAGAAATTAACGGCGTAGAAACAATTGTATTTAAGCATCCAAACTGAATTTTAAAAATATCAACACAGCAAAACTATTTTTTTCTTAATTGGATAATTGTAGGACACACCAATTGCCCTATATCTTCGCTTCCATGAATCAAAGTTTTTATTAAAATATTATGTTATATTAAGGGTACAGTGGACTTTCAAAATTGTGAAATTTGTCCAAAAATTCGATTTTTTTATTTTATTGAATTGTGAAACTACGGGCGAGTAGGAATGTGCAAAAAGAATTTTTAATTTCTGTGATTACTTTCCTAGTTATAGGTATTTGTATTTAATTTAGATATTATGTAGTTACTAATATCAATAACTTTAAATGTGTTTTTCTCAATATAAAAATTTTCATGTCATGCGAATATTCAAACTACTCCAGGTGCATTTCTAATTATCGTATTGCTTTGAAATTTAAGTTTTATATACTTAATTGTATATCAAATAAATATTATTGAAAAAAATTATGCTTCGTAGCACAGAATTTCTAAATTTTGTACTTGAAAAGATAATTTATAGGGATTTTGCGTAATAAAAAGGGTGTTTTCACAATTATTATTTTATTCTCTTTATAACTTTAATGAATGCTTAAAATAAGCAATAAGTTTCATTGTTAGTTCTATAAGGTATCCTGTAAATAAAAATTACCGTATTATATGCAAAAGAAATGCGCATGCAACACTTTTAATTAGGCAAATTTTTGATATAATTAATAATTCATAATTCAGAAATTATCAATATTTCTTTTTTAAATTTTAACCACTTTTACATATCTATGGTACTAATCATATATTCAAATTTCAATCAAATCTACACAAAACAAAAAAAATTAGGTTTGAAGGTCCACTGTCCCCTTAATATTAGATTTTTATTAATATATTAGGTTAAATTCTTTGAGCATGCATAAAGTTATTAAATTTAAAATATTACGTAGATTTTAACGTAGATTTCACGTATTTAGATTTGCCATCGCAAATTCTTAACGACATGCTCTTAAGACGGGAAAATTGTATTATCGGATCATCATTAGCTGGATTTTGTACTTAAAGTCTCGATATTCCTCACTCGAAATAAAATAATATGTACAATTTAATTATATCATCTTTGGAATAATTCTTCTGCATAAAACTTCAATTACTTTTCTTCGCAATGTTTATGTATTTTTATTCATAATTTGCTTATCATTTTTCACACATTTTTAGCTCACGTTTTTGTACATAGAGCCTACGCAAAAGAACTAAAATGTTGATTACTGCAGCAAGAATTTTACTTCATTAATGACCTTCACAGCACTAAAGTTCTTGAAAAGAATTTCCTTCAGAAAATTTTCTTAAACCATTTTATTGTAATCAAAGTATTTCTTCCCATAACCAGTAAAAATAAATCGAACGCAATTTAGAATTCTTCTCTCAATGATCACGGAAAAAAAATTTCCCCCTCTTTTTAGAGAATACAATGCTGAATTTCGTCGTGGGAAAATGCGCTACAAAAATAGAAATTTTCAGATGTGTTATTCTGTCTCTCTAGATGTCGGATATCTGATGGGAAGACGCTAGAATAGTCGCGCCGTATTTGCACACTCTGCGAAACTTGCTGTTTTGACAGATCTCGACTCCGATATTCCCTTGAAAAATTCCGTCACGGAGGTTTGCGTAAACTTTTTTTTTTCTTTTCAGAGAAGCATCAAGGAAAAAATAACCGGCCGGCTGAAATAATTGCTGCGATGTCACACGTGACAATTTCTTATTCTGTAGTTTCGACACTCGGGAAAAAAAAAATATGGCCGAAATACTTAACGATGATTTTGAAATGCACGTGGGGATATTCTGAATATTTCTTTTTACTTGTGAGACCTTGGCATAATTTATATTACCCTCTGTCAAAGCTTAAATAGCAAAATATCCGTCGTTGTCAAGCGAAAAGAAAAGTAAGGAAAAAAAATCTGTCAAAATTTGCTTTTTTGACAGATCTTGACACCGATATTCCTTTGAAAATTTCTGTCATTCAGGTATTTGTTCACTTTTTCTTTACAAAGAAGTGTTAGGGAAAAAAATAATCGGACGGCTGAAATAATTTTTCTGATGTCAGCTGTGGCTATTTCTTATCCTGTAGATTCAACAGAGATGAAAATATACGTCACAGACTATCTGAAAACCCGCACTTCGTTACGGAGTACATTCAAATTAAATACAACGGTCAATGTATGCAATTAATGCCAAAAAATATAAATATATATATATATATATATATATATATATATATATATATATTTATAATAAATACGACAATCAATGTATACAATTGATGTAAAAAAAAACATTTATAAAAAAATCGTAAGGGATATTTTTATAGATAAAATAATGTCCAATCGTCTGCCGCATTAGCAAAATAAAAAAATATTTTTTTTGTTTATTTAGTTTTTATGCACGTGACGATAAATTTATTTAAAGTACTAGAAAAAGAAATCACGTGATCAGCATTTAATGAATTAAATTCTAAAAAATTAATCTTTAAAAATTCACCAAAAATCAGCAAATGGAGGTAAATATTCGAAAAAGATCTCATTTTCAAGGACTTTTTATGATCTTTCTCGTGATATAAATTTTATAACCCTCAAAGTATTATTTTAAGTTAAAACAACAGCTTAAAAATTTAATTTAAAAAAATCTAAGAAGAATTTTTGAAAAATCTTTCTTAGTGCACCCCTACACTATAAGAAGAATCGCCATGCAAAATTTCAGCCCTTTAGGTCCAGCGGTTTGGTCTGTGCGTTGTATGTCAGTCAGTGAATGAGTCAGTTACGGAACTGTTTTATATATATAGATAACGATATGTAAATGGTTGAATCAAAGAGGAAAGGGCTAGATTTTAAAGGAACCTTTATAAACCTTGTACCCTGTTTATTTTAACGCATTTTTTAACAAGCCAGTTAAAGTCGTTAAGAATGATAGGATAAGATATATAGTAAATATTACGTCCACAACTCTTTTTTTTACGTAGGATTATGTTCCTCCATAACGGTACCCGGAAAGCAAAACTTCAGATGCTAAAACCGTCCGTCCGTATCTCGCGAGTTATAATTTTAGCAGCGTGCCACATCCTGTCTGTATCGCTTGGACAAGCAGTAAACAGTTAAACAGAAAAGTAGCAAATTGCGTCAAAATTTTGACATACATATATGCATATATATGGTGTATATATATATATATATATATATATATATATATATATATATATATATATATATATATATATATATATATATATATATATATATACATAATTCATACATACATATATACATACAAAAGGGGTAAGCAAACATAAGTAATCCTACTTTAATAACCCGTGGTAGTTTCGTTAGAAGAGACTACCTGAAAAATTTTTTAATTATTACAGGACGAATGGAAGTACATTTTATAATTATGCTAAACTCTGCTGTATATTATGTCATTGTTTAGCCCGCCAGTTTCAAAGTTGATAGTCATATGTCCATGTCGCTTTTATTGCATATTTTGGATATTTAAATTAAAAATGTTAACATTTAAATTTGATGAATATTTCTTAGATACAAAGAAACCGATAATTAAAAAAATAACGTATTAAAATTATTATCCACTCTTTTTTAATGAAAATAAACGCAAAATTTGACAGGAAATGACTGTAAATGAAGTAATTTTTATATTTCGTTTGTTAAAAAGAGTATATTCTTTAGTAAGCGTGCAATATAAGCTAATGTAAACATCGGTTTAAAATGGAATCTTTTTAAACTTTAAATTAAATATCTTCTACAGTTTCTAACGATAAAAGATATAAAACATTTTTTACAGGTTCAGTCCCAAAACTAAACACGTTTCCAACTAACTTGTAAATTAAAATCTAATCCACGGATATTTTGCACAGCATTTTTTTTCCTCGCTCGCATTTCTGAAAGAGATATTGTTTCCGCGGATTATTACCTAAGACTTTCATTAACTTGCATTTCATAGTTGAAGATAATTCTATGTTCAGAGTTTGTTATTGAACGCCGAAGGAAATACTTTTTAAGCAGAGAAATATTAAATCGCGAAATCTTTCACGATGAGAATATTAAAGCTATTAAGATGTCAAACATGTTGTAAACTATCGAGTGCTTTTATTGGAGAAATTGCGTGCTTAATGTAAATAACGCTGCGCTGGTATAATGAGCTATAATCATGGCATATTTTGGTTTAAATTAGCCGTAAGAAAATGTGGGGCGTAATTGTTTGGAGTCATGGCCTTTGCTTGGGGAGCTAAGCGTAAATTTTAAAATAATGAAGTGAGATATTGAGGTTAGAATTTTATCTCTCGTACCTTACACATATTAATTTGCAAAAACATTAATGGAGCTTTCATAAATGGATGCATCGTACGTTTATCATGCTAATTTTGACCCGCTCCCAACATATATTTTTATTGCTTGAGCATTACTACATATATATATATATATATATATATATATATATATATATATATATATATATATATATATATATATATATATATATATATATTAAGCAGTTCCGTAACTAACTCACTGACTGACATACAACGTACAGACCAAACAGCTGGACCTAAAGGGCTGAAATTTTGCATGGCGATTCTGCTTATGGTGTAGGGGTGCACTAAGAAAGATTTTTGAAAAATTCTTCTTAGATATTTTAAAATTAAATTTTTAAGCTGTTTTTGTAACTTTTTTTAAATTTGCATTTAAAATAATAATTTGAGGGTTATAAAATTTATATCACAAGAAAGACCATAAAAATTCCTTTAAAATGAAATCTTTTTTGAACCTTTACCTCCATTTTCTGATTTTTGGTGAATTTTTAAAGATTTATTTTTAGAACTTAATTTATTAAATGCCGATCACGTGATTTGTTTTCTGGTGCTTTCAATAAATTTATCGTCACGTGCATAAAAACTAAATAGACAAAATTTTTTTTTTCTTTCTAATGCAGCAGACGATTGGATATTATCCAAAAAACATAAATATCCCTTTATTTTTTTATAAATATATATATATATATATATATATATATATATATATATATATATATATATATATATTTACATCACTTAATTTACATCAATTGTATACATTAATCGTTCATAGTGTAATTCTCATAGTGTAAAGGTGCATTAAGAAAGATTTTTGAAAAATTCTTCTTAGATATTTTCAAATTATATTTTTTATCTGTTTTTGTAACGTTCTTTAAAGTTTGCATTTAAAATAATAATTTGAAGGTTATAAAATTTATATAATGAGAAAAATCATAAAAATTCCTTTTAAATGAAATCTTTTTCGAATCTTTACCTCTCTTTTCGGATTTTGGGTGAATTTTTAAAGATTAATTTTTAGAATTAATTTATGAAATGCTGATCACGTGGTTTCTTTTCTTGTTGTGATACTTTAAATTAATTTTGCGCCACGTGCATAACAACAAAATAAATTGGCAAAAAATATTAATATACAATAAAATAGAAAATTTAACCACTAGACATACTGAGATGTAAGTTTTTAAAGAATTTAATTCAAACTAGCATGTTTTATAGATATTAAACATACAAATTAATTGCATACATTGACCGTTGTATTTAATTTGAATATTTTCTTCTACATTATTTTGTCTATAATTTTGTCTATATATACATTTCTTTGGCATTAATTGACCGTTGTATTTATTATAATTGACTGTTGTATTTATTATAATTTTTTTTTTTGCATTAATTGAATACATTCACCGTTGTATTTAATTTGAATGTACTCCGTAGCGAAGCACGGGTATTCAACTAGTATTTTTATATGGAACTTTAGTGGAATACTGGTATATCTTTGTTCTCTATGACTTTAAAATCGATCTTTTCCTAAGTACCACTTTGATGACGTACATCCTCTAATACCCTGCATGTTTTTATTAGAAAAATATCAAGTTGATGAGTATACTAGTATGTAATATTATAAAAGAATATAAAACTTAGCATTATTGCATCTTCCAAAGCAAATTTTATTCGCTAATAACCTTTGCTACAAAAATTTCAACTTAGAACGTGATTTACTGTAAAATTAAATTTTCTCTTTGAATATATATGGTTTTCCGAAAGATCGTTATTTTATATGACGTGATGAGTAATTGGCTTTTTTTATGAGAATTAAAATCTAGTTCATTACGTAAAGTATATAGATTGAAAAAAAATTATTAAAAATTATATTAACTTCAAAGTTTCTTGAACAAAATAAATCGTGTCTTCATATTATTTTAACAAAAAGTATTCCAATTTACTTCGAAATAGAATGTCACAAGAAATTACATATTCAGTAAAACATTTATATTTTATAATAATATTTATTTTGATATAGCGGGAGAACCATTTTTCTTTAATTAATATTATACTTGCGTTTCAAAGGATTCGAATTAAAATGAAGAAAAAAATTATATTTATCTTATACTTTATTATATAGTATATAGTTTACGATTTCTCATTAACTATTTTATGATTTTATATTTATTTTATATTCGTGTAACGTTAAAGAACAATTTATTATAAAACACTACACGACTAGAAGAATTTTTTCGTTTCTTGACAGAATTTTATCAGTCACAAGCTTTTCCTTAGGGCCTGTTTACATAGGAGTCCGTTGCATTGCGTTAAGGAAAAGATGACGTTGAGACGTAAATAAACCAATCATATGCCTCCGAACGATTAGCAATGAAATTTTTAACGCCTATGATTGGTTTATTTTCGTCTCAACGTCATCTTTTCCTTAACGCAACGCAACGGACTCCTATGTGAACAGGACCTTATGGTTCAAAATTGGATATGGCGGGATTTAACCTTTTTCCTTTTCACCCGCCTTTCTATTAAAAAGTTTTGTTAGACATAAATGTAGCTTGTATAATAAACACACATACACACGCATGCGCGCACACACACACCCTGCTTTTCGTATATATTCACAAAATTCCACCTTCATTTATTAAAATATTATGCTCCATTTTATATTGTCTAACTAACGATCATAATAAGCGAATCTTTTTACGTTTTACTGGAGAATTAGACTTTCGTTCCATAATTTAACGCAATTTCTTAAATCATAACAGAAAGAGATTTATGCTTCAATTTCGCGAGGAAGCGAAAATCTGTTGAATAAGACTGCATCAAAATCTGTTGAATGAGAGTACGTCTTTAATGGAAAAAAACTAATTTTCTGTAATATCTTTTCTGCTTTATCTCTTGAATATCGATATCACATAAATAGTTATGAAATTTGTTTGGAAATATTTCCATCTCTATCATTTAACCCTTAAAGCGCTAATTTTTGGAACATCAGCAGGCGCGCGTGACCCAAAGTTCAACGTCTCATTCAATCTTGATTGTTCCTTCTGTAGTTAACTTTTTTTTTCAGATTGAAAGTACTAAGTCTGTGTTTTGTGACAAGGTATAAAATGTTGATAATATTCAGATATATTTATAATTAAAGGCCAAAGAATGCAGATACAATCGCCTGATTTCAAAACTGACCGGTTTATTGGATCTAAGAACAACTTGCGAATGGATTCCTATTATGTCCAAAAACCTAAAACAAAAAACAATGAGATTGTCCATCTTCGTGATATGTGGGATACCGTGTAATATCTGCACATTGGATAGACTACAACAACTCCTACTTTTGTGGTATTCTAATACAGTATAATCGCTGGTTTACCACGGTTACATCACGACTAAAAATGAATGGAAAGGAATACAAGAGTCAGAAATTCAAACCTGCATTAGAAAGGGTGTAGCTATAAATAGAAACTGCTTAGAACATTCAAAACAAACCATTCAAAATTACGAAAATGTTGCACTTTGTACACTTGCGTACACTTGCGCTATATATACATATATATATATATATATATATATATATATATATATATATATATATATATATATATATATATATATATATATATATATATATATATATATATATATATATATATTTATATATATACATATATTTATATATATATATATAAGTAGGCGCGAAGGGTTAAGAGTAAATGCTTAAAAAACCCCAACATATACATTAGCTCTAATAATTTTCAAAGTTAAAACTTCATAATAAGAATTTTTATTCGGTTTCTGAAATACTGGCTATCATTCAAAATTCTCCTCTGTATAATCCATTCAAATGATAACTGACAAAACATTATATAAAAGACCTTGAAACAATGTGTAAATAAAAGTTTGATTTTCGCTATAATTCGACAGATGGCGCCCTATAATAACGGAATGACAATTACCTAAAATGGGGTTTAGAATGATGCTCACTCGACTTAGCAGTCGTTAAGTTGGAGAGTAATTTGCAAGTTTAATTTTGTTCTGCCTCTTTTTAAAGCTATCACTTGAATTGGAAGAATATTAGTGTCATGCTGCATTAAGGAATTCCAAGTTTTTATGACCTAAGCTCGACAGAAAAGCTTCATTAGAGTCATCGATTTATTCTCGAAGCATAGGGTCCCGAAACAGTTTAGATATAACAATAAAAACTCACTGTGATGTAATTTATTCTAAAAAGGGGCAGAAAAAACTTGATTATTTAAGGGGGTCCGGGGCACATTTTGAAAAATTTTTTATTTATTGAGTTAACATTTTGAAATTTTTTGTGAAGGTTAACCATAAAATTTGTAAACAAAATCACATCATAAAACTTCTCATAAAGTTTTTAAAAAATTTTTAAATTTAAAAATTTTAAAAAAAGTGGGGTAATTTAAAATCCTTATAACTCGAAATATTATTTGTCTAATTTCAAAATTTTTTCATTTAATTAAACATAAATATATAAACTTTAATTGTGATTCAGCATTTTCAAAAATATTAATTTAAAAAAAAATTAAAAATATTTATATTAAAAATTTCAAAAAAAATGATGTAACTTATTTTTAAAAAATCATATTTTCAAAAGTAAATATTGTTTTCAAATTTTCTGAATCAGAATTAAAGTAAAATAGTTGAAAAAGACATGTTCCAGGTTTGAACCATTTATCTTTAACGGTTCTTGACTTATAACAATTTAAAAACGAGAAATGGGGAAAAACCCATCATGCAGAACTTACAGGTTTAAACAACGATTGGCTACTATTAGAATGTTACAAAAAAAATAATAATAATTTCTCCTGTTCTAATTAAGATAGAAACATTATTTAAACGTAATTTTAAGCGTAAAAGAACACAGAAATTTTTAATGCAATAAAATTTTTTTCGAAAATTAGAACAATTTTGTGCCCTGGACCCCCTTAAGCTGAAATTGATTTTTTTTTTTTTACAATTTTTTTACCCATACAACAAAATATGCTATCAATAAAGTTTCCATGAGATCTATTCTGAAGAAAAAATGTTCCTTTTTAGAAAATGGTAGAATTGGTTTTTTGAATTTAATACATATTCTAGAACCTATGCAGAAACAACTGGAGTGATAAAAATTGCCTAAGAGTTCAATTCCTGACATATTTTCTTAATCCTTATGTTTTCTTTTGTGTCATGTAAAGCGAAATGAACAAAATTGAATATGGTATTTTTTCAAAGCTATTCTTTTAGAAATATTTTTATTTTCAATCAAGAGGATGAGAATTATTTACTAACATTCAATTGTTTTGGAAGATATAATGTAAAATATAAACAATAGAAATAAACAAAAATTAAAATTCAAGCATAGACTGCTAAATCACTTTAACATAAAACATATTCTGCAAAGAAAACATTTCAATAGAGGATAGCGCAGAAGCTTCATATCCCCATAATGAAAAAAACAAATAAATAATCCAACAGAGATAGATAAAAATAATACGAATATAGACAAGAAACAAACAGAAATCAAGCACCCTGGGCATCCACGCACCAACGGCAAGATTCTGAATAAGTGCCGGAACTGAACCATAAAACAACAGAGGTAACCGACAGGTCTCTTCATCAGGGAGCCTAACCATATCAGTTACCTCAAGGGGAACTTTCTGAATAGGATGCAGGTAAGCCCAAAAAACATCCCAAGGCCCCGAGTCCCCCAAGGAAGCAATATGCTTATTGTCTACATATATTCGTATTATTTTTATCTATCTCTGTTGGATTATTTATTGGAAGATATTATTAAGTTAGTAATTGTTGCTAGACAATTGCATACCTGTCAACCTGTCAACTTTTACTACATTTTGTTTTCTTTTTTCCGTTATATAAAATTATAACTCCAAAATATGATGCAAATTGAGAGAGAGATTACCCGTATGTCAAGCAGGCTAATCGAATTATCAGTGTTATGTCGCAACACGGTCTTAATGTCACTTCACTTTTGTGACAAAGATTCAAATCCACATTTAATTACCTTGTAACCAAAAGATGTTATTCAACTTTGTGACTAGTGGCAGAAGTTACTTTTGAAGCAATTACAGAATATGCTATATATATATATATATAGTCTGACACAGTATATCGAGACAGTGTCGCATTAATATAACGTCACCTAAAGGATTTTACGCAGACATTTCTAATTGGTTGCAAAGGATTCCACCATGGCTGAAACGTCATACGACGATGTTACAAACATTACGCGGTGTCACGGCAGACTTAGTGTGATATTTTCGCCATCTAACAACGCTATATAGGTAATATTACAAAATACATTTAGATAGAATTAAGTTCGTGCAAAATTTTTAAAAACTCATCGAAATTAAAGGTTAAAACTGTTTCAAATGATATCATTATTCATATTTCACTAATCATTAATAAAAAACAGCTTTTCGCCATTTGCTTTCCCAGACGATTTTGCTCCTTTCCTTAAATTGCATAAAACTGATAGATTTTGCTTTAGAACGTAACTAGTGCTTAATCAAAGTGTAAGAAACGTTATTCATGATCCCATTTGAAAAATAACTTTTTTTATAAAACTGATCTAGTAGAAATGAAATAAATCTACTACATAATTTCATTTCCCTGCAAAAGCAGAAAATAGGCGAGTTAAGATAGATGTTTGCAAATATCTATTGATATTTTAATCATGATTTCATCATAACATTTTTGCATTTCATATTGTTTGAGAGTTCGCCCTCCCACCTCCAAATCTGTACGTTTAACTAGTAGCACTCGTAGAGATTTTTATGTCTTCCCACAGTAAAGCGGTATTCTTACGTCTTTACGGTCGAGTACTAGAATCCAATTCAGTTAGTGAAACTAAATATTTCAGGTCCCGCGTGTGAATCTGTAACGAGAATTTATACACCAAATTTAAAATATATATATATCAGGCGATTTTCCCTCATACAAAAAAAAATATTAATGTACCCACGATTATGTCCCCATTCAAAAATGTAATAAGCAAAAGCTAGATTAAATTCCATTAAATGGACATAAAGACCATTAAAAGACACTAATATCCGTAGCTAAATTATCCAACTGAATCAATTTCGTATATGTGAAGGAAATACCAGACTGGGCCAAATATATTGGAATTCAGATTAAATACTCAAAGTGATTAAGTACTCATACGCGCAAAAAAAAGAAAAGTCGAAAAAATTTAATTCCAACATTTTCAAACGCGAAGTGTTATGGTGTTGTGATTATTACTAAAAATGAATATGCTCGAGTTACCTTTGTTCCTCATACATAAATATAATGTTTCATTTATCTCTTATCTTTATCTTTTAACTATGGAGTGTGGACCACAAGTAGTTTTATGCTCCCCCAAAACGGGCAGAATGTGTAATGCAAATTTATTGGTAAGTTGGTATCATGCAAACAGACTGCATTATTTTATGCTTTAAAACCTTTTTTGGCCTTTTTATTATATATATATATATATATATATATATATATATATATATATATATATATATATTCCTTAGATACATTTAAAAGTACATATTAACGCTTTTGACCCTCGTGAGCCCTAAAATATTTACTAAAGAGTTTTTTTATCCTTGAAAGTCTGCATTTTCATCCCAAAATCACTCAACAAACAAACGTCAGCTTTTCTCCATCTGATCTAAGTTAAAGAAATTAAAAGTTTGATTTTAGAGGTAAGCGCGGTCAATAGTCTGCGATCACCTCTCCAATTTAGATCTTTAGTTTTGGTTCGTTCGCATTTTAAAGAAAGGGATATTTGGCGGAATATTAGTGAAAAGGATGCTAAAAATTATCGTTATAAGTTTCTTTGAAATAACGTTTCATTTGGAAAATGAATTTTGGTTGGTCAGCGTAATATACTAGAATTTAAAATATCGTGGATTATGATTCGCCATAGAATTTGATAAAATGTAATATTTATTACCGATTTTGTAAAAGAAGGTCACGTCGTAATCTATATAGAAACTCCAAAGTTTTATTTGTATTGTTTGGTCTTTATGAGTATTTTTACTGAAAACAAGGCTCCGTTTTTATGATTTTGTATATTACCATTATTATTGGTTATACCAAAATATTGGGAAACACTAAATAAATATCGTCTCCATTTATGTATTCAGTCCTTCGGGAAGAATATCTCTGTTGTGTTTTTTATATACACACTCACTCAAACCAACATACACACACACGGTTGGATGCGACCATTAATTTATAAAACACAATAAGTTGAATGGATGCATGTGTATTTGAGATGTGCATTATTTATGTAACAAAAATAATACAACTGATATGCATACTTTTGCGATTTATGTTAAGAAAATCATACACGTTACAGTAAAGTAAAAAGTATTGACGTTCTGCGTGATAAAGGATTTATTTATGTAACAAAAATAATACAACTGATATGCATACTTTTGCGATTCATGTTAAGAAAATCATACACGTTACAGTAAAGTAAAAAGTATTGACGTTCTGCGTGATAAAGGATTTAGTTTATGCTATGAGACATGTCTACTCTAAAGAAATAGTCGAACCAAAATTAAGTTGTAATACGATGTCAACATACCGAATTAGACATTTTTTTACCCCGATTTTGTCCTAAAAAAGTGTTACAAAATTATTTGTTTTTGTTTTACGATAAAGATGAAAAACTTAAGAAGACGAAGACGACATGGATTTGATTTTAAAGACGACAACGACGAATAGGCCATGATAATGAAAACGACGATTTTCGATGACGAGATGACCACAACAACGATGATGTCTTAAAAAAATGATTATGACGACAGCACACTAGAAAGATTTTTTTTTGTATTAAATTTTTTTTTAATAGATACTTTCTGTTTGTTTTTCTTTTGCAGAATTTTTCAGATCTACATGCGGAGGACCGTCATCTGGTCAGGAGGGCCGAACTGTGGGAACGCCCTCTGGCATCAACTTCTGACACTCGCGGCAGACGATTCTGTTTCACAGCTAGCGCCATCTGTGAACGCTCGGCGAACCAGGCAGAACAGAATTAACTTCCGTACGATCACGACGCGCAACTGACGGCTGTGATGTTACTTCTGTTTTCTAACGATGTAGTATAACGACGTATAATGATTATATTTAATGTACCGTATTATCGAAATATATAAGCGTTCGTCTTATGAGAATCGTATTATTTGAGTCATTTTATTACTTAGAAGTTGAGGAACTTTGTTTATCTGTGTGATTGAATTCTAACTGGTTTAGAACGCTTTATGTTTCGACGTTTCAGACGACGTTTCAACCCTAGACAACGACATTTTATTACAAATTTATTTATTTATAACTTTAAAAATAGCAGTCATAAAATATTTCATTTCGAGATAAATAGACTTACAGTACAACAAGATGCGCTTATATAGAAAAGACGTAAAATGTCATATTTTTCGATGTGATAACCATAGAATGATGCGACTAAAGTTTTCATCCTAAAAAGGTTTTAAAATATTTATAAAAAAACGATAGAAATGCGCTTTTCTTGGGAATTTCGTTTCTCGGACCAATATAATCCGGAATTAAATTTCAGGTATACGACAGGTTAGTTAACTTGAGACAGTTGTAAATCCGATGTACGAGTGCTTACTGTGAGAGAGAGTCAAAAGAAAAATTCAAAAAATCTTTTCTGTACTAGCCGGCGAGTGAGACACGCATGGCCACATAAAGTTAGAGCTACAAAAACCTCATTAATCATAATTGTAGTGTTTAATTTCATTATGTAAATTCCCTATATATGTCACTTATTGTAAGTTGGATAAATCTCATATCATTAATTACACTTAAAATGTTCAATTTCAATATGTATGTCAGTTATTGTGTTTCTTGATTGGTCGTTAAATAAAAACATCTCATTATTATTTTGTATGGTTTACTTACATTGTAAATTTTACAATGTAATCAAAATAAAATGTGGCGGTTCGGATTGGTGAAGCTTTCGGGCCGGTGTTGGCCCGCGGGCCGTAATTTGGAGACCCCTATGGTGTAGCGCATCATGTTGTTACCTCCTGTCACCTCCATGCTGTCAACTCCTTTTTAGACAATGCATATTGCTACTGTCAATTCACAGAACAATCACAGGAGGTTTCAATTTTTAACGCATTTTTTACCATGTTTTTATTAACTTGATTTCTTATTCGTTTGTGTGTGTGTTTGTCCTTTACAAATCTTGCAATCGATTTTTAAATAACTTCCCGACTAGCTAGACATTTGAAACTTTTAGAATAGATCAGAACACGGTGACAATGAATTTTTTAAATACTTGTAGCCATCTTTAAGCTGAATTAAATTCATTTTCAGTTATTTTCAGTTAATTTTGTTTTGTAGACTTGTGCAGCCATATATCGGCCGGGACGGGAATGAAAAGTTAAACGCAAGTTAACTTCCAATTAACTTCATTTTATTACAAGTTGATGGGATAATTCATCAAAAAAATTTTAAAAAGTATTTATTAATACATAGAAATGTCAAATTTATATGATTCAACAGAAAATTTAAAAACATGGTTTATAAAAAGTTCTTTTTATCTTGTAATTATGAAGATTTTCATATGACTTATCATCGTATAATAAGTTACTTCTAATAAAGTGTTTCTATCTAAATTCAAGTACCTCGTATATGATCTATTTGTTAGTTATCTCACATTGTTATTTTGTTTTAATAAATAGAAACATTTGAGGAAACAAAACTGAAAAAAGATCGTAGATTTGATGGAAAAAAATTCTTTTTTTTTTTTAGATTACTCAGCTAAAGTATTGTGGAAATCCCATTGACTCTTCAGTACAGGCCCTGATTTTTCATTAGGCCCAGTAGGTCCGGGCCTAGGGGTCTACGAATGTTGAGGGACCCCCAAAAAATTTAACTTTAAAAGAAAAAATTCCCAATTCAATTTTTTTTTTATTTTACCCTTTTTAATAGCAGTGTTTTATATATATCCTTACAAAATTGATTGATAGGTTCGTCATATGTATAGTTATATGTATAGTTCATTATATGTATGTTATAGGGTATATAAGGGATTAATAAGGCTTTCTGGTTGCATTAATGAGGAATGGTGTTTTAATGAGGAAGTGATGTTGTATTGATTTTCGTTATTCGATAATGTTATAGGCTTCTACGCTTCAAATAGCTAATTCTTGGTAAAATGGTACTTTCACAATGATTCATGATTATTTTTTTGTGTGTGTCAATTTTGGAAAAATTTACGCACACATCAGAGTTGGGGGGGGGGCCCATCCCAAGTTGTGCCTATACTCAAGAATTTTCTAAATCGAGCCCTGCTTCAGTATACTCGTTAATTATAAACTTGTTCAGTGTTTGGAGAAGAACATCAAGTATTTACTACTAATGAAAATAAAATTGTATTCATCATGTAGAAGGAAGGATCTGAATTATTTTATGTCCAAAAATATATCGGAAATTGTAAAATCCAAATTTTATATTATGACTGGGAACTTTATGGAATTTTTTTGTAAAAAATTGTGATTTTTCAAATATACTTCAAAGAGAAATATGTCAATATAAAAATATGTTTGGCGATAAAAGTTACATACTCCTCCTTATAATACAAAACGAAACTTGTAACGCTAGACAAATAGAATCAGGGTAGGAAATAGGCTAATGAGTTATCCTGTGTTAAACAAATAATCATTTCAATAAATTGAATGGGGCTTACTAGGGGTAAATCTATATATATAAAACGCGTAGGTATGTGGCACAAAAATCGACGATATTTCTACACTCCGAATGGCAACGGCTGCAGCTACTGGATGTAGACATAAGCGGCCGTCTGCAATTATAAGTGAAGATATTTTCCCAAAAATTTATTATTTGATGTGATTGAGTGTAGGTATCTGAATTTTGAAAATAGTACATACAGAGAGTGATGTAACCCACACTATATTTTAGTACTTGCTGAATTTTTACTCCATTTTATAAGTGATGAAATTTTCCCAACATTTTGTTATTTGATATGATTAAGTGTAGATATCTGAATTGGGAACAATAGTACATACAGAGAGTGATGTAATCGACACTATATTTTAGTACTTACTGAATTTTTACTCCATTTTTTAAGTGAAAGATTTCTTCTCCAACAATTTCTCATTTGATGTAATGATAAAGTGGAGATATCTTAATTTTGAAAAATAGTACATACTGAGAGGGATGTAATTTTTAAAATCGTTGTTGTTGGGTTTCTTAGTCTTATCTTTAACTCTGTTCTGGAGTAATGGAAATTCACATTTTCTAATCATGATGTTTTAGAATCAGCCTTATAGTGAATTTAGCAATGATTATAAATTTTTTGGCTGAGCTCCCCCTACCCCTTAACAGCTTATATTTATGATGACAGGTAATAGTAACATTCCTTACATATGTTACTTTCAGTTGAGTTGTTTTGCAAAAGAAAATATAAAACTAAAAGCGACCATGCTGGTCGCACAGCGGCTAGTACCTAGAAATTTCATGAGACCTACTTTTGTATATATAAAAATACAAAATTGTTGGATATATTTAATTGGAATCCCTAGGATAATCATTACAATATTCAAAATTTCTTGTCAAAAAAAATATTGGAACATTTCCAAAAGAAACCGGAATACTATCAGATAACAAAGTACTGCATATATGAAACTCAATATTTCTATAAAAAAAATAAAATATGTTGAAATATATTTTAACGTCTTTATCATGCCGTAAAGAAAACTCGTTTGTAAGAGGATTGACTATAAGCTAGAAATATTTTATCCTACAAAGTTTACAAATAAATTTATTGATATATTCAATTTAAGATGAGAAATGCTAGAAATGTTACCCTGAATGATTGAACAGTTCTGCTAGTGAAGGAATAAAAAAGTAAGAGACCCGTAGTGAATTCTGAATTCATTGATTTACAAAATGTTGTCGAAGATTAAACTAAAAAATAACTTTCAAGAAAAAAAAATAAATAAAAGTGGGCCAGCTTTTCCGATGATAAAAACTTTGTGCTAGCTCAAAGTTTCCAATTTTCGATGGAATACTTTTACTTTCTGCTATTTAATATGCAAATACAGAATAAAAATTCAAACTGTTTTTAATAAAATGTATGGAAAGAGAGCGAATGGGTTTTATTCTACCTTCTCTGCACATCTGCTTGTTTTGTATTTAAATTCAATGAATATATATTTCAAGTTCATGTATTGATTTTTCTTGGAGATTCGCTTGTGCGAGCCTAGGTCATTAATTGATCGGAGAAAGTGAGAAATTGATTTTTTTTATAAATGAAATATTCAATTCAAATGTTGCTAAATCGCTGAATTTCAGTAACCTTTCGCTGAGAGAATCAAAATCTAGACTCTAAATCTCAGACTCTTAGTTTAGTTTACGTTTTTATTTCTGTTTAACGATTGGTTTGATACTTTTCACGGAAGACAATTGTTCTCTATACTAACTCAGTATGTGAATTAGATTTTATTGAGAAGATTGTTGTCAATGCTGATTCCTCAGCTTTAGTCAATGGCGTTTCTAGGATCATTTTGTCTGCTTACACTGCAGAGTAAACTTTCGCTGTGAGAATCAAAATCTAGACTCTAAATCTCAGACTCTTAGTTTAGTTTACGTTTTTATTTCTGTGTAATGAATGGTTTGATTCTTTTCACGGAAGACAATTGCTCTCTATACTAACTCAGTATGTGAATTAGATTTTCTTGAGAAGATTGTTGTCAATGCTGATTCCTCAGCTTTAGTCAATGGCGTTTCTAGGATCATTTTGTCTGCTTACACTGCAGAGTAAACTTTCGCTGTGAGAATCAAAATCTAGACTCTAAATCTCAGACTCTTAGTTTAGTTTACGTTTTTATTTCTGTTTAACGATTGGTTTGATACTTTTCACGGAAGACAATTGTTCTCTATACTAACTCAGTATGTGAATTAGATTTTATTGAGAAGATTGTTGTCAATGCTAATTCCTCAGCTTTAGTCAATGGCTTTTCTAGGATCATTTTGTCTGCTTACACTGCAGAGTAAACTTTCGCTGTGAGAATCAAAATCTAGACTCTAAATCTCAGACTCTTAGTTTAGTTTACGTTTTTATTTCTGTTTAACGATTGGTTTGATTCTTTTCACGGAAGACAATTGCTCTCTATACTAACTCAGTATGTGAATTAGATTTTCTTGAGAAGATTGTTGTCAATGCTAATTCCTCAGCTTTAGTCAATGGCGTTTCTATGATCATTTTGTCTGCTTACACTGCAGAGTAACCTTTCGCTGAGAGAATCAAAATCTAGACTCTAAATCTCTGACTCTTAGTTTAGTTTACGTTTTTATTTCTGTGTAACGAATGGTTTGATTCTTTTCACAGAAGACAATTGTTCTCTATACTAACTCAGTATGTGAATTAGATTTTATTGAGAAGATTGTTGTCAATGCTAATTCCTCAGCTTTAGTCAATGGCGTTTCTAGGATTATTTTGTCTGCTTACACTGCAGAGTAACCTTTCGCTGAGAGAATCAAAATCTAGACTCTAAATCTCAGACTCTTAGTTTAGTTTACGTTTTTATTTCTGTGTAATGAATGGTTTGATTCTTTTCACGGAAGACAATTGCTCTCTATACTAACTCAGTATGTGAATTAGATTTTCTTGAGAAGATTGTTGTCAATGCTAATTCCTCAGCTTTAGTCAATGGCTTTTCTAGGATCATTTTGTCTGCTTACACTGCAGAGTAAACTTTCGCTGTGAGAATCAAAATCTAGACTCTAAATCTCAGACTCTTAGTTTAGTTTACGTTTTTATTTCTGTCTAATGAATGGTTTGATTCTTTTCACGGAAGACAATTGCTCTCTATACTAACTCAGTATGTGAATTAGATTTTCTTGAGAAGATTGTTGTCAATGCTAATTCCTCAGCTTTAGTCAATGGCGTTTCTATGATCATTTTGTCTGCTTACACTGCAGAGTAACCTTTCGCTGAGAGAATCAAAATCTAGACTCTAAATCTCTGACTCTTAGTTTAGTTTACGTTTTTATTTCTGTGTAACGAATGGTTTGATTCTTTTCACAGAAGACAATTGTTCTCTATACTAACTCAGTATGTGAATTAGATTTTATTGAGAAGATTGTTGTCAATGCTAATTCCTCAGCTTTAGTCAATGGCGTTTCTAGGATTATTTTGTCTGCTTACACTGCAGAGTAACCTTTCGCTGAGAGAATCAAAATCTAGACTCTAAATCTCAGACTCTTAGTTTAGTTTACGTTTTTATTTCTGTGTAATGAATGGTTTGATTCTTTTCACGGAAGACAATTGCTCTCTATACTAACTCAGTATGTGAATTAGATTTTCTTGAGAAGATTGTTGTCAATGCTAATTCCTCAGCTTTAGTCAATGGCGTTTCTATGATCATTTTGTCTGCTTACACTGCAGAGTAACCTTTCGCTGAGAGAATCAAAATCTAGACTCTAAATCTCAGACTCTTAGTTTAGTTTACGTTTTTATTTCTGTGTAATGAATGGTTTGATTCTTTTCACGGAAGACAATTGCTCTCTATACTAACTCAGTATGTGAATTAGATTTTCTTGAGAAGATTGTTGTCAATGCTAATTCCTCAGCTTTAGTCAATGGCGTTTCTATGATCATTTTGTCTGCTTACACTGCAGAGTAACCTTTCGCTGAGAGAATCAAAATCTAGACTCTAAATCTCAGACTCTTAGTTTAGTTTACGTTTTTATTTCTGTGTAATGAATGGTTTGATTCTTTTCACGGAAGACAATTGCTCTCTATACTAACTCAGTATGTGAATTAGATTTTCTTGAGAAGATTGTTGTCAATGCTAATTCCTCAGCTTTAGTCAATGGCGTTTCTATGATCATTTTGTCTGCTTACACTGCAGAGTAACCTTTCGCTGAGAGAATCAAAATCTAGACTCTAAATCTCAGACTCTTAGTTTAGTTTACGTTTTTATTTCTGTTTAACGATTGGTTTGATACTTTTCACGGAAGACAATTGTTCTCTATACTAACTCAGTATGTGAATTAGATTTTATTGAGAAGATTGTTGTCAATGCTAATTCCTCAGCTTTAGACAATGGCGTTTCTAGGATCATTTTGTCTGCTTACACTGCAGAGTAAACTTTCGCTGTGAGAATCAAAATCTAGACTCTAAATCTCAGACTCTTAGTTTAGTTTACGTTTTTATTTCTGTCTAATGAATGGTTTGATTCTTTTCACGGAAGACAATTGCTCTCTATACTAACTCAGTATGTGAATTAGATTTTCTTGAGAAGATTGTTGTCAATGCTAATTCCTCAGCTTTAGTTAATGGCGTTTCTATGATCATTTTGTCTGCTTACACTGCAGAGTAACCTTTCGCTGAGAGAATCAAAATCTAGACTCTAAATCTCAGACTCTTAGTTTAGTTTACGTTTTTATATGTGTTTAACGATTGGTTTGATACTTTTCACGGAAGACAATTGTTCTCTATACTAACTCAGTATGTGAATTAGATTTTATTGAGAAGATTGTTGTCAATGCTAATTCCTCAGCTTTAGTCAATGGCGTTTCTAGGATCATTTTGTCTGCTTACACTGCAGAGTAAACTTTCGCTGTGAGAATCAAAATCTAGACTCTAAATCTCAGACTCTTAGTTTAGTTTACGTTTTTATTTCTGTGTAATGAATGGTTTGATTCTTTTCACGGAAGACAATTGCTCTCTATACTAACTCAGTATGTGAATTAGATTTTCTTGAGAAGATTGTTGTCAATGCTAATTCCTCAGCTTTAGTCAATGGCGTTTCTAGGATCATTTTGTCTGCTTACACTGCAGAGTAAACTTTCGCTGTGAGAATCAAAATCTAGACTCTAAATCTCAGACTCTTAGTTTAGTTTACGTTTTTATTTCTGTGTAATGAATGGTTTGATTCTTTTCACGGAAGACAATTGCTCTCTATACTAACTCAGTATGTGAATTAGATTTTCTTGAGAAGATTGTTGTCAATGCTAATTCCTCAGCTTTAGTTAATGGCGTTTCTATGATCATTTTGTCTGCTTACACTGCAGAGTAACCTTTCGCTGAGAGAATCAAAATCTAGACTCTAAATCTCAGACTCTTAGTTTAGTTTACGTTTTTATTTCTGTGTAACGAATGGTTTGATTCTTTTCACAGAAGACAATTGTTCTCTATACTAACTCAGTATGTGAATTAGATGTTCTTGAGAAGATTGTTGTCAATGCTAATTCCTCAGCTTTAGTCAATGGCGTTTCTAGGTTCATTTTGTCTGCTTACTGAAAAAAACCGGTTATGCGTAAATGCACATTTTAATTTTCTAGTTTTCTTTTGCAATTTAATATTATTTTTTCATTTCTTAACCCCTCTGCGGGGGCGCAATTTTTTGGAACACCAGCAAACGCGCGTTGCACAAAGTGCAACGTCTCTTTCAACCTTGATTATTCCTTTTGTAATAAACATTTTTATTTCAAATTGAAAAATAATAATTCTGTGTTTTATTACATATATTTATAATTAAAGGCCGAAGAATGCAGATACAATTGCTTTATTTCAAAACTGTCCGGTATATTGGATCTAAGGACAACTTGCGAATGGATTCCTATTATGTCCAAAACCCAACAAAACAATGAGATTGTCCATCTTCGTGATATGCGGGATTCCGTGTAATAGCTTCACATTGGATTGACTACAACAGAGGTTTCAAACTCAAAGGCTACCTTTGGCCAAACAAACAAGGTTTAACTATAGGTGGGCAGCAAAAAAAATCAATACTAATAGAAACGTAGGTTTATTTACCTAATTACAGCATATTCAACGTAAATATATGCATTTTGATTAATAATAGAAAAAAAGAGTATCATTAAAAACATTTAGCGAATTCTTCCTATATTATAATTCTGCGTCGATTATTTTATTATATATTATTGTTTGCCAATATATTGGCCGGGCCGCAAAAATGTTCGTCGCGGGCAACGAGTTTGACACCCCTGGACTACAACAACTCATAATTTTGTCGTATTGCAATCCAGTATAATCGCTGGTTTACCACCGTCAAATTACTACTAACAATGAATGGAAAGGAATAAAAGGGTCAGAAAATAAGACCTGATTTGGAAAGGGTGTAGCCATATATAGAAACTGCTTAGAACATTCTAACCTTTCATGTAAAAACGAACTATTCAAAATTACGAAAATGTTGCCCTTTGTACACGGGTGAGCTCGATGAAAGGTTAAATCGGTTTCATAATCCGGTATTCTCGATGTAATTATTCCACCTTTTCCACAAATTTTAACTTTATTAGTTCACGTTGATATAGGATGTGTTCCTTCTTCATGCAGGTTGTTCATAAGAATTCTCCCCCATGTCCCCCTCGTTCTTTCCTTTTCCATGCGTCAGCTTCTGCCACCGCCTCGCACGACGCCCTAGAATTTTCAGCTGTTTGGGCTATTGATATCAGACATTTGGGCTATTGATATATATATATATATAAGATATTCGAATTTGCTAATAGTCCTTAGACAAAATAATACCAAATGGTTCTCTGTCTGAAAAAGTAGAATTAGTTGTCTTGAAACTACTTGCAACTCTTATTTTTTACTGTGAATATTCAGAAGCTGTGAGTTCCAGTTTTACATTTTACATGAGTTTCAAGTGAGTAATATTCCCATGTTCGCTGAAGAAATTGGAGTGGAAATTTTTGCGAGGATATAGTTTAACTGCTATCTTGAATTTTTTATACTTATAGATTTACATCGTGCTGCATAGCATTTAAAGGAATCCGGAAGAGAAAGGCTTATTTATATTTTTCTATACACACATATTTTCAAACGATTTTTTCATCAGATATTTTAAGGTTTTTAAAAATATTACACAACTTTTTAAATTTAGTTAAGTTTCAAAATTTAATTAAAGATCTATATTTTATATACCTTATGAACAATTTATTTTTTCTGTGTTTAATTTCCCATTTTGACATACGCATATAAAATTACAAAACGATTTTATTTTCCCAGTCAATAAAATAATTTACTAATAAAACTTTTAGCCCTTAAAAGTGTAAACATATCTTTTGAAGAGTACTTTTTGTATCAGTGACAATTAGTTACAATAATCAGTGACATCAGTTTCCGAAATTTGAATAAAATATACCGTGAATAAAATATACCGTGTACACTTTATTGAGAACAGTGGAAACACTTTTATACAAAGTCATAGAGGTATAAAATTTTATAGAGATAAGTTGAAAAATAAATTATACAACCTTTTAGAGGTTTTAACTTGAAAATTGTTTTTAATATAAGATAGAAATTAGTTGTATGAACATGAAAGTGAGGCTAACTTCATTTTATAAAAAGTGGAGTTGGCCCACTATTCAAATAAGGTCTTCAATTGTACATTTATTGTTTTAATATCCACAATTATTATTAACTAGATATACCATCTCACCTCTTGTTTATTGAATATAAAATTATTGCAATCTAAGTATGAATGTATAGATGTATGTATATATATATATATATATATATATATATATATATATATATATATATATATATATATATATATATATATATATATATACAGTGGAGCACCCAGGATTTAATCTTGGAGGGAGCCGAGTTAACGGATAAAAATATTTGTAATGTAAATTAAATATTCATAATATAATATCTACTTTTTTCAATATATAGCCACTAGAGAGCATACATTTTAATGTACTTTTAAACTTTCAAACTTTCAAACTGAAAAATCACGTTTTTTGCGATATGACGTTGTTGAAAGGAGTGATATATATATATATATATATATATATATATATATATATATATATATATATATATATATATATATATATACTTATATATAAAGAGAGAGCGATTTTGTACGTGGAGGGTAATCTCCAGAACCACTGCACCTATTTGAAAAATTCTTTCACTGTTTGAAAGGTACATTATTCTATATGGACATAGGCTATATATTATGTATATCTGATGAGTAGAAATAAAGTTAGGGGCTTAATCCTAACAATTTCCATTGTTACCGCTACTGTCCTCTATTGCTTTTTGCGCCGAAGTCTTCAACGATACTTAGCGTGGTGCTGTCGCGGTGGGCTTCTGTTCTGACGTTAGCGGTTCGAACCTAGCCGTTCTCCGACGCATCTTTTTCTTTTAAAAAATTAACTTTCATTATCTACTAATGTAATATTAATTTGAATATTATTTTAGGAATATTATTTGAAAAAAAATTTAATATTATTTTTTTTTTTTTAAATCTTTACTTAAAATCTTTAAGGTTGAAAATGGATGAACCACGGGTGAACCGCCCTTCTGATGTCTCTCGCCTGAAAAGAAATAGCCTCTAGCTAGAACGACAAAAGATTATTATTCAGTCCTTTTCAGCAAGATTCACCCTCCGGTCCCAGAATGTCACCCAATTGTTCTTTGCGTGCAAAGCCGTTAGGAAAGTCACAACGAAGTGGATTTCGAGACTATGTCGGAAATTTTGTCATGATATCTTTGCCGACATCACACCGTATTTTTCGAGAGTATGTGCTTCGGATATATGCTATCCCACCCCGTAAGGAAAAGGTTTAATATTTTTAAGATTCAAGTAGAGGAGGTATTGATAAATACAAAAAGGATTTTTGAAACTGGCAAAGTTAAAGGGTTTATTGAAGGAAACTACATTTGGAACTACGCTTTTTATTGGACATGTAAGGTAAAAAAAGATTTACAATTTATTGGCTACCAACTGGAAATTTATTGGTATAATATTTTGTTCAACCCGGACAAAGTCGGAACGGGCCGCTAGTATATATATATATATATATATATATATATATATATATATATATATATATATATATATATATATATATATATATATATATATATATATATATAATATATATATATATATATATATATATATATATATATATATATATATATATATATATATATAAATTGGTGAGTGTGTGTATTATTTTATTAAATTTTAAATTCACTCATATATTTTCTACAAAACAAATATGTAACATAAAATAGAACTTTATAGTTATAAATTATACGTTATCTCTATGGAAAAAAATGACGTATAAAAATATATATCACGAAAGGAGAGATAAATGTTTACAGCTTTTTATGATGACCAGAAGAGTTATGTAGGAAGATGATCCAAATATCGATTCAGACGATTAAGTGTATGTTTCCTAACTCTGAGTTTATTCCGATGTTGATTTTTGTCATGATGTTTGGTAGACTTATTTTTCCCTCCCTAATGATGATAAATTCGATTTCTGCTCTATAATTCCCTGGTATTTGAGTCAGTCTAAGAATATTTACACTGAAGTTAAAATTTTTCTGCAAAACACACCCGTATTTGAAACAGTAATACAAAACGACTGCTCTAAGAGATCATATACATGTGTTATATATTTTTCTTCAGATACTATGCCAAAAAGTTATCATCTTGTTCCAAAATGTAAAGCAATTGCCTTACTTCTTAGGAGAATAGTAAAAAAAATAAACGTAAACATTAAGGGAACAACATATAAACGTTAAAAGAAAAGAATAGAAAAGTAAGGAATATTATTCTGAAAAACATTTGATTCAATCAAAACCTCCTTCTTATCACTGTATAGTTTTTCGAGCTTTTAATTAAGTAACCGTGTATAGTAATTGAAAGCGAAGTATTAATTTTCATGATTGGAAAAGTTAAATGGTTCTTATTTTGTAATACAGGTATTTTCGAATTAATCCATTTGTGAAAATCATCGAAGTCGTTCCATAAAAAAGATGAATGCATATCTCACAAATGTTGGGATGTTGCTTTAGAGAAATTTCATCAGGAATCAAATACTCAAATGCTCCCCAAATACTATAAAATTTGCTCCAGGAGATGGAAAATAATCTGATGAGTGTTTACAAGGCAAAAATAAATAGAATGGCCTAGAAATCTCTAGATAATAGATAAATTGATGCAATAGCGACAATTGTTTTTTTTTACTTCTGAAAATTATACAGAATAAAGTCTACAAAAAGTCTAATGTGGTTACGTACTAGTTTGCGAAATTGCGAAACGTACCACGTTAACCATACTATAATAATATTTCTACGTATTACACAGTTCTGCATGCACAATCTTATATATATAAATATACAGTGAAACCTCGCATAACGAGCATAATTCGTTCTAGAGTCTTACTCGCAATTCGAAACACTCGTTAAGCGAAAAAATTTTTCCCATATAAATAAATGTAAAATACGATAATGGATTCCATGCCAAAAATACTCAAATTATTTTAGATGTAACGTTTATTATTTAAAGAAAATTACTTATGCAAAAATTCTTAAGGAGCAAAATCATCCATATGTAGTTCATTATTTACGAATTTATGACACATATCTAATTTTTTTACTAGAAATCTATCTAGCGACATTTGTTTTTCTCGGCGCATCAAACTTTGCCGAAAATGTGCCACCGCATTGTCATTGAATAAGTTTATAGCGCGCATAGCCGCCGTCTCATCAGGGTGGTGCTTTGTAACTTACGATGCAACAGTTTCCCATGCTTTCATCATTTCTTTTATTGCGCCAGAAGATTGTTTCTTTGCTGTTTCTTCGTCCTTCTCCACAGACAAACTCTCCTCTACAACTGCTTGCCGTGAAAGACTCTGCAATTCTATTAGCTGTTCGGTGGTCAGCTCTTGGTTGTGCTCTTCCACAAGCTCCTCAATGTCATTGTTATCCTCCAGTCCCATGATATTTGCTTCTCGAACCATCCATAACTAGTCTTAAATACTTATTTTTCGGCCATTGATGATCCTGGTGACGTGAAGATCCGAGTGACGTGAAGAGGGGATTTCCTTCCACGTCACTCGTTATGCGAAATGTTGCTCGCTAAGAGAGCCATTTTTTTACGATTTATTTTGCTCGTTGCACGAAATACTCGTTATGCGAGGTGCTCGTTAAACGAGGTTCCACTGTATATATGATATCCCCCGCATCACGGATTCCGGAACACCGGACACACTGCAATCATACGGGATGGAATGCTACAGGTTATATCATTTTAACGTTACAATTGGCTGGAGTGGAGGACATGAATAATAACTCGACGAAAACATAGTCCACACGTGGAACAGTTGAACTACTTTATTTTTGAATGGACGAATACTTCAGGAGGGCGACATACACGTAAAGATGACACAAGATTCGACGACACATATCTTGAATTTTGGAGAATAGGCGCGCGACAAAACATACACTGGACGGACGCTACATAGCAAGTACGAAGTCAGAGAGGAAAGAGCCCCGGGCAAAATCCTTGCTGAGGCCTAAATAAACTTCATGAGGTTGTTGTCACATGACCCTTGCAATCTGCATTTATTGGACAGAGTCCCAAACACCAGTTCTCTGGGTCGAGTCCCGTGGCCTGTTATATAAGTTTTGGCACCCGCGAGACTGGGGTTTAAAGGGGTGATATGGTAATTGTCTACTATTGCTTTTAGGTTACTCGCAATAAAACGGAAAACGAAAACGAAATTAGTTTGCTTACACCCAAGTAATTTTAAAGGAAAATGAACAGAATTTGGAAATTAGAAAAGGTTTTTTGTTTTGTATGTTATACACCTATACATACATACATATATGTGTGTGTGTGTGTGTGTATGTGTGCGATAATATTATTAACAACCTATAATCGTCCATTCTGAACTTTCTCTCTGTTCTTGTAACCCCCTTTTCCGACTCCTTGGCGAGACTTTTCGCTTTCTCACATACTAACTTCATCCGCCAATTTTGGCAACCTCTCTGAGTTAATTAAATTTTTCGTGCTTTTACGGAGAGACGCTGGATTGACTCGAGATGACCAAGATATGCTGCATATTTCATAAATAAATGCCTTTGTTCATGATGTTGACTTTCATTATTTCAGCTATGATGTACGCTTTTCTTCAAGAGATGACCATTCGGGTCATCTCATGTATAGTAAGTATGCCTAATCTGAGACCCCAGATTATAGGACGTATAAAGTGCTGCCGCCAGGTAGTCTATTGCATTATTCATAATCGGTGAGTCAGTCGAATGTTTGCAAGCACATACAAAGGTGCAGTATTATTTTTCCTGAATGTGTGCTCTTCAACTTTTTTGCATCAACATTTTCATTGCCTGTTTTCACATTCAAGGTAAGACTCTTATTGAAACTTTTAGTATTGGATAGGTAGCTATAAATGTGTAGTATAAACATGCCGGTTTATTTTTAAGCTTACGTCAATCCTAAGCTAAAATATTTGTTGACGTATTCAACAACACAATTATTCCCAATATGAGACCCCAAAGCATGCCTAATTTGAGATAGGGTATCATATTAGGCATTTTAGTTTTCACTCTCACAGCCCTCTTTACTCTGAAAGCTGCAGATGCAATGACGTCCAGGCGAAATCCACAGCCATGTAGCAGTAGTGACAATGTGGAAGGTATTGATCAAACAACAAGTTCAAACCAGTTCTTAGTGACTCCTGAACAAATAAATTCCTTGCCTACGTTACATGAGAAAGACCCCTCTAAACCAATTAGGGCCCGTAGAGCCGATATTATCATATCATCGCCTTATAAAAAAATTGGCTGATAGCATTAATAAAAGAACTGCAGCGTATTCGAAAAAACTTTGCTTCCTACAAGAGAAAAAGGGATAGACCTAAAAGATAAGAAATCAAAGGATAAACAAGGAAAAGGGGATCAAGAAAAAAAAGATAAGAAAATAATAAAGGGAAAGTAAAAGAGGTCCCTACAGGAAAGGGAAAATTAAGGATGGATGGAAATACAACGCTTGTTAAAAAACAGACAACGAATAAGCCTAATCATATGATGATTTCAGCTCAATTGAAGATGATGAAAGACTTTCTCTCCATGACAGCAATGATGATAGCATTGATGAAAACGACGCTGAATGCCTTTTTTTGTGGTTGTTTATTTTCAGAAGACAAACAGGGAGAGCAGTGGCGTCAATGTAGAAGGTGTTTTAGTTGGGCCCATGAAGATTGTTTTGCTGACGAACTTTTTAATTGTAAACAATGTGAAAAGTTTGAATCTTAAAACAAATTGTAAAAAAAAACCTGTAGTGTAAATCAACTAATTTGTTTAAAATGTCACTTTTCTTTTTCACCTATTAGTGTATATAGGTAACTGTTATCTAATTATTGTGTACAGTTTTGTTTATACGAACTTCTCAGTAATTCTAATTCATATTTAGAGTTGTAGAATGGGGGGGTCTCATATTAGGACTACTTTTTTCAGACCCAAAAAATGGAGCACTTGTGTTTATAATTTCATACAAGAAAATTGTAAGGTTATTTTCACTTTTTTTGTCATTTTGATATGTAGTAAAATATATGTTTTAAAATGATATCAAGTTGGTACTATAATCCCTCACTTACTTTCCTAGTTATATATGAAAATAAAAAGGGGTCTCGCATTAGGCATACTTACCCTATATATATATATATATATATATATATATATATATATATATATATATATATATATATATATATATACACACAGTGGAATTTATCGGATCCATCGTTTTTCCGTATGTATCGTTCATTTTATCCAGTCCCAACGATCATATTGCTTTGTTATGTTTCCGCATCTATCGTTTTCCCGCATTTATCATTCATTTCAATCGGTCCCTTGGAAAACGATCGATCGAGATTCCACTGTATATACATATATATATATATATATATATATATATATATATATATATGTGATAATATTACTAACTACCTATAATCGCCCATTCTGTGCTTCATCTCTGCCATGGTAACCCGTCCTTCTTGTCTTGGCGTATATATACATACATACATATATACATATATATATATATATATATATATATATATATATATATATATATATATCCAGTGGAATCTCGATCGATCGTTCCCCGAATCATTGTTTACCCGTATGCGTCGTTCATTTCACCCAGTCCCGACTATCATGTTGCTTTGTTATGTTCCCACATCTATCGTTTTCACGCATTTATCATTCAGTTCAGCCGGTCCCTTGAAAAACGATAGATCGAGATTCCACTGTATGTAGTAAAATATACTTCACAAACGACGCATCTTTATCATCTTCAGATGTAAAGTTGTATGGGTAAAAACTTTTAAAAGAACATTCCAAAAAGGTGTTAAATGGCTCTTTTCCTCTGAACCTTAGAGTATTAGGAAGAGAAGAATTCAGCAGAATTAGAGGCTAACAAATAGTTTAATCATTGTGACAGATGAATGCTCTGCAAACAGTTTGACCTTGGGCGATAATGTACCGTCGTATTTGAATAATGGAGCGGGTAATGTTTTTCTTCTCTACAACTTGTTTTTCTAGAGTTAAAGAATAATTTCTTACCCATAACACTTTATTCTATCACATGTTTAATCATTATTTCTTCTGTGAGAAAATATATACGTAGGTGGAGTTAATATATATATTCCTATATGTGGGTATGAATGTGGGTTTTGTTCGTTAATAACTTAATAAATTTATAAATCAAAAAATGATAAAAATACATGAAATTTTTTCTCATGTTTATAAAAAATTATTTGTTAAGCAAATTAATTATGGTTACCACTGGATGTGAGCGTTTTCTATATTCGTTGTTAGGCGCATAGGTATTTTATTGTCGATGAAATAAAAATCCTTTTATGAAACGGTTGGATAGAGATTCTGTCAAACACTTAATTTTGTCTTTGTTCTTATCTATGTACTAAGAAAAAAAAAATCGTATTTCACTTTTCCTCTTCTTGGAGACTCTTGTGGTGGGAGAAGTCCAGTTGACAGTTCGAGAATTCCACGCACCTTAGGATTGACATTTTGAGGGATTGTAATGGCTCTCTCTCTTTAGGGGGGTTAAGTGCTGGCCCCAAATTTTTCATTTAAAATATATTTTTGTCAACTATTTACAGGTACATAAATGCTGATAGTCAAATAAAATTGGTATTGTCAGATAGCCTGAATTTTTCTGCAAAGCGCTACAGGATTCATTTTATAAATTTCGTCCACCGAAGGAATTGATGAGCGTTTAAAACACACTATACCAGATTTTTCCCCGAATAATTTAAATTTTAAAATATTAATTTCATTAAAAAAAAAAAACGAAAAATGTACACAAATGTAAAATTTCTTTCACTATGACTGAGTACAATTTAAAAAAAAAATCTTTGAATCCAAGTCGGCAATCCGTGGACAAATTTTCTCCATAGGTTAACATTGAGGTGAGCAAATCCAATGGGGTTAGTACATAGCAGTCTTAAGACGCACATTTGTCTGTTGATGAAATGCGACTGTCTTAAAAATTCTTCTATTTTCAAAGTATAATTCATGACCTGAATCTGTATTTTGATGAAATATCGTATGATTCATACATGGCTTGACTTCTTTGGTTGGTTATTAACCACTAATATTCGTTAGCTGTAAGAATACTGAAGGTAAAATTATTATACTTCTTACACTATTAAATACTTGTAGTTGAGACATTCATAAATCTCTCCATGATGCAGAATATTGCAACCATTCCTTTACTTTATCTATCGTTCTCATTTCAATACCTGAACATTTCACAAAAGTTTCTGGTCGACCGATTCTTCAATGGCCAATGATACCGAACAACGAGGTTTTACAGTTACAGTTCCTGTAAATTTGAATCCTATGCCTTTCATTTAATAGAGAATGCAAACTCTAGGTTTTACTCTATTTTGTCAATGAAAAACCTTGTGTTGGCACAAGCGTAAGGCGTGGGCATTTACACTTTAATGCATGGGTAAAGAAAATTCCTCGTTTAAAAAAATATTTTAAAACCTTGTGAATGTAAGTTTGATATATTATTATAGTACTATCTTAATTATTGGCTTATAAATTGCTCAAAATGATAATCCTTCTTTTCATTTGGTCCATATTTTGCCTGAATTAAACTAACATTGTTCATAATGCACATTTGATTAATTATAAAAGTTTATTTTAATTGGGAATATTTCTGTTGCTTCACGTTATACCGTAATAAAGTTTACAAAATTGGATATTTTTTAGCAGTATAAGAAAGCGGGATTATCTAAACTAACAAAAATATATAAAAAAAGTATTAATATTTTTTTTAAATGTTGTTCAACGAGAAACGGAGATTTTATTTTTTTAATATCGCTCTACATGGGAAATGCTCGCCAGAAGGAATTTTGCCAGTAACTTAGCAAAGGAACAGTATGGATTTGACAGGATATCCAAGAAATCACCTAGTAGAGAATAAATCCATTCATCCATACAATAATGCGATGAGACACAATCATTGACATCTCTGAGTAATAGTTAAGTCCAATAAATTGAAAAAAAATATTGATTTTTTAAGGTATTTTAAATTACTCAAGAGGAAAAAACTCTTTGAAATCTGTTTCACTTTTATTAACTATGATTGTTCAGTTAAACTTAGCTTTTGCCGTTGAAAATTCGTAAGATTTTAAAATACACTGCTGGCCACCCAAATTGCAACACCAAGAAAGACAAGAGATATCACAACAAAATTTATTTTGTAGATAACATGTTGACCAAGTATCAAATGATTAAATTTATAGACTTCTGTGAAGTGTGGTTCCTGCCAAAATCAGTAGCCAGAGTAGCCGCCATTGTTGGAGATCACCGCTGCCACACGCCTCGGCATTGATTCAAACAGACTTTGGATGAGTTCTTGGGGTACAGCAGATCAAGCAGCTTCAACACGTTGCCAAAGTTGATCTGCTGTGGCAGCTGAGGATGGAATCTGGGTCAATCGTAGAGCAACCATGGACCACATGTTTTCTATCGGCTTTCGCCGATAGAAAACATGTCCACATCCTTCTGTCCACATCCCTTCCGTCCACATCCCTTCCGTCCACATCCTTCTGTCATCGCACCATTGGCGGCGGAGACGTCTGTGGTTCTGCGTCAAGGGTAGACAAAGCAATGGACGTCTTGCGGACAGACCACTCTGCTGTAAACGGCGTCGAATGGTACGCGCAGACACTGGATGATGTATTACAGACTGCATGTGCTGTGCTATGGTTCGTGCTGTGACTGAGCGATCCGTCACTGCCATGCGCACAATTTGCCTGTCATCACGTGAAGTGGTGCGCTGAGGTAGATGCGATCGAACACGCCGGTCCGTCGTACCCTCCTGCATCCAACGATCATATATCCGCATTACAGTTGTTTGGTTTCGTCCAACACGACTACCGATTTCCCTGAAAGATAATACACAATCTCGGTAGGCCACTATCCTTCCTCTGTCGAACTCGGATACTTGATCAAAAGATGATCGCTGTTTTCGACGAGGCATAATTGATCGTTTTTTTGAAAAAACCACAATAAAAACATAATTGCCGAACTTGAAATCGTCGAAATCTCCAAGCCTTAAATAGCGCTTTGAAGTGGCGTCACAGGCACGCGTGATGTGCGTCTGAGCTGAAATTCTAATCATTTGCATATCTCACCTCCGCTAATGCATGTTGTAAATTTCATGCTATTTGCATGTTTCCTTCAGGGTGTTGCATTTACAGTGGCCAGCAGTGTATTAAAAAAATCCATATAATCTGGCAAAAGATAATCTGGCACGGTTTAAAGATTCCGTAGTTTTTTTTCACATTTCTAGTATTTTATATAAATTAATTTATTTCACAATAGTTCCAATAACTATGTAATAATTTGATCATTGAAACATATAGTATGATCTATTTGTCAAGCAATTTTTAAATGATCATTATATTCAGGAAAAATTGGGCGGGAGGTGATAAATAAAATAATGCTTGGATTAACTCCATTGTTATCCTTTAAGTATTAGAATTATGGAAAAAAAATATTCACAGAAATTATGAAGATGGGGATATATTTTAATAAAACCTTTCAAGAACATATACCCGAGGACCTGACATTGATTTCCGCTATTTGAAATTTTCTATTGCTAAATAAGACAAGTAAACATGCTTAAAATATAAATATATTTTTTAATTTTAAAAAATTACAGTACTTGAGACTATATAGTTATTTCCTTTAAAATTTAAGAGATGCTTATAAAATTAATTCCTAAAGTTCTCTTTTTATGCAGCTATTTGTTGAACTGAAAACGATTGATACGTTTTGAATAGCGTGATATGAAACGCAGAATAAAAGTAAATGACTCAAAGAGTATTATTCCTTGTAACTGTCTCTGGCAGCGGCCAGGTTATTGTCTGACTGGATGGTGCATTGAAAAGCACCCACGGCGGCTTATGAAAAGAGCATAATAGATCCCAGCAACTTCACTAAACCTTACTTTAAAGGATCGAAGAATTGTTTTTCCTTTTTTTCTTTTTGTATTGACTGTATGGTCATTTTCAAGATTTCTATTTTCCTTTCGTTCGAAAAATTTATGTCACTTTAGATCTAGCGGTCACAATTTTTCTCCATTATTAAAAATTGTCCTCTATTTGAGGACAAATATAGCACTATATGCACGGAAATGATTTTTTTTATACATACTGGGATTCTGAATTTTGTAACTAACTAATAGACCAAGTCTATTTACACATAAATGACTTGGTTTTTGTACATATTGGGGTTCTGAATTTTGTAACTAACTAATAGACCAAGTCTATTAACTAACTAATAGACCAAGTTTATTAACTAACTAATAGACCAAGTCTATTTGCACGAAAATGACTTGGTTTTTGTACATATTGGTTTTCTGAATTTTGCAACTAACTGAATTTTGTAACTAACTAATAGACCAAGTCTATTTACACGTAAATGACTTGGTTTTTGTACATATTGGGGTTCTGAATTTTGTAACTAACTGAATTTTGTAACTAACTAATAGACCAAGTCTATTAACTAACTAATAGACCAAGTCTATTAACTAACTAATAGACCAAGTCTATTAACTAACTAATAGACCAAGTCTATTTGCACGTAAATGACTTGCATTTTGTACATATTGGGGTTCTGAATTTTGTAACTAACTAATAGACCAAGTCTATTAACTAACTGATAGACCAAGTCTATTTGCACGTAAATGACTTGGTTTTCGTACATATTGGGGTTCTGAATTTTGTAAATAACTGAATTTTGTAACTAACTAATAGACCAAGTCTATTTGCACATAAATGACTTGGTTTTTGTACATATTGGGGTTCTGAATTTTGTAAATAACTGAATTTTGTAACTAACGAATAGACCAAGTCTATTTGCACGTAAATGACTTGGTTTTTGTACATATTGGGGTTCTGAATTTTGTAAATAACTGAATTTTGTAACTAACTAATAGACCAAGTCTATTAACTAACTAATAGACCAAGTCTATTTGCACGAAGATGACTTGGTTTTTGTACATATTGGGGTTCTGAATTTTGTAAATAACTGAATTTTGTAACTAACTAATAGACCAAGTCTATTAACTAACTAATAGACCAAGTCTATTTGCACGTAAATGACTTGGTTTTTGTACATATTGGGATTCTGAATTTTGCAACTAACTGAATTTGTAACTAACTAATAGACCAAGTCTATTTGCACGTAAATGCCTTTATTTTTGTACATATTGTGGTTCTGAATTTTGTAACTAATAGTGGTGTTCGCAATTTCAGTAAATTATTTGTCATAGGAATGATTACACGTGGATAGTTTTACTTATATTTATTAGATCCAAAATTTCTTTTAATTGGAACTTCAGACAAAGAATGATATTTTGGGATCACTTTCAGCAGAGTCAGTTTACAGATTTTACAGATTTCTTGTCAGTTTTCTTGTCAGTTTACAGATTTTAAAAAAGCATACATGAAAAAAAAATGTTTAGGTTACCATAGATCTTGCAAATCCAGATAAAAAAGTAACGATTAAAAAGGTCTATTTGCATGTTAAAAGTTTATTTCTTAACATAAGTCCCGGATACTTATACTTAAAACCGGAGTTTAGAAACAGAAAAGAAGTAACTGAACTTCTGAACTCCTATAAGTACTTACTTTAAAGGAGATTTGTAATATTTTATGTACAGCGAAGCGTAATCAAAAGATTTTTTGTTTAAAAACTGTTTTAAGGAAATAAGCTTAGTAAGTTTTCAATACTCTTTACCCTTCGGAATGCTAGAAAAGTTTGGGGGATTTTGATAAAAATAATTTCCTACCAAGAAATTACTTTCACTGATGGCCGGTGATAAATAGCGTTTATCGAAGATAAACTAAACGCTGAAAACACTGATACGGGGTGCATCAAATAAACTAAAATTTCCAGATTCTTTGGATAGAGTGAATTAAGTTCTCTTGCCAGAGTGATATAACGATTTCCGGAAATGGATAGTTTACTTATTTGATTCACTAGAGAAGAGGATTTGTATTGAATTTCAAAGAGATTTTTCTTTTCACCCGGGTTCTTTACCCGGAGAATGGCGTTAGACTCAGATCATGGATAAAGTACATTCCTGCATAGAAAATGATGTATAGCGTGGATGTGGGATTACAGCTTTCTGTAAAGAATCCTGGAATTACATCGTATTAAGGGCTTTAAACTTGACGTATGGCATGCATCCCAGTTTATCTAAGTATTTCAAGCAGAATTTTCCAGGAAATTTTACCATTATCTCAAAATTAAAAAAAAAATAAATCTTTAGACGAATTGCTTACTCAGCAAGTAATTCACAAGAACAAAATTACAAGTTTGTGCGTTAAACACTTATTCTTTTAATCTATCTATCTATCTCTCTATATCTATATCTATATATATATATATATATATATATATATATATATATATTATATATATATATATATATATATATATATATAATATATATATATAATATATATATATGTATATATATATATATATATATATTATATATATATATATATATATATATATATATATATATATGTATATATATATATATATATATATATATATATATATATATATATATATATATATATATATATATATATATATATATATATATATATATATAACAGTTCCGTAACTGACTCACTCACTAACATATAACTCACTGACCAAACCGCTGGACCTAAAGGGCTGACATTTTGCATGGCGATACTTCTTATAGTATAGGGATGCAATATGAGAGACTTTTGAAAAATTCTTCTTAGATTTTTTTAAATTAAATTTTTAAACTGTTTTTGTAACTTTTTTTAAGTTTGCATTTATAATAATAATTTGAGGGTTATAAATTTATGTCATCAGAAAGATCATAAAAATTCCTTTAAAATGAAATCTTTTTCGAATCTATACCTCCATTTTCTGATTTTTGGTGAATTTCTAAAGATTCATTTTTAGAATTTAATTTATTAAATGCTGATCACGTGATTTATTTTTCTGGTACTTTAAATAAATTTATCGTCACGTGATAACAACGAAATGGACAAATTTTTTTTTTCTTTCTAATGCAGCAGAAGATTGGACATTATCCAAAATAATATTAAAATACAGTAAAAGATATGTTCCTCAAACTGTACTATATTAACTGTACTATATTCTTTAGTATGTCCCATTATATTTGATTTGAATATTTTCATCTACATTATTTTGTCTTTAAAAATATCCCTTACAATTTTTTATAAATATATATATATATATATATATATTTACATCAATCTATACATTCATCGTCGTATTTATTATAAATATATAAATTTATTTTTTTTTGCATTAATTGCATACATTGATCATTGTATTTAATTTGAATGTACTCCGTAGCGAAGTGCGGGTTTTCAGCTAGTATCTTATAAGAAACGTGCTATCAGTGTGAGTCATGCTGCAATATGCCATGTGTAAAATATAGTAAATACAGATGGTAGTGAAGTAACACTATGTCACTGTGTGAGAACATGGGTTCAAGGAAATTAGTAAAAACAGCATTTACTCTCCTCACCATAATTTTCAACTGATAGAAACGCGGCATCGAAATTAGCGAATTCGAGTTCGAATCCGTAAATATTGTCAAAACAAATTAATGAAATTTTAAAGGATACATACTAAAATTAATATTTCTACTTACTGCAAGAGTAATGCATTGTTTTTTTCTTATTCTACTCTTGGCAGGTGGTCCTCTTCACGTAAGGAATCGTAGGCCCGAAGTGGAACTACATATTTACATACTACATACTATCCGAAATTATGCGAAAAGATAGAAGTCTAGAAACTGCTAACCAGTTTTAAAGAGATGAAATATTATAGTAAAAACCGAGATTCGAGATTTATATTCAAAGCAATTATGAAAAAGTTACTATATTAGACATGCCCTTTATTAAAGATCAGGGTTTTGAAATTTAAGTGCCAAAATAACACTTTGATAGAAAATAATTTTATTATTTTCGCGGTCCACATATATATATATATATATATATATATATATATATATATATATATATATATATATATATATATACATATATATATATATATACATATATATATATATATATATATATATATATATATATATACATATATATATATATATATATATATATATATATATATATATATATACATATATATATATATATATATATATATACATATATATACATATATATATATGTATATATATATATATATATATATATATATATATATATATATATATATATATATATATATATATATATATATATATATATATATATATATATGTAAATTTCATTTTCTCATCTCTGTGTAAAAATCGTACAGTAATGAACGCCTAAAATAAGCGCAGCATGTAGCATAAAGAGCTGAAAGGATTCATTTGAAATCTTTTGAAAAATAGTATTACAATTTTATTAAAATAGAAAGTTGGGAATTCGGAATCAAGAACAAAATAATGCATGATTAAATTAATAAAAAGTTAATAAAGAGAAATGAATACGAAAATTATACAAAACACATGCTTGCATGTTCATTTTACTAAATAATATAATCGAAAACCCTAAAATAGCCATTCATTAAATAGAAATACATTAAAAAGTACAAGAAGTAAGCTTAAATAAATGTATAATAACAACCGAATCATATTGTAAATTTTTCAAAGGCTAACGTTAATAATTAAAAAATGACTTATAGAATCCCTTTATATTGGTTTAGGATTATATATTTATTAGGAATGATGCAGACTGACTGAAAGGCAATTCTATGAATAAAACTTTTCTTCAAAGAAAAGTTAAAGTAAACAAGCTTTACTCAATGAGAAATGATATTTAATAGATATGCAGTTTCCGTAAAATATGTACATAATGAAGTATTACAGTATAATAATAATGCATAATAATAAATAAGGAATAAAACTTTTATTATATTGACAAATATAAATAATGGATGAAACGATATGGTAAATAAAATAAGATCTGCTGTGATTATTCTTAATATCTGCGTTTAGAGTTTATGCTTATTACACCAGAAAAAGATTAATATGCAGAATATAGTTTTCTATTAATATCACGTTATCGATACTCGAATGTTTATTCGTAGCAATTTTGCTCGGAGAAACTAGGTCATAAAAGGATGAATACAAACGAACGGAGAAAAAGAAAGTATGGACTACATAATATAAATGGATAAATATTGTTTGAGATTCATTTTTCGCTGCAGACATTCCGAATAATCTTTATATCTTTCTATATATAGGAAACTCGTTCAGCTCGTATTTAAACTTATGCAGACTAAACAACTAATGTAGAAAAATTTAGATAATTAAAAAGACACATGGAAATCGAACCATAAATCAAACGATGACATTGTAAGATATAATTGAAATACCGTGAAATCTTGACTATAATATGCACACGTGTATAATACGCACGCTTAATTTTGCGCTAAATTTCTGGAAAAAATTAAAATTCGACTGTAATACGCACCCATAACTTTTCAATATTTTATTAAAAATTTCATAGATATTTATTAACAGAAATAAAATTTGCAATAAAAAGCAACGGAAACGTTAAACACAGTAGAATAAAAAAACTTAAATTTTTATTCAAAACAAACAATACTGTCCATTTACACCAGGGGTGTCAAACTCGCGGACCGCGAAGAACATTTTTGCGGCCCGGCCAATATATTGGCACACAATAATATATAATAACATAACCGACGCAGAATTATAATAAGATAGGAAGAATTCGCTAAATGTTTTTTAATGACACTCTTTTTTCCTATTATTAAACAAAATACATATATTTATGCTGAATATACTGTAATTAGGTAAATAAACCAACGTTTCTATTAATATTGATTTTTTTCCGGTCCACCTATAGTTAAACCTTGTTTGTTTGGCCCAAGGTAGCCTTTGAGTTTGACACCCCTGATTTACACTAATATGCAAGGTTTTGTTGTTTTGAATAGGTGTATCTGAATGGATTTTTTGCGCAGATTCCGTGAATGGCCTTCAAAATTCCATATCAAGTCGCGTTTCTTCCACAAATGACGGAAATGTGAAAATTAAAAAAAACGGTACTTTGTAATGACGTCGTTATAAGGCAACGTTCGTAACTCGTGAAAATGTTCTCTTTAGGGGTGGAATGATTGTTTAAGGAATAGATAAACATCAATATCTAGCTGTTAATGGAAATGCAATTGTTTTATCTGAGGCAGATCGTGGTACAATAGCCAGTGCAAAGAAGGGACTGCTCCCGTTCGGTTGTTTCTTTGTGGCGTGTGCAATGGCTTCACGTGGTTGTGTAAATCATCGAGACATATTTTGCTACATATGTGGCTGTTATACGACAGGAAAAAAACAGAGGCAAAATACTACGCCTTTCGCGAAAAGTGCTTATTTTCAATACTTCGGCATTAAACTGGCAAGTTTGGGCTCCTAACAAAGTGTGTCGTGTATGTGTGGAGGGGTTGCGGAACTGGAAAAGTGAAAAAAGGGGGATCATTTCCGTTCGGTGTACCCATGGTGTGGCGTGAGCCAAAAAATCACAGTGACAACTGCTACATCTGCACAGTGAATATCGTGGCTCCTACCAGAATCAATAAGCATAACATTGTGTATCCCAATATCCCATCTGCTATAAGACCAGTGCCCCATAGTGAATCCATCCCTGTGCCATCCCCGTCCAATATCAAGCCCCGAACAGACACCGATTCAGACGATTTTACAAGTGAGATGTACAAACCGGATAGCATGGAGGACGAAACCCCAGTGCCATTTACACGGCATGAACTGAATGATGGGGTTCGCGATGTGAATTTACCTAAAGACGCAGCAGAGCTTTTAGGATCAAGACTTCATGAAAAGAATTTACTGTGGCCTAATACGAGATTCTCCTTGTATAGACACTGAGAAGCAGAATTGGTTGTTTTTTTTACTGAGGAAGGCGGTTTGGTACATTGTCGAGAAATTCCGGCAGTCGTGAAATACTTCAACATCAATTACAATTTAGGGCAGTGGAGGTTGTTCATAGATGCCAGTAAATCCAGTTTAAAAGGTGTTTTATTACACAATACTAACATCCATCCATCCATTCCAGTAGCACATTCTGAGACTTTGAAAGAGACATACAAGAATCTAAAATTACTGCTGGAAAGTGTGCTGTACAAATTTCATAAATGGTCTTTGTGCAGGGATTTCAAGGTGATTGGAATATTGCACGGCCAACAAGGAGGCTACACAAAATGTCATTGCTTTTTGTGTGAACGGGACTCCAGAGCAAGGGCAGAACATTGGGTTCAGAAACAGTGGCCAGTCAGAAGTGCATTCACACCTGGCGAAAAAAACATTGTTTCAATTCCACTGGTTGATCCCTCGAAAATACTGTTGCCACCTTTACACATCAAACTTGGCTTAATGGAGAAATTCGTGACAGCTTTAAGTAGGGACAGTAAATTCTTTCACTATCTGGGTGGTAAGTTTGCATCAGTCACGACTGAAAAAATTAAAACTGGCAATTTTGTAAGCCCTCAAATACGAAAATTAATGGCAGACAACAAATTCGCGGAAACCATGTGTGAGTGCGAATTGCGAGCATGGACTGCATTCAGAAATGTGGTACATAACTTTTTGGGGAACACGAAGGCTTCAAATTACACTACTTTAGTTTAGGAGCTGCTTGAATCTTATAAACTGCTTGGTTGCAATATGAGCGTCAAAGTTCACTTTCTTCATGCTCATCTCAATTACATTCTGAACAATCTTGGTGATTTTTCGGAAGAACATGGCGAGCGCTTCTATGAGGATATTAAAGTAATGTAGAAGAACTACCAAGGAAAGTGGACTGTACATATAATGGCCGATTATTGTTGAACGTTGAACAGAGAATGTACGGACGCACACAGAAGACAATGCAAAAAAAGGAATTTTGAAGGGGATCCCAGTGGTCGATGTTAAGTATGTTTGCTTTTGAATAGGTGATGTTTATCTGTTCCTTAAGCAATCATTCCGCTCCTCCATAGAACATTTTCACACGTTACAAATGTTGCCATATAGCAATGTCATTAAAATAACTTTAAAAAAAAATTCACATTTCCATCATTTATGACAAAACCTGACGTGATGCGGAATTTTGAAGGTCATTTTCGGAATCTGCGCACAAAATCCATTCAGATACACATATTGATTTCAAAACAACAGAAAAAAGTTCAAAAATTGCAGATCAGTGTTATCAGTCTTAATCACTTTCACTAGAATACAGCTTATCTATTGTTGTTGCGTCCATGTCATAATTATTGGTGTCGCCGTAATATATACCACCCTCCTCATCCTCATTGGATGACAACTACCCAACCTCCCATAATATATCGTTCTCACTGCCGTCTCACGTTTAGCAACTGATAATTTTTCTGCTGCCGTATAGGACCGTCTTGAAGGAATTTTGAGGGAAATAAATAATATAAAATAATAAATTTATGCACTTGCAACAACCGAGAACTATCACTATTTTAAGGGAAATGTTACTAAACGAACGTGTGTGCGATACGAACTGTAAGTTCCGTTTGTTTAAAAGGAACACCTGCTTAATAAACGGGTGAATGTATCACAGAGTGCATGTGAGCGCGCCCCCGTGTTGCAACAATGTCTTACAGCTGCTGTATGTTCGTTTATTCAATGTTCCAAACTACGTTTTTTGGGTGATTTTTGTACACGAGTTTAATACGCACCCTCATATTTGCGGACTAAAATATGAAGAAAAAGTGCGTATTATACTTAACATTTAACGGTATGTTTCACACCTATTTCTCGAATTAACATACTGAAGGGAAAAACTACAGTCAAAAAGATATTTTCACTTATGAAAATTGTTACTGATTTTAAGATTTCCTTACATAGCGATTAATAGTAACAAACACTAACAACTGAATCTTAAAACAGCTTTTTATGTTATTCTACTTTACAATGAGTGAAGCTTTAATCACGACCATTTTCAAAGCTGTAAAAAAAGCGAAGATGAAAACAACGAAATCCTTAGGTACCATGGTGTTTTACATTAAATTAAGTTAACTGAGCAGCAAACCACAAGAGGTATGTAAGTAGTCAATCAATATAAAAATTTTACATTTGAATTCTTATTTAAGAAAGGGGATGGTGTACGTTGGAATCGGCAAAAATTGACCAAACCATCGAATTTTTGTTTTTAATGCTATATTGTTCTACTAATCAAAATGTACCAAATGCAAAAATCCGCATCAAAATCCTATAATTTTTAATGAAGTTATTAGCATTTATATGTTTATAAACAATCCACTTTTGCCCTTTAAATTTCACTTTGTATGCAATTTTCTCAAAATGAAATTTTTCTCGATAATGTAAATTTAAAATGTGATACGCGCTATATTTTTGCTTCAAATTACACGATATTTACCATACATTATCTTTATACATACATTAATAAATGTGTGCATGCATTTTTGTTTTAAAGAAGAGTAACTTATAAAAAGTGACTGTTTATATACAAAGAAGTGAAATTTTTGAAAAAAATTCATCCATTAATCGGTTTTACTTCTTTTAAAAAATAAAATATTGAGATATTTGTAATTCAATGCACAGAATGTTTCATTATGGTATAATAACTAAATAAAAAGTAAAATTATTATAAAAAAGTAAAAATTTTAGCGCAAGGGACATTTTAAAATTTTATTAAAATTTTTTAATTTTTAAGTAAAATTTTTTTTTTCTAAATAAACTAGAAATTTTTTTTTATGTCGTTTATAGTGCAAATATTAAACTATATTCAGGATTAAAATTTCATATAGATATAATAGTGATATGTTACACTAGTGCATATGCAGTGATATGTTACACTAGTGTTTATACCAATTTTAAATGTGTACTTAAAATGTGTTAATTGCTTTTAGCATATCCGTTTCGAGTTCTGTCTCTGATAAGAGTGTAAATTTAAATACCCAATTATTGAAAATAAATTTAAGATAACATTACTATTTTTAATTACGTAATTACTGTCTAGTTTAAATAATATTTCAGTTATGCAGAACTTTTCCACATATTTATATAATTCAATAATTGAATACCTCTTGACGAGTTTCAGTTTTTATGAAGCCTTCATGAGAAAAAAAAAATTAGCGGATTTTTTTAAAAATCCTGAATGTAACTTCACATAATTATTAAATGGAGTATCAAGAAAATAATAACAACATGTAACAGACATTTAATAGAAATATTGTTTACGCATAAATTTCTATAATATTCTACTATGTTCGTAAAAGCATGCATGCAGAATTATTCTTTAATAAGTACTTACCTTCCTGTAGCAGTTTGGACTGTGGTATCTGAAATACGTAACACTATTTTAACATTATAAAGTTAGATAAAATACACAACAGAAATATTTTTTTACTTTTATAAAGGAAAATATTTTATGTTTGGTTAATTATTTGGTATTAGTATTTAGAATTCATCATAGAATGATAACTAACTCTACGATATATCCATATATGTTTCTACGAGAAATACATAATAAATTTTCAAACGTCGTTTTGCTGAAGGAGACAGTTTATCAAAATAATTTAAAGTGTTTTTAATTTGAGATGTTCATTATATTGCAATTATGGGATTGATCCCACATAATGCCCATCTCTTAAATGTATAGCCAACGTAAAGTAGCTGCCATAACAAACTAATTGAAAGTGAATTAAGAGTTAAGTGATTCATTTAATTCCTCATCGCAGTAAATATCTGGTCTGAACAGCTGAACTTAATTCACCCCTGTAAGTGGAGCATATGAAAACAATTGAAAGTCCTAACAGAGACTGAATAAACGTACAACTCACAGCTAATTAATTAAATGCATAAATACAGAAACGAGTGTTATGACTAATGGTGATCAGATGTGTTTGAAAACGAAGGTCATGCTTAAATAAAATACGTACGGGGATGAATTAACCATCTGCTTATAGGTAAACCCTTTCAATATATAGACTGTTATTCTATTGTATTTATGGTATTTCTAATTGAATCTGTTACGATTATGATAGTTTACGCATTGGGCGGAACTTCTTGTATTAACTCAACGTTTAAACGAACTTACCAAATATCACAGTTAAAGTTGTACAGTATTAAAGTAACACAATATACACATACACAATAAATGACCTATACATACATTATAAAGCTTAATAAAAATTGTTAAATATAGGACATGAAAAATACAGAATGAAAAGAGTATTATGAAGGATTAACATATTAAATTCCGGCGTGAATTTAAGTAGATTAACCACAGTAGATTGTTGACTTAAATCTTAAAGCGAAAACATATAAATTTGTGAATGAAGTTCATTTTGTTAATAGGGCTTTTGAAACCATTGTCACTTTCTTAAACATAAAAAAAAAACCGACCGGCTTTTATACGGATTCCAGGAAATATTACAAAAATCCTGGAATGTGACGGACGTAGATTTGTAGACTGATTTCAGAGGCCGAATACCTGGGTCTTCCAATTGGTTTTAAGAGTATTTAACAATGTCATGTATTGCTCCATGACAATTTTAAATACTTTTAAAACCAATGGTCCAAACCATGGTCACTTTCTTATACAAACAGGAAAAGCCGGCCGGCTTCTACACGGATTCTACGAAAGATTACAAACATCCCTGGAAAGTGACGGACGTAGATTTGTAGACTGAGTTCAGAGGCCGAATACCTGGATTTTGGGTCTTCCAATTGGTTTTAAGAGTATTTAACAATGTCATGTATTGCTCCATGGCAATTTGAAATACTTTTAAAACCAATGGTCCAAACCATGGTCACTTTCTTATACAAACAGGAAAAGCCGGCCGGCTTCTACACGGATTCTACGAAAGATTACAAACATCCCTGGAAAGTGACGTACGTAGATTTGTAGACTGAGTTCAGAGGCCGAATACCTGGATTTTGGGTCTTCAAATTGGTTTTAACAATGTCATGCATTTCTCCGAGAGGACTAAGCAGACCTAAATGAAAATTTAATACTGAACTCTGGAAGGGTTTCTGCCTTCTATATTAACCATTGAACATAAATATGAGAAACAAAGTTTGGCACAAAAACAGGTAGCTTCCCAGATGTTGTACCGAGTTCGAGCTTATGTAGTAACTATATATTTTCGTTAATTCGACATGATTGAACGGGGCGTAGCACTCCAACTCTTTGCGAAAAAAATGGATGGCATTGTACAGCGGTGGCGAAATTTAATTTCAAATATCAATAATTCCTTTATCTTTCTACAAATATTTAAAGGAAAAATACGATGAGTTTCATAGAGCAAAAAGGAGAATTTAGCACTCTAATCATTTTTTTTTTAATTGAAAAAAATACATTGATGTTAGTGTGTAAAACGCTCTCAATACGGTTCATGAACAAAGGAATATATATTATCGTTTATTAATTTAACCATTATTAAATAACTATATGCTGTTCGTCGAAAGTTCTAGAGGATCATTTATAGTATATAGAATTATTAATGGTTCATCAACTTTTTTGCTATTCCGAGCATTATTTAACAGTGACTTCAGAGAATCTAGTGTACTATCTAATACCTAATGACTATACACCTTAGCTATTTTTGAATAAAGATGAGTTTAATCTACCATGTAAAATATTTACTTGCGAAAGTTATTGAAGCATTTAAGTTAGAAAGCATATATTAAATAAGGATACGTTAAATTACTTCATATAGTAAGATAAGATTATTAAGGATATATTAAATTTCCTCAAAATTAAAAAAAAATCACATATTTCCAATATATATACAAACTGTAACTGTATGATTAAAAAATAGCTTGTTTCAATCATTTATATTTTTGATTTAAAGTCTAGCTTCCATATTCTTAAAACCAGTTAAAGAATAATCATTTTTTAATTACTAAACCCTGAATAAATCTATATTGTCATTATCACTCTTCCATTACCATCTAAGTACCGCGATGTCTGTTCAGGGAGCATTAATGGACTCTTGAGTCTTGTGTCTAAAGATTGTGTGGGACTTAGGTCCCCTGCACGACGCTGATGCCATGAAAAATTAAAAAAAAAAAAAAAACTATCGTAGTTCTCAAATACAGAAAACCAACTCTGACACTCTTCCTTAATCGTGATTTGGCCAAAGGTAACTCGATTTATCATTTCGAAAGTCTTTCAGTGTTGTGTTCATTATATAGCTTATTGATGATAAGTTCCTAACTTATTTCTCGTGTCCCTTGGTGTTATTGTTTTTTCTCCTTATTGCTTACTACAGGGATTCACTTGTTGGACGCCATTGTGCTTTCAGCCATGATTTAATTTGTCTGCTTGACAAACTGAGTGCTACTTACTGATCATACACACGGTATTTTTGTATTTATATTAACACCACTTCATTATAAGGAACAGAACGGGGAGAAGGAGAAATATAAGTAATTTTGTCTTCAAGAACGGCTTCGCTGTAATAACGAAGCTCTTTTCTCTACTCGAAGCCTTGGCGTTGAGCCAGCAACCAGGGGAATGATGCAATTTAAACAAACCTGAATCAATATTTACAATTTTCGAGATTTATTGTTTACAAAAGTTCTCTAAGAGGAAACTTCTGCATTCTTAACAAACTATACACATACTTATATAATATTCCATTCATATGAAATGCAATAAATGTTCGTATTTATAATATGGCCATGGTATAAATTATATAGACATGTTTAAAATATATTTATACGTTTTCCAAGAATTTATTCAAAAGTGTACATTATAAGTTCGTGTGTATGTTTTTTAACAAATCTTTAAAAGTATGCGTTATACGATTTATAAGTATACATTTTTAGGATTTATAACATTTTCTGGTAAGTTTTAGTATTGGTGAGATTAATTATTATTTATTGGTGAGACACATGGATATGAACAAATAGAGAGAAATAGCTTAAACATAACTTTTCCACAACAAAATGATGACTGTTAAACAATTCTCCCCTACATATTATTCAGAGTAAAAAATACATATATGGCATATATGCATATATGAGAGTACTTGAATCTTTAAACCCATTTATCTTAGAATGTGTTTTTTCAAGATTTGTCAACTTCAATTTGCTATATATCAAATTCTATTTAACCTACATGGCTGAAATTTTGTATACATATCCTTTGATATAATATTTTAAATTTATGCTTCAGGATTTTTAATAAGAAACAAGAGTTTTTCAAATATTGTCCATGAGACAAAAAATCCAATTTTTTTACTTTATCAATTTGAAAAAATTTTTGTAAGCAATATTTTTACAAATCCTGAAAAAAATTAATTTAATATATTTTTTCTCTACATAAAAGTGAAAGAATTATTTGAAAATAGCTATTCGTTCATGAGTTATATCAAAATTAAAATGTGCTTAAATTTTAAAAAATTTAACTTTTTAAAATTGAAATTTCAAAAATTTTAATAATTTTTCATATGGATAGTAATACCCATATAAACATATATTTGAGGAAAAAATTCATTACAACGTGATTATAATCAAAGAAAATAGAATTTTGTGTCCCGGCCTAACCTTAAATATCTTTAGTTTAAAGAATTCTGAAGACTGACATATATTTCTGGGTTTACGACTGAATCTTTTCATCTGCTGATAAAGCATTATTCAGAATGTTACTCAGGTAACATGTAGAGTTTGCATTTTGAGCTGCTGAATTTTTTTCCCTTTTTCAACATAAATAGTTACCTCCCTATATAAAGTCATGCATTCATATACTTTTGAGGAAATTGTGAAATTTTTCGAGCATCGATCTTTCATACAACTTGTTTAAGTTGTTGGTTGAGTTGTTTAAGTTTTTATAAAATTCTCCAACCTCGTTTTTATAAAATTTTCAATATTTAACTCTATATACAAAATGAGAATATTTAATATTATTTTTTACTTCATTGAATAGACTTAAAATTCACAAATAAATATTTGGGGACAGAATAAGGCCTGTTTACCAAAAAAAAATTTTTTTAATTCTAGAATTTTCCAAAATGCTCCATGCGTGCCCAATTTCTTCCGATTTCTTCAAAAATTCTCGGGATTTTTAATGGAAGTGTTTGTCACAAAACTGTGCATCATTCTGTGAAACCATAAATATTTTTTTCAAATTTTTAACCCTTTCAAAAGCACAACCTGCACAGTTTGCACCGTGCATATTTTTTTTCTCGATTTTTTTAACCAAACAAAATCTTGAAAAACTTTCCAATTAAAGGCTGTAAAATGATTTTACTTCTTTAAACTCATAGCAGATGGCAGTACTAGCCATTTTTCTGCTCATTTAATTGGAATACATTGAATGCAAGTGAAAGAAGGAAGAGATTTAAACGTTTTCACTGTGAAAACAGCGCCCCTCAAAGGGTTAAACCACAAAATGAAGTAAAAAATGTAAAAACATAAAAAATAACAGGCAGATTGATGAAAAAATTATTTATGGCTCTAAATTTATACTAAAAAAAATTCAGTGCACAATTATATTACATTTATATGGTAAACTAATATTAAAAAAAATTAAGGTATTTCAAGGATGTGGAATGCACACGGAACATTTTGAAATATGCTTCCATTTTTGACAATTTTTTTGAAAATCAGACATTATTCTGCCAAAACAACCTTATTATGGATTCCAAGGGTCTTCAATGTAGTAAAAAAGAATATTAATTATTCTCATTCTGTATATAGAATTAAAAATTGAAAATTAAAAAAATCGAGGTTAAAGATCCCTTGACCCCTTAACGGTCTATTTGAACCTCATAATCCAAATGTGATCACTTTCAGCTAACACTGGAGACAAAATAAATCAAATGGTTACATATTGTGAAATACACAAGGAAGGATATTTCCTTTATAAGAGCAAGCAGAGAAGCCAAAGAATCAACAATTAATTCACGTGTTACTTTAAGCTAAGAAAATATAAAGAAGTAAAAATTCAATAAGCTGTATACGATAAAAGTTTAAACACGTCGTTGCCTCAAACCTTCTTTGGATGAAAACGTATAAAGCATCATTAAAACAACCTAAATGTTTTCTTTCAATAAATGCCAAGTGGCAGCAAATGTAACGAGTGGGAACTTCGCAAACCTTTTTCTGTTCATCTGAATTCCGTGTAAATGCCTCGAAATAAAAGGCAAAAGTCATCTAGGATTAAAAATATTTTACTAGCATTAGGGATTATGCTAGCATTTCCTAGCATATAGGAAAATAAATCAAATGGTTAAATATTTTGAAAATACATAAGGAAGGAAATTTCCTTTATAAAAGCAAGCAGAGAAGACAAAGAATCAACAATTAATTCACGTGTTACTTTAAGCAAAGAAAATATAAAGAAGTAAAAATTCAATAAGCTGTATACGATAAAAGTTTAAACACGTCGTTGCCTCAAACCTTCTTTGGATGAAAACGTATAAAGCATCATTAAAACAACCTAAATGTTTTCTTTCAATAAATGCCAAGAGGCAGCAAATGTAACGAGTGGGAACTTCGCAAACCTTTTTCTGTTCATCTGAATTCCGTGTAAAGGCCTCGAAATAAAAGGCAAAAGTCATCTAGGATTAAAAATATTTTACTAGCATTGTTTAATTGAAAAATCTCACTCTTTTGGAGTTTTCATGCGAGCAAGGTTGTAAAAAAAAAGAAGATTTAGAAAAGCGTTATCCATTACTCTTTCTGATATAATTAAAAAATAAAAAATGTACGGATTGCAGTTGCATAGACTGCGAACTTCTAAAGAATTTTCTTAAGGCTTTTGCCCGTACTTTTTTAATATAAAGTTCTTTTGAAGTCAAATATTTTGGAGAAGCATAAAGGGCATGGATCCTAGTGAATAATAAACGAGAAGAAAAATAAATATGAAGGAAAATGAGTTTTTGGCTTAGTAAACAATATGCAGATGAGTTCGTTTTGCAGACAGATCAGGCTTGCTGATTTCAAATGCTTTTCCGAGAAGATTTTAATAGTTTTCTGTAAACAAGTGAAATGAAATACCATGAATCGAGAAATTTCATTTGATGGACTAATAAATCAATTCTTGCTATGAAAACTTCCGTAAAATGCTTTAATACAAAATTTTCATTATAAACATAAAGAAATTTTTCTTTTTTTTTCACAAATGATAATAAGGTATTTTAAAGCATTCCTCCTAATTTTTAAGCATTCCATAATTTAGCTGCTGTTAACGTTATAAAAAGGAAACCGTATTTTCCAGTGTACAACGGTTATAAATTTTAGATTGTAAATATATATATGTATAATAAAATGCGAAAGGTTACAGATGTGCGTTTCGAATGATCTTATATGAACTCTCAGTAGAACTAGAAAATAGAAGCTAAATATCAGGTTAAAAATGTTTAATCTATTTTGGACATTCTTTCTCATAATATGCAGTAAATGGGTCTCATTATTGCTTAAGCCATTCAGTACACTAAATCAAAAGTATATTTTCACAGTGAGGAGGACTTAGTTAAGTTTTTGGTTCTGACATTCAATTTGCTTAGAAGCGAAATAATTATTCCGACATTTCAAAATGCAAACCATACTATTCTAAACGTGGAAATTGTATGCAATCGTACAATACATTTGTATCTCTTGAATCTATATAGTGACTCAAATATTCCAGAAGTATTCTTACATTCTTAAATAATTCAGTCATGTATGCTTCATTATCGGTTAATGAATCCAAATGAGTCAAACATTCCAGCGACCAACAATAAATATGTTTAAAAAATTATAACACTCTCATTTTCATGTCATTAACCATATCTAAGGAAGAAATGTTATTGTTCAGAGTTAAACCCATTGCTTCAGGAAAAATATATACAGCTAGTCCTCCTACAGCACGGTATCTTACAACACGGTTTCGCTCTAGCAAGATTAAAAAAAATTGCGAAAAACCTATGTACAACACTGTATTTCTATAGCTCTAGATAGCAGAATTTTTGTTTAACACATTTAAAACTAAATTACTTTAAAATAATGACGGGAAGAAATAATGAACTATAGTAGCTTTACATGAAAATGTATAAACACATTGTAGTTTATTCGTTTATAACAATATAAAATTCAAGAAGGCCTAAGCTTACATGAAAATCTTGAATCATTTTTCCTGAATGCAGACCCTTCCGCTGAAAGAAGCCGAAAATTTAAAAGGGAGCTGCAAAATTGTCTATCTGTATCTATACCGAAAATTTAAAAGGGAGCTGCAAAATTGTCTATCTGTATCTATACCGTGAATCTACAATGACCTTGTAAGAACCAGCAAATAAACCAAAATTACAAATATTTTTAAAGGTGCAAAAAATCTAAATGAAAAAAAGGTTCTGAAAGTGAAGGTGATATCGTTCAATTGAAAAAACGTTCTCGTTTGATTGTACTGGGCAGTTTATAGAGAATCTATGCTCACTTCTACCCAACCTTGGGTGTATATAATTTGAAGTGGCACTCTATTTGATTGAAGAAGATATTTATTAAATTAAGGTCGCATTAAATTAAAATAATATTTTTTGTTTCTTTTTATTTTGTGTTATGCAAACATTTATATTTTTAATAAAAATTAAGTTGCTTATGTGGAATTAAAAAAGAATGTTTGTTTTTAATAGGTTTTTCAGAACGTAACCCCTTCTTTTTTTGAACTTTCTCTGTATTCATATAACACGGTTTCACACAACATGGCATTTTCAAGGAAGCTATCTACCGTGTTATAGGAGGGTTACCTGTAAATAATTTTTATATGAAATTAGTTAGATTATTTACGTATAATTAATGAAATAGTCGGAAATATTGAATATAAATGTTTCTGAAATTATTCTAAAGATAGTAATGACAGTGATTAAATTACGATAAAACGACATTTCATGGTAAACAATTTTAAAAGCTATTCAGTGTCGCGAAAGATGAGCTATGAAGTTCAACGTAAGAGAAAATTTCACTATTAAATGACGACATTCACTTCAGCCTTTTAATGAAACGGATAACAGAGTTGTATTTCAATTTGAAAATCGTAGGGCTATTAATGGAATAGTTTATTCTAAACTAAATTCAATGACTATTACATTTGTGACTCTATCGGTATCTCTCGAATCAGTAGCATAGAAAGCTCATAACAGAATATCTGCTCTTTGTTAAAAGTTAGACAGTTAAAGGAACGGTGGACCTTTATTTGAGCAAATCTCGTCATTGTAATACTGCTTGTGTTATTGTAAAAGATATATATATATATATATATATATATATATATATATATATATATATATATATATTTCTGTAGATTATTAGTACCAAAATAATTTTTTTCAAGCAAAAAATCATTCATGAAGCTTCTACAAAGTAATTTATAATGGGAAAGTGTAGTAATAAATAATAAATATGTTTCTCTCAAAACTGATTTTTCAAGGTTTTTAGATATTTGAAATGCTCCATGCTACTTAATTTTTCTTCAAAATTCATGAAATTGATAAGGAAGAATTCTGATGCTGTTTACAAAAAACTGGGTATGCATTTTACAAATCGACTTCATTAAGGTAATAAAATTGGATTTATAACTTTTCAAAAGGCAAAATTTTGCTGAAAATCGGGATGGAATTCAGAAAAAAATTTCTCAAAAATTAACTATTCAAGGGATTGAATAATTGATACCCAGATTTGTTTCTTATACAGTTTAACGAGATTAAAATGCAAAATCGAGGAACTATCTCAAAAATTAAGTAGCAAGGAGCATTTTAAAATTTTGTTTATAAATTTCAAATTTTTAAAAAAATCTTAAAATTATAATGAGATTGAAAATTTCTTTTAAGGTATTCTATTTATTTATAGTGAAATGTGTATGTGTACAAAATTTCGTATCTCTATGATGAAAAGTAAAAAAAGTAAATTTTAATGTCCACCATTCCCTCAATGTTATTAGATATTAAACAATTTTAATTAGGCATTAGTAATATAGCGTAAGAAAGTACTAACATGGATAACTAGGAGAAATATGTTAATAACTTTAATTCTTCTGCTTTAATGTTGTATTAATGACATTTGCAGGGCATCCGTATTTTTTTCCAAGCAATTCGATGCCAAGTAAGGATGACACATTAAAAAAAAAAATCCACGCTTCTGATTTCAAAATTATGCCCCGTTATAAAAATTAAACGATGTTTCAATTCCTTTTTTCATGTCAAGGAAAAATATATATTTTTGGCATATGGCCTTCTGTTTCAGGGTTTTATTCAATGAAGTTGTTCCTGGTCCACTTCCTCAATAATTGGCACTTATAAAATAAATTCAATACGTTTTTTAAATTTGATTCCACCTGGAGAACTTCTGAAAAATGAAAATTGGATATTTTGTCTGAATGCTAGTCAACGCAAAGAATTTTCTACAATTTACAGTTAACTGAACACACACCTTATGATAAGTTTTTATCGTTAAATAAAAAAAAGACGAAAAAATGTTCCTTGTTTTTTAATTAACTTATAATTAGTCTTAAAAATGGGGCTGCATAAAAAAAAATAGTATGATTAAAACAAATAAAAAAATATGTTTGAAAATCTAATTAACACATTCATAAATTTTAAGTGAATTCTCTTTTTAAATTTTGTGATTATCTTTCATATATTATTATCTGGGTAAAATTAATTTCACGGAATTTACAGGGCAGTAGAAAAAAAAAATTATACATGCGTTGAACAGCAGATTATTACGCACTCTAAAAAATATTTGTGTTATTTCAGAAGTGTGAGAAGAAAAGATGATATTTAAATATTAAAGGAAGTAAAGAATCGTGACTGACACACACACATACACACATATTATGCCAGTGCTAGATTTTTAGAAATAGAGGTGCCGGAACGATAACCATCCGGGGTGCGTGGGGTATTCCAAAATATTGATAAAGAGAGGTACCTAAAGAGAGGTACCGGAACGCCGTTCAGCCTCAAATCTAGCCCTGTATATATATATATATATATATATATATATATATATATATATATATATATATATATATATATATAGATATATATATATATATGTGTGTGTGTGTGTGTGTGTGTGTGTGTGTGTGTGTGTATACAGGGTCTGTCCAGAAAGTAATGAGACTGCTTCCAAAAAATTCGTTTATTTGAAGATAATTTTACAGACACATAATTATCTTCAAAATTGCCTCCTCCTGTATTAATATGCCGTTTCCAACGGCTCTGCCACCCTTTGATGCCCGCCAGGAAGTCTTCAACTGGAATGCTGTTCAGAACGCACGTTACGTTATTCTGCAAGTTCTCCAGATTGTCAAAACGGTGATCTATATGACGAGCAGCGACACGCCATAAAGTTTTGTGTAAAACAAATGGGCTACTGTGACGCTTGCCATGTTTCAAGAAGCCTACGAGAAGGATCTTTGCCCAAGGCTCAAGTGTTTAGGTGGCACAAAGCCTTCAAAGACGGAAGAGAGGCGGTCGATGATGAATAACGCGCTTGTCTTCCATCAAGCTCTCGAACTGCAGACAATGTGGCTAAAACTAAAGCGATTTTGGACTCTTGTCATCGGATGAGTGTCCAAATGATGTCCCCCTGACAGACAGTTAATAAAGATTTTTACAAGGAAGTGCTTCAAACGTTGAGGAATGGAATTGCGTGCGTCCGCCCGCAGATCACAAACAATTGGATTCTGACATCCCGATAATGCGCCGGTCCACCGTACAGCCCGATCTGTCCCGTACAGCCCGACTGTTTTTCGATTCTCTCGGTTAAAATCCAGCTTAAAAGGTCATCGTTTTGACAATATGGAGAACTTGTAGAAAAACGTAACGCGCGTTCTGAACGGCATTCCAGTTGAAGAATTCTAGGCGGGCATCAATGGGTCGCAGAGTCGTTGCCAACGGTATATTAATGCAGGAGGAAGCTATTTTGAAGAATATTAAGTGTCTGTAAAATTATATCTTCAAATAAACGAATTTTATGGAATCAGTCTCATTACTTTCTGGACAGACCCTGTATATATATACGCAGTAAAACCTTGACTATAATACGCCCACGTGTATAAAACGCATGCTTAATTTTGCTCGAAATTTTCGGAAAGATTAAAATTCGACTATATTCCACCCATAACTTTCCAATATATATTTTTTTTAAATTGTACATATACTTATTAACATAAATCAAATTTGCAATAAAAATAAAAGAAAACTTCGAATTCGGTAACCAAAAAAAATTTAATTTGTAATTAAAAACAAACAAAGGTGTCACATTATCAGTCTTAATACCTTGCACTAGAATACAGCACATCTATTGTTTGTCGTTTATTCAATGTTTAAAACTACATTTTTTTTGTACACGAGTGTAATACACACCCTCATTTTTGTGGACTAAAATGTGAAAAAAAAGTGCGTATTATACTCAATATTTTATGGTATATACACTGAAGTGCCACTGAATTAGGGATACCTACCTAGTAACGAGTTGAGCCTCCTCTGGCCTTGATAACGGCTGCCACACGACGAGGCATAGATTCAACAAGTTTCTGGAAACGTTCCACGGGAATGGCTTGCCAAATATTGGCTAAAGTTATCCATAATTCAGTAAGGTTCTTTGGTGCTGTGTGATGGCCTTTCACGCCTTGTTCCAAAATATCCCAAAGGTGATCAATAGGATTTAAGTATGGGCTTCTAGGTGGCCAATTCATGACAGAGAAGTCAGAGGAATGCTCATCCAACCAGCCAGTAGCCAACCGGGACTTGTGAGAGGTACAGTTGTCTTGCTGGAAAACCCCATTACCGTGCGGATAACAGAACAGCATAAACGGATGGAGGTGATCACCCAGCAACTCTACGTACTGAATTCCATTGAGGGAGGTTGGTACACGCACCAAAAATCCCAAACTGTGCCACGAAAAAACACCCCAGACCATGATTGAGCCACCATGCCCTTGTACAGTTCCAGCCAGGCATGCATGATCCATGGCTTCATGAGCCTGACGCCATATTCTCAGCCTCCCGTTGGCGTTAAGTAGTCGGAATCGAGACTCATCACTCCATGCTACTCGTTTCCAGTCCTCTACACTCCAGTGTATGTGCTCTCTTGCCCAGGCAAGACGTGCAGCCCGATGGCGAGTATAGTGCAATGGTACTCTCGTAGGTCGACGGCTCCCGAAACCCATACGGTGAAGCGACCGTTGCACAGTCCGTTTACTGACTGTACGACTGGCACCGTCATTAAACTGGGTGGTAATTTGAGCTAATGTTTGGCTTCGCTGGCTACGTACAATACGCCTGAGCCGTCTCTCACCACGCACTGTCAAGGCTAATTGTCCTTTGCAGTTTGCCCGATCGCTAGTTTTTTTCCACCATCCATGTATTCTTGGTATACTCTTGACACTGTCAACCTTGAAAATCCTAGCTGTCTGACGATTTCGGAAATTGAATGGCCCATGCGTCGCGCACCTACGATTTGTCCGCGATCGAAGGCGTCTAAATCAGGCAGTTTACCCATACTGGCAATTCAAACAACTAATTCAGAACAACCACAGTACGCGCTATATATGCAGTTACCACAGCGCCCTCACTTGCGCATACATGATGCGCAGCGCTACACAATTTGCATAGGCTTTGCTATCTCTAATTTAGTGGCACTTCAGTGTATATACACACACATATATATATATATATATACACTCATGGACAAAAAAATTAGCGCACCAAGAAGGAGTCGTCCAAATGAAACGAAATTTTACATACGTAATGACTACTTTGATATAAGTAAATGATAAGAAAATCAAAGAAAATGGATAATTTATTTCAGAGAAAAAGGCAAAAGAACGGAGGAGTTAATACTCCGTTGGACCCCCTCTAGCGCGAATGCACGATGCGATACGATCGGGCATTGAGTCATTCAAGTTCTGTATGATGTCTTGAGACATTTCGTTCCATATTTGCTGTAACTTTGCCTCTAGTTCGTTCAAACTCGTGGGATGCCCAACTCGTCGTCCCAAATGATCCCAGATATGCTCGATTGGAGACAAATCTGGGAATCGGACAGGCCAAGGAAGGGTAGTAACAGTGCGGAGACAGTCTTGTGACACCCTTGCCGTATGAGGCCGAGCATTGTCTTGTTGAAAAATGGCTCCTGGGAGCCGTTGCATGAGTGGCAACACATATGGTTGCAGGATTTCATGAACATACCGCTGGGCTGTCATGGTGCCACGGAATAATACTAGGGGTGACCGTGTATTGTAGGCAATGGCACCCCATACCATCACACCAGCTGTGGGAGCGATGTGTCGCTGTACAGCAAAGGCAGGATTGAAGCGTTCACCACGGGCTCTCCACACACGAACACGATTGTCATCACTGCCGGGATTGAATCTGGATTCGTCGCTAAAGACGACCTGGTTCCATTCCGCTGCAGTCCAGTTTCCTCGTGTGCAGCAAAACTCCAAACGGAGGCGTCGATGGGTGGGCGTCAAGGGCAGCACACGTAATGTGCGCCGCGATACCTACTGTCCTTCAGCCAGGCGCCTTCGTATGGTTCAAGAAGACACAGAGGCCCCTAGTGAAGGTTCTACCTGTGCCTGGATGGCGGCCGATGAAGCAGTTGGCTGTACACGTGCATTTCTTACGATGTGGCGGTCTTCTCGACGACTGGTCTGTCGAGGGCGTCCTGAGCCTGGTCTTCGTGTACATGACATCTCTCGGGTCCACTGGTCCGAACACCTCCTCACAACACAATCAGAGCGGCCTAATTGACGAGCAACTCGCCTAGCTGACCACCCAGCTTCTATCATCCCGACGATTCTCCCCCTCTCAAACTGCGACATCTGCTTATATTGTCTTCGAACACGGCGTAATGGCATGTCTATCTCAGCTCTTCCTTTGTAAATGATTCAGCACACTCAAACAAGCTTTGGTTACCTGTTTTATATTCCACAGAGTACGATGTTCAACGCCCTCTACCGGCTATACGTAATGCGCAATCACGCTGCATTTCTAATCATTTGCATATCTCCCCGACATGTACCTTCATTGCAAGTTTCGTTACGATCCCGCAATTATTTCTTGGTGCGCTAATTTTTTTGTCCATGTGTGTATATTTATATATATATATGTATTGAGAGAGAGAGATAGAGAGTATCTTAGTGTTTTAATAGCAAAAACAGTAGCAATATAAATATAGATAAAATAGTCTATAATAAACTGAAAATTTGAGGAAGATGTGGAAATTCCACAAATAAACTGATGAAAACTGAATAAAAGGAAAAACATCCCATGTAGACATATCTTTATTTGAAATTAGGGTTGTAGCTGGGGAAAAATTTGTTTCCTAATTCTTTATATAGTAGCGGAATAATTAAATTATTCCTTTCAGTTATATTACGGTTAAATTTAAGACACATTACATTTTACATAGATTTTGTGAAGTTTCCAATAGGTTGTTTGTGTTTCTCGTTGAGATTCAGTAAAATAATCAGACGATCCTGTCAAATCTTCTTGAATTCACTAACAACTCGGGTCGGATCGTTCTTCAAGGAAAAATTGAACATTTAATTCGAAGATGCAAACTAAAGTTATCGACTACATTAACGAATGACGGGAACGGCCTGTTCGAGGAGAGACTCTCATCTGTTGGCAAAGCTATTCTAGTAAAGGAATTGAATGCAGATAAACTATGCAGTCGATAGTTGAGTCACTGCTTTTTATTAATTTTAAGCTTAAGACAAATTGGTACAGTAAAATAGAGATGCAGTAATGAAACACACTAACAGGTTAACTTTATAATTGTATTATTTTGTAATAAAGCCATGTTTTTATGAAAAAAAAATCTTGTTGAGTCAATAAACTAAATAATTTGAAGATATACGGTTATGGGCTAACGAAATAGAAAGAAATACTTTACTAAGTTTTTAATAAAAATATATTCCATTATGTTCAGATCTGGTGAAATCTGAGTAGCTGTAAATTATTGTATAATACAGTAAGTGACCAGTTTATTATGAACACAGAGTCAGAATACCATTGGATCACCTATTGCTCTCAGTACCGGTGAGATTGTCTTTTGTAGGGATGTTGTTAGGTGACAAGATGTATCTACCTCGAGCATCCATTAGCCGAAGATGACCAATCTTCTTACGTTTAAGTTCTTTTTTTGTTTGTTTGATAGTCCTCCCTTTGTAAACATGAACAACAGATGCTCTCGAGCACTCCACAAAGGAAGTTGTTTCCCTGATACCTGCATCACTGTTTCTAGTAGCCACAATTCAAAGTCCCTTAAATCATGTTTTGCACACATTCCTCTGCAGACAGCTGGCTTCAACAATTATCCCCCAATACTTATTTTATTTCAATCTTATCATCCAGCAGTAACAGAGTGACGTTATGGCGGATTTGCATAACGTTGTCAGGTAGTCAAGATAGATTGGCCAATCAGCGTATGTATATATATATATATATATATATATATACTACCTTACAATAATGGACCACGTCCGTAATGTATACATTCTTGCAGCAGGAATGGCCACGAATACACATAGCTGTGTGTGAAAACCTTGTTGAAAGTATGCCCAAAATGCTTGCTAGTGTAATTGCACCACGTGGGGGGCATCCCCCTATTAAACCATGTATTATTTCCCTCGTACCTACCCTCACATTTTTCTATCCGGTCCATTATTGTAGGATACAATATATATATATATATATATATATATATATATATATATATATATATATATATATATATACACACACACATATATATATATATATATATGTGTGTGTGTGTGCGTGAGTGTGTGTGTGTGTGTGTTGGTTGGTGTGTGTGTGTGTGTGTGTGTGTGTGTGTGTGCGTGTGTGTGTGTACTTTTATTCAGGTAATGTTTTACCCTGAATCGACATTTCCTTAGATGTTTCAACATCCTAACAATTTTGCATAGCTTTGGCAGAATTTACAATTTCCATGTGTTTCACATCATGTAGACACAGAAAATAACATTACATAGTGGCAACATGCAAATGCACATTAAATAATAATTGAACTTTCTGAGCTCTGTATAAAACCTCGGCTTTTTATTGAGTTAAAAATAATGACTTGACTGCACGCTATTTACACTTGCATTGAACTTTAGCTCGCGGCTGTATTATTCAATGTCTTAATGGAAGTTAAAAGACGGACGATGATTAAGATAAATGATGTTTGGATGGCATCAAAGGACGCATTCCAGCAAAACCTTTACGGTCTCAAAATTTTAAATGACATCACACCCAATTAAACCTGAAATTCAGAGATCAGTATTCTGGAAATAACTTTTGAAGTGCTGAAATGCCAAACGTAAACTACTTCAGCATCTTTGCATTTGATTTCTAATAAACGCAATTCATTGTTACAGCTTTGAAACATGCGTATTGTTGCATTGGCGTATAGTGGGGAATTCTTATGCATATATTAACTTTTAAAATTGAAGGTTTTTTCGGAAAAAATCACAAAAATTGAAATATCACTGAATAGACTAAAAAAAATTAGACATTTGGAAATGAAGGACATGAAATGTTTTGAGAAATCATATTTTGTATTTTTTCTCCTAGTAAATTGCTTAAAGAGTTATGGGATAACATATGCATATGTACTTTAATGGTTTTAAGTAAAGTTATCTTATTATGATTTTCTTTGATATCTCA
>OU015492.1:215448283-215505783 GCA_907164885.2 Dolomedes plantarius | reverse complement strand
AAAAAGCCGACCTGAAATGCTAGATAAACTTTTCAGATCTTAACAACAATTCGACCAACTTCGATGGAAGAATAATGAGCATTTTCTGTAATGGGTCTCTTTGCTTATAAACTCAGAAGCCGACTCAATTCTGATACGTCGAGTGCAATGATGGCTGTAAGGCAGTTTTATAAAAAAATGAGATATTTGTACCACTTTTATTTATGTTATACATATATGTATATGTTTATTAACATTAAATTTATTTACTGTTATTTTTTTTTATATTTGAAATTCTGAAATAAATTAAATGCTTCTAATAAACTATTTATTATTTTAGTTCTTTGCTATTGATCCCCTGGAACCAACCAAGTAAACCCGGGAAAACCCGGGTTTTAAATTAAAAAAAACCCGTCAAATCCGAAACCCGGGTTTTAAAAAAAGTTGCTCAAAGGCTAAAACCCTAGTCAGCATAGAACGGGTGACGTGGACGAAGAAGCGTTGAACTGAAAAGTGGTTGAGTCATTCTTCTGGAGCCGCTTTGGCAGCCAAGGTCAAGACTTCAACTGAAGAAGAAAACCACTGTTGGAGCCCCCTACGAAAAAAATTAAGCCCCACGTGTAAATTGAGAGAAAAGTTTAGAGCCAATAATAGGAATTAAATATAGAAGGTAGAGTGTCACGGGAGAGGCCTTCGAAATTAACCCTAGTGGTTTGGCAGATGGAGTCCCCAACGGGTTTCCCCTGCTAAAAGCATTTTTATTACAATTTTGCTGCCCTCAAAGTGAGTTAACACATTGCGCACCAAGTTGACTTACCATTAAATTCACTGAAAATCAGATTTCTTCGATTTTCTTGAAACTGAAGTCTTGGATGTATTTGAATTCAGAATACAGGAGTAATTTGTAAATTAGGAAAATGATACATTATTTGTACTTCAACGCTATTATCTATATATACATAAAACAGTTCCGTAACTGATTCATTCACTGACTGACATACAACGCACAGACCAAACAGCTGGACCTAAACGGCTGAAATTTTGCATGGCGATTCTTCTTATAGTGTAGGGGTGCACTAAGAAAGATTTTTCAAAAATTCTTCTTAGATTTTTTAAATTAAATTTTTAAGTTGTTTTTGTAACTTTTTTTAAGTTTGCATTTAAAATAATAAGTTGAGGGTTATAAAATTTATATCACGAGAAAGATCATAAAAATTCCTTCAAAATGAAATCTTTTTCGAATCTTTACCTCCATTTTCTGATTTTTGGTGAATTTTTAAATATTAATTTTTTAAAATTTAATTTATTAAATGCTGATCACGTGATTTCTTTTTCTGGTACTTTAAATAAATTTATCGTCACGTGCATAAAAACTAAATACACAAAAAAATATTTTTTTCTTGCTAATGCGGCAGCCGATTGGACATTATTTTGTCTATAAAAATATCCCTTACGATTTTTTTATAATTTTTTTTACATCAATTGTATACATTGATCGTCGTATTTATTATAAATATATATATATGTATATTTTTTGCCATTAATTGCATACATTGACCGTTGTATTTGATTTGAATGTACTCCGTAAGGAAGTGCGGGTTTTCAGCTAGTTACACTATAATTATCTTGTTTACAAATATCTGAAAATATAGAAGCAAAATTATATAGCTAATACATAACGGAAAATAAATGTATGAAATTGAGAACATCATACAGCTCAAATTACCAAACCACAATTTTCAAGCATAGCGTAATAACCAAGCAACAATTACAGTGAATGCGCTGAAAAACAAAATGACATACATATGTACGTCAGGGTTTTGGGTCACAGAATTTCATGACGTACGCAAGGGGTTAATAGTGTGAGTTCGGGGACAGGTTTTTACTGGAGCTACTGGAAGATGAGACTTATTTACTTCATAAATAAACCTTCTCAAAATCCTATGACATCAAGCATACTTTTTCATGCAACCATTATGAATACGCATTTAAATAATATTCATTCCGAAAAAACTACAGCAAAATTTTAAATCTGAACTCCAATCTAAGAAACTGAAGTTTGTTGCAAAATCTTCATTTTTTCATATTTCTTCTCCATAACTGCCTTTATCTGCAAAGTATTAATAAGTCGAAAAGAGAACACATTCCAAACATTTTTTTAGTATAAAGACAAATGTTAGACTTCCTTCTGTTGCATCCAGGGAAAAAAAAAGTATCCTTGCTATTTAACGAATAAAATATGAAAGCCCTTTAAAAGTGTTAAATGCGAAATAAAATTCTTTGCAACAAAAATATTTCTCTAGCACCGGAATTTATATAATTATTTCCCACGGGACTATGCTGATTATCAAAAAATTAGCCTTGATATTAATAATAAAATTTATATTTTATTCGGTAGGGAGAGCAACCATTGCCTCCCGCGAAAAAGATTTAGAAAATTAAACATCCGATGTTAGTCTTAAAAGCACTTCCCCAAACTGGCATTTCCAGTTAGATAATTATCGCTTATTTTAGCTTCAAAATGTACGTTCTTGAATAATGGACTAAGAATTTCTGAGCAGTATGTTTCTGCATAATACTTATTAACTTCAGCAGTCATTAAATGTCATTTGGGAAGATTAAGAAAACTTCAAAATTTCTTGATAAGCATTTTAAAAAGGTAAAAATACTTGCCAAGCTGGATAACATATATAAGAACACTAGCTGAAAACCCGTACTTCGCTACGGAGTACATTCAAATTAAACACAACGGTCAATGCATGCCAATATATATATATATATATATATATATATATATATATATATATATTTAAGTTGCTAAGCCGACTTTTTGGTCAGTCCACGAGAGAAAACTACTGCGTCAATTTACTTAATTTTGGTCTTAAACGAAAGACTGTAATCTGTAGATGTGTCAAATTTGGTTTTGTAACCGCAATTTCTATTAATTAGGGTTGATTTACAATTAAAAAATGGATTTCTGCGCATGCTCAGTGGCATGTTTAAATCTGGCTTTAGAAACTCATTGTTTCTGCGTATGCTCAGTGGCATGTTTTAATGATAAACACGTTTATTCGAAGGACACGTTTATTCTCTCTAGATCTCTCTCTGCCATTTTTATTTTTATGATAATTATGTTTATGAAATATAAGTTTAAGCTTGATGGAAATTGCTTATTTCACGTTGTTTAATCAGTGATAACTTACAATTAAAAATTGCTTTCTGCGCATGCTCAGTGACATTTTTAAACCTGGCTTTAGATACTCACTAAACACGCGGCCGTTTAAACACATTAATTTGTTTCTGCTCTTTATTATGATTTTAAACATTTGGCAATGATGTGTTGAGTATAATTTGTGTATTAGTATACATTTATTTACTATCTAGCCGTCATGTTTTGACGGGTACCAACTAGTATATATATAAAATCGTAGCGGATATTTTTATAGACAAAATAATTTAGAAGAAAATATTGAAATTAAATCTAATAGAACATACTAAAGAATATAGTGCAGTTAATATAGTACAGTTTGAGGAACATTTCTTTTACTGTATTTTAATATTTTCTTGGATAATGTCCAATCGTCTGCCGCATTAGAAAGAAAACAAAATATATTTTTTGTCAATTTATTTCATTGTTATGCACGTGACGATAAATTATTTTAAAGCATCACAAAAAGAAAAGAAACCACGTGATCAGCATTTAATAAATTAAATTCTAAAAATTAATCTTTAAAAATCAACCCAAAATCTGAAAATAGAGGTGAAGGTTCGAAAAAGATTTCATTTTTAAGGAATTTTTAGGATCTTTCTTGTGATTTAAATTTCATAACCCTCCGATTATTATTTTAAATGCAAACTTTAAAGAATGTTTCAAAAACAGCTTAAAAATTTAACTTAAAAAATCTAAGAAGAAATTTTCAAAAATCTCTCTTAGTGCACCCCTGCACTATAAGAAGAATCGCCATGCAAATTTTCAGCCCTTTAGGTCCAACGGTTTGGTCTGTGCGTTATATGTCAGTCAGTTACGGAACTGTTTTATATGTCGAGATAATTAGTATGTTGAATTTTAATAAGTAGGGAAAAAAGGGACTAAAATATGAAAAACAGATATGCTAATTTTTAAAAGAAAAAAAATCACCATAATTAGAAGTAAACCTTAATCAACCTTAACAAACCTCTCAATAAGCATTTTTTCTCCAATTTTGTTTCAGTCTGAAGATTAGGAGAAAATTTAACCCTAGCTTGCGTGGTATTGCCATTTGGGTACAGATAAAAGTTTTTTTAATATTTAAATTGGAACCAAATGTGCATTTTTATAGAAGAAACTGCTTAGTGTGTATGTCATTGAAGGTGATTGTAATATACATTAATTTTTGTTTTGTAATTTTTTTACCTTTTTATGATTAAAAACTTATTTTAAAATAAGTGTCAAACATTGTACATTTACAGTCTAAATCTGATCAGAAAATGCTACATTTACATTCAGTAGACATTTCTTATTGATTAGTATGTTCCTGAAAACAGTTTTTTTAATTGATTTATTTTTGTGGGTTTAGGCTTATAAAAAAATTTCAACTTATAAAAAAATTTCAGATAGTCACTTCTAACGAAACTACCGCTGTTATTAACGTAGCATTAATCATCGTTACTTACTTCCCTTGCATGCATATATGTATCTATATATATATGTACGTATGTATATACATACATATACGTATGTCAAAATTTTGACGGATCATGGTACTTTTCTGTTTAACTTGTCCAAGCGACAGATTGGGTTTGGTACGCTATCAAAATTATAACTCGCGTGGACGGATGGACGGACAGTTTTAGGGCCTGAAATTTTCCTTTTCCCAGGACCGTTACGGAGGAACGTAATCGTACGTTAAAATTAGCCGCGCCCCCCCCTCCCCCCCCAAAAAAAAATAATTAACTAATGCTAAACTATATAAATTTGATAGCGAACGTTAAAAAAAATTTGTTTCATAATGATTAAAATTTTTAAAGGCAAACAAAATTTTAAAATTTTATTTATATTTACTGTTTTACGGATATTCAGAATTTCAATTTGCCGATGTATACCTGGAGGCTATCAAAACATAATTTGAGTAAAGTAAAATGTAGAAAATGGAAAATTGTTCAAAACCATTTCTATTGTTTAAAACTATTAATTATGTAGTGGATAATTAATGAGCAGGCAGTATTCATCCAGAACGTATTCTTCTGTACTGTCACCGATTAACTCCAGATAATTAATATATTTGCTTTTATTGCATATAACTCAAGAGGTGTCGTTTATATCATGTCTAAACATGAGCATATGAAAATGTGATCGAAAAAAGCTGTATAACTACTTCACACAAAAGTTAATTACAGTTTAAAATAACGAAATTTAACACATCATTTTACGGTAAATATGTACGTAATTAAGCATTTAGTTTTAAAATAGTTAAGAATTACAGAGCTCTGTGATCTTGCAGTATAGTTCAACAGTAATTAATCTTCATTTGGGACAATTTAAATGTTTGTAATTTCTATATAAATATTTTAAAAACAGAAAAAGAAACTTTCGCAAATGTTTTCAAATTCCGATAAACAATATCTCTTGCGATAGAAAATGATAAAATTATGAAAGTGGTCTCAAAATAAAAATATAAATATATAATTTTTAATAATGATTTAAATTATTAAACATTTTAGTTATATCATTCAAAAATGTCGATGTAATTATCAAATTCTTTAGTTGTGTTTTCTTCTATGTCTGCAAAAATGGCATTTCTGCGATCTATTTTTGTACGAAAGACATTTCTATTTTAATATAACAGATCAAATATTATTTTTGGTACATTGATTTGCTACTTATATTTATTGCATTGCATTAGAATAACGTTATGTAAATATGTCTGCAATACATCTTCTGCTGTGTGCATAGTCAAAAACTGTAAATTTGGTTTCAAAATTGTCCATCACACACAGGTTCCACTAATACGTTGTTTTGAGGAATGCAAGACGAATACTAAAAATTTTGACATCTACATTGATAGAGTATCAGTAAATTCCAAGCATTTTTACGAGTTAATTTAAGCTTATTTAAGTAACAACATTGAATCTGTACTTCACTTCTATTTGTATAAGAATATTATCAAGAAAATAAAATATTATACCTCCATTTGCATCAACAAGAAATACAAAAACGACGGGACATTACTTTCGTACGAGGCGAATAATTTTATATTAACTTTCTGATCTTAATTTTCCGAATCTAGTAGTCTGGTATAAAGTATATTATAATCAACATATGCATATTTATGATTCTCAGGTTGTTTACCCGGGATTCCAGCGTCACATTATATGCTATCCAACGCACTTTTCTTACATAATCAACGACTCTTGACATCTTTCACCGGAACATGTAGTCATTTATTAATTTGCTATGACACGGTCTCTGTCTCGGTTTAATATACATCAAATACCTAAGCGAATATGCCAAAAATTAAAGGATGGTATTACTAAAGATGTTTGCCTTGAAAAGGATCGAAAAAATTAGGAATGTTGACTCTTATTTCTGCAGAACATAATTTCAAGAGAAAAAGTTGTATAAACGAGTTGTCAGTAACATATTGTAGCTATTAATATGCTAAATAAGGGGATTTAAACAGTACTTTTATCATTATAAATTATTTAATATATATATATATATATATATATATATATATATATATATATATATATATATACCGGCGCGTTCCGCCTCAAATCTAGCCCTGTATATATATATATATATATATATATATATATATATATATATATACAGTGATTTCCGCTTATAAGAATCACGTTTGTTATTATTGTTTTTGATTCTTATAAGCGGTTGATTCTTATATCCGAAATTTAGGTTTTTGGAAAGGCACACACACCTATACACACTTAAAGGCACACTGAAGTGCCACTGAATTAGGGATACCTACCTAGTAACGAGTTGGGCCTCCTCTGGCCTTGATAACGGCTGCCACACGACGAGGCATGGATTCAACAAGTTTCTGGTAACGTTCCACGGGAATGGCTTGCCAAATATTGGCTAAAGTTGTCCATAATTCAGTAAGGTTATTTGTTGCTGTGTGATATCCTTTCACGCCTTGTTCCAAAACATCCCAAAGATGCTCAATAGGATTTAAGTCTGGGCTTCTAGGTGGCCAATTCATGACAGAGAAGTCAGAACCAGCCAGTAGCCAACCGGGGCTTGTGAGAGGAACAGTTGTCTTGCTGGAAAACTCCATTACCGTGCGGATAACAGAACAGCATAAACGGATGGAGGTGATCACCCAGCAACTCTACGTACCGAATTTCATTGAGGGAGGTTGGTACATGCACCAAAGATACCAAACTGTGCCACGAAAAACACCCCAGACCATGATTGAGCCACCATGCCCTTGTACAGTTCCAGCCAGGCATGCAGGATCCATGGCTTCATGAGCCTGACGCCATATTCTCAGCCTCACGTCGGCGTTAAGTAGTCGGAATCGAGACTCATCACTCCATGCTACTCGTTTCCAGTCCTCTACACTCCAGTCTCTGTGCTCTCTTGCCCAGGCACGACGTGCAGCCCGATGGCGAATATAGAGCAATGGTACTCTCGTAGGTCGACGGCTCCCGAAACCCATTCGGTGAAGCGAGCGTTGCACAGTCCGTTTAGTGACTGTACGACTGGCACCGTCATTAAGCTGGGTGGTAATTTGAGCTAATGTTTGGCTTCGCTGGCTACGTACAATACGCCTGAGCCGTCTCTCACCAATCACTGTCAAGGCTAATTGTCCTTTGCAGTTTGCCCGATCGCTAATTTTTTTTCCACCATCCATGTATTCTTGGTATATTCTTGACACTGTCGACCTTGAAAATCCTAGCTGTCTGACGATTTCGGAAATTGAATGGCCCATGCGTCGCGCACCTACGATTTGTGCGCAATCAAAGGCGTCTAAATCAGGCACTTTACCCATACTGGCAATTCCAACAACTAATTCAGAACAACCACAGTACGCGCTATATATGCAGTTACCACAGCGCCTTCACTTGCTCATACATGATGCGCAGCGCTACACAATTTGCATAGACTTTGCTATCCCTAATTTAGTGGCACTTCAGTGTACATATATTAGATAATTTACCATAAAATACTCTTTAATTTACGTTAATTATCCTTTATTAAAATTATTTTTTATGATTTTAAAAATACAACTTAATTTATAGACGTATAAGTATATACACATAATTATAGTAAGAGAAGGAAAAAATCCAATATTTTTTACAATATACCTGCTTAACAGTTTTAACATTTCAACTGCAGGAAGGGAGCAAGAAAAAGTTTTCTACTGCAGTTTGACGTAGTGAAGTTTTCAGGAGGCTGTTTATACGTCTCTCAATATAAATAGTCTCAGACGAAGATTCACCTTCTAGCTTACGTTTCACTGTTTGATAACGTGCTGAATCTACTAATGTCACCTTTGCCTAAGTGATAGTGGACACTTCGCCGAAGATTTATGTGTTTCAGGGTTCAGGAAGCCGCAACCAGGATGTGGGAGGTGGGGAAAAAAAGAGTCTCTGTCTTTGTTTGCCAGTGGAGAAAAGTGAAATCGGATCCGCAGAGGTAAAGTTGTCCCCGGGTCAAGCTAATAGTTGTGCTAAAGCGTTTAAGGGGAAACTGTTATGTTATGTCTAACAATGAAAGGGACGCATTTTACGACTGTATTCCATCCCATCTTATTAGTCTTTCTTTAAGGAAAATAAAGAAAGAACTTCGTGCCTTTTGAGGGTTTAAGTGACTTTTTTGGAAAAATGGAAGGAAAGCGAAGAGCGTAAGCTGATTCTTAAAACCGGTGGATTGATTCTTTAAAGCGAAAATTTTAACATGGAAATAATACATTTGTTTTTGTTTTCGCGATATTGATTCTTATAAACGGTTGATTCTTATAAGCACTGAACACTATAAGCGGTGGTTACTGTATATACATACATATATATATATATATATATATATATATATATATATATATATATATATATATATATATACCGGGTGCGTCATAAATTCGTGCAAAGTTAAAAAATTCGTAATAAAAGATATAATGCTCGGAAAAATTTTCTGTTTGCACGAATAGGATCAGAAGGACATTGGATTTTTTTCCATGTAAAAGAAAAAAAAGTTTCCAAAAGTAACCGAAAGAGGGCGTTTATGCTTGACTACGTTAAGCCTGCATTGCAGCAAAGCCATTGGTTACCTGTTGTCAACTTCATGCGGGATGGTGCCCCGCCCCGCATTTCACGTGACATCAAGACGTTCCTGTTGGAATCTTCCACTGAAGACCGAGTTCTATAAGTCACGTTTGTAAGGTTCAGTGGCCCTCACGATCACTAGACTTGATACTGGAAAAATTTTAGTTGGGGGGATACTTAAAATCTCATGTGTACCGGGGCTCCCCAACCACTTTGGTGGAACTGAAAAATGTCATTCGACAGACAGTCGCTGGCATCGATGCTACAATCCGCTGTAATGGGCTTCGTGACGCGTCTCACTTGCCTATTACCTTGTGCTGGTAGTAATGTTGAACATCTGTTACTTTAAAATAAATGCACAGTCTCATGTTATTGTGGTTTCTTTGATTATCTGTTTGAGTTTTCCTGATTTGAATAAAACGTATCAGTATGACGTGTGAGCGCCCCCTTTAGGTTACTTTTGGAAACTTTTTTTTTATATGGAATAAAATCCAATGTCCCTCTGATCTTATTGGCGCAAGCAGAAAATTTTTCCGAGCATTACTTCTTTTGTTATGAATTTTTGAAATTTGCACGAATTCATGACGCACAAGGTATATATATATATATATATATATATATATATATATATTTACTGAAGGTCTCTACAAACTATGAAAACTATGAAAACTTTAAACAACTATGTCTCGAATAAAAATCCCACTGATTTCATGTATTATGCAAATGAGGATGGAACGTTATACCTATTCACCAGAGACTAGTGAAGTAAAGAAAGGATGTTTTTGCTTTCTTGCACGTTAAAGCTGAGGGTTATAGCAAAATTTGGTATTGCAGAGTATTGCGAAATGTTGCTAATTTACGGTGAATGTGGGCGTAAGGCAAAAGAACTGCAAGGCTGTATCGTGAACGTTTTCCTGCAGGCCCGCATACCACGCGGAAGACCTCTTAAAAGTTGTAAAACGTTTAAGGGGGACAGGCTGCGGGACCAGCCGACCTCGAGTTCGTAGACATCTTTATGTAGGACGCAAACTGCAACCGGAAGATGTGCTAGCATGCGCTGTCGACCATCCTCATAGCAGTACAAAAATGATCAGTGACAATTGTGGCCTCTCAAAATGCCGAGTTTGAAAAATCCTCAATGATTTAGGTGCTTATCCATACCGATACATACCCGTGCTAAAATTGCTACCAAGAGATGCTGAGAGACGTTACACGTGATGCAACTTTGTGATGAATAACTTAGAGGTCCACCCAACATTCCTGGCAGACAAAATGTGGACAGATGAGGCATGTTTTTCACGCAACGGAATGTGGAATAGACAGAACGTTCATACCTGGCCGGTGTAAAATCCGAGACATGCTGCAAAAGTTTGACATCAAGTACGCTGGTCGGTAAATGTTTGGTGGGATATGTTTCATGACAGGTTCCTTCAACCAGCATTTTACGAGGGAACGTTAACGGGACAACGGTACGTGCAAAATTTTGTAGGATGTAATAATCGACTTTGTTGAGAATCTACCGTTGCATCAACTAAGAATTGTATGGTTCCAACACGACGGCACCCCTCCGCATAAGACATCAAACGTTAAGTAGTACCTAATGGAGCCATTCGAGAAGCAATTTATCTGGTAAGGTGGTTTCGTAGAGTAGACTCCGAGCTCTCCCGACTTGACCCATTGAACTTCTTCTTATGGGGACACAGTAAATGGTAGGTATATGCGACTCATCCGCCAACATTGCAGGATCTTCGACAACGCATTACTGATGCTTGTGCCTCCGTAATTCCTGCCATGTTGCACAATGTGCAGCGAGAAATCTAGTCCAAAGTGCAAATGTGTATAGTGGCCAATGGAGAGTACTTTCAGCAACATAAATAAATGATCCTGAAAATAGGGAAGTGTCTCAGTTTCTGTCTTCCACTCTTTATGACGTGACAATTTTCGAAATCATGACCAAACAAATGTTCATTTGCTACATTCTGTTTTACGTATTAATGTGCGCAAGGTGTCTTTTCTTACTAAATAGATCATGCTAAATAACTTTGTAATTGACTTTTTTCCCGTATCTCGTATTTGAGATAAAAACGCTAATTCCAAAATTTGCCGATAGATGGCGTTGTAAGTTGTTTCATCGAGTAGCCCTTAGTCTTTTTACTATACCTAGACATCAACTTTATGGCCAAAGCTGTCACCGTTTAGAAGTTAAGGGGGGGAGTGTAACGGATATAGGTGGGAACCCTATATATTAATTAGACGGAAGGACATTTTTGAGAATGATGTGTGAAGATCATTAATTATCGTATCCAGAAAATATTAATACTTTATCTTTGCTTTCAAAATCATTTTTTTACCTTTTCATATATTAAATTCTGAGAGAATGTACATTTTAGAAATACCTGGATTATAAAGGAATTTTCTTCACCATTCTTCTTAAAACTTAATTAAAATGAAAGGCAATACGTAATCCTTCGGTTTTAAAACTAAAGACTCAAAGAATTATTTTATTTCGTCTTACAAATTAAAACAAAAAGTTGTTGTCTAGAAAATCTAGTGGACTTATATTCTAGATGATTTATAATCTCATTAAGTAATATCTTTCTTTTGAAAACAGATTTTCTAAAATAATACAAAACTGTTAACTTTTTCCTCTATAGTATAAAATTTCCTTTTTTTATGTGAGTGTTACACTGTATATTCAATGCTTATCATTTCTGAATATTGATAAAAATTAATAAGATCTTTAAACAAAATAAAGATTGCGTTTCAAGTGGCTATAAATGGTAGCCAACGTGTATAGATGAAAATGCGACACACGTTCAAATGAAAAACAGAAAAATTACATTATAATCTATGTACAATGGAGACACACTTTAAAGAAAAGTATTCGTGTAATGTTCTTGTTTCTTGAAGTTTATTTTACCTGCTGTCATTTTAAGTTATCGATTCTTTACAATAAAGGTTTTCAGACATTATAATTTCAATTTTGAAGAAAAAATCTATAGATAACTCTTTGGACAATCTGAACTTGATGTGAAAAACAAAAAAGCTAAGCGTTAAGGCTGCTATGTACTAAGAAAAAAATCGTATTTCCCCTTTCCTCTTCTTGCAGATTCTTGTGGTGGGAGGAGTCCAGTTGACAGTTCGAGAATTCCACCCCCCTCAGGATTGACATTTTGAGGGATTATAATGGTTCTCTCTCTATAGGGGGGTTAAGCGCTGCCCCCAAATTGTTTTTTTAAATATATTTTTGTCACCTATTTACAGGTAGATAAATGCTGATAATCCAATAAAATTGGTATTGTCAGATAGCCTGAACTTTTCTGCAAAGCGCTACCGGATTCATTTTATAAATTTCATCCACCGAAGGAATTTATGAGCGTTTAAAACACACTATACCAGATTTTTTCCCGAATAATTTAAATTTTAAAATATTAATTTCATTTTTTTAAAAAAACGAAAAAGGTACACAAATGTAAAATTTCTTTCTCTATGACGGAGTACAATTTTTTAAAAAAAATCTTCGATTCCAAGTTGGCAATACGTGGACAAATTTTCTCCATAGGTTAACATTCAGGTGAGCGAATCCAATGGGGTTAGTACATAGCAGCCTTAAAGATAAAGCAAAAAATTCGGATACATAAAATTTGTTGCTAAACATCCTCAGGCCTTCACTTTTGAATCGCGAGCCTCATGCAACTCTAAATAGTTAGAGTGTTTTAAGAATACGTATCATAAGTAGGTCTAAAAGAATATAGGACATTAGACGTAAGTGTTGGTCAGGTACATTTCTTTCAACCACGACAGGCACGGATACTGAGCTATTCACTAATATTTACCCCGATTGCCTGCATTTCAATGTTATCATCCAATAGATGATCAATGTTACTTCCTATGAAAGGAGATCACAGGGATAAACTCAGCTTTTCTTTTTATACTGATACTAGCTGAAAACCCGCACTTCGCTACGGAGTACATTCAAATTAAATACAACGGTCAATGTATGCAATTAATGCCAAAAAAATAAATATATATATATATATATATATATTTATAATAAATGCGATGATCAATGTATACAATTGATGTAGGATAAAAAAAATATAGATTTATAAAAAAATCGTAAGGGATATTTTTATAGACAAAATGTCCAATCGTCTGCCGCATTAGCAAGAAAAAAAATATTTTTTGTCTATTTAGTTGTTATGCACGTGACGATAAATTTATTCAAAGTACCAGACAAAGAAGTCACGTGATCGGGATTTAATAAATTAAATTCTAAAAATGAATATTTAAAAATTCATCAAAATCAGAAAATAGCGGTAGAGATTCGAAAAAGATCTCATTTCAAAGGAATTTTTATGACCTTTCTCGTGATTTAAATTTTACAACCCTCAAATTATTATTTTAAATGCAAACTTAAAAAAAGTTACTAAAACAGCTTAAAAATTTAATTTAAAAAAATCTAAGAGGAATTTTTCAAAACACTCTCCTAGTGCACCCCTACACTATAAGAAGAATCGCCATGCAAAATTTCAGCCCTTTAGGTCCAGCGGTTTGGTCTGTGCGTTGTATGTCAGTCAGTGACTCAGTTACGGAACTGCTTTATATACAGTATGCCCACTAAAGTCCCTTCCCACCCTCTTAACGTCGGAACGGCTGCTGCTATATACATAAAAGTGGTGTCTAGGTATAGTAAAGTAGCCATGCGCTACTGAATGAAACCACCTACCTCGCCACCTGGATGAAAACAGCGGAGTTAGCATTCCTATCTCAAAAACGGAACGAGATAGGGAAAAAAAGTGATTTATAAAGTTGTAGAAAATCATCGATTTAGTAAGAAAAGATACCTTGTGGACATTAGTGAGAAGAATACAATGCTTAAAACGCGCATTTGTTGTTTCGTAATTTCCTACACTGTGACGTGACAAAACGATCTGAGAAAGAAAAAAACAACTAGTTATAACAATATACCTTTATTTGAGATGTTCAAACTTCTCACCGTCATTGCGGTATCGTGTTTTGCCCGAAAGATAATCATTTTTCCTTCCGTTCAAGTATCGTGACGTCACAGTGTAGGAAATCACGAATAAACAAATGAGCGTTTTAATCGTTCTTTTCTTCGCATTAATGTTCACAGGGTGTCTTTTCTTACTAAATCGATGATTTTCTACAACTTTGTAAATCACTTTTTTTCCCTATCTCGTTCCGTTTTCGAGATAGGAATGCTGACTCCGTAGTTTTCCTCCAGGTGGCGCGGTAGGTGGTTTCATTCAGTAGCGCATGGCTACTTTACTATACCTAGACACCACTTTTATGAATACAGCAGCAGCCGTTCCAAAGTTAAAAGGGTGGGAAGGGACTTTAGTGGGCATACTTTATATAGACTAGGAACTAAGTTGTTATCAAGATATTTTTTCACCCACCTACGTCCAAGAAAACCGAGGAAGATGTAGTGCTACATCACAATTACTAAAACTTTTCAATTATTTTCATTAGGGATGTCTGTGCAGTAGAGATAAGAAAATATTTTGAAGCACCATAGTTGCGTACTGGATTTTAAATAGTTCGGTTAAATTACAAAAATCATATGCTGATAACCCGTAAAGGAGTAATATTTTTTGGTTACAAATATGTTTTGATTACAAGGGACCTAAAGTTCACTATAGCTTGATTGAATCTCCAAAAAGCTACCAATGACATGACTAAAAAAAAGCACTATTGGAAGTGTTTTTGAACATGTTTTTGGAAGACAGTTATAAATTTTTATCACTAACCACAATCCGAGTGGTGAGTTAGTTAGTTGAAAATGCTACCATCCTCTTATAAGACAGATTGGTTAATTGAACCGGAACCTGCAGCTTAAAACCATATATGAATGGCAAAAACATCTTCGCTTTTCGCTAACAGACTCTGATGCTGAAAGCCAGCGTCCCAAACATCCATTATGCTTGATGCGATACGTGCCGTTCGTACCATGATCAGAAAACAAAGCTACAGATGTCAATAAAAATATTCGCTAATGCACCACATAATCAAAATTCACCAACAGCTGTGGGAGGAAGATAGAAAGGTAGCAAAGAAAGAGCAAACATCTCTTCGAAAGAGATAATTGCTTTTTTTGAAAAGAAATGATGTGTAGGAGATAAATTGTCAAATGTTAAGGGGACAGTGGACTTTCGAAATTGTGAAATTTGTCGAAAAATTCGATTTTTTTATTTTATTGAATTGTTGCAATAAGGTAGTTGTTGTATAATTGTTGCAATAAGAGTAGGAATGTGTTGCAAAAAGAATTTTTAATTTCTGTGATTACTTTCCTAGTTATAGGCATTTGTATTTAATTTAGATATTATGTGGTTACTAATAGCATTAACTTTAAATGTATTTTTCTCAAAATAAAAATTTTCATATCATACGAATATTCAAACTGCTCCAGGCGCATTTCTAATTATCGTATTGCTTTGAAATTTAAGTTTTATATGCTAAACTGAATATCAAATAAATCTTATTGAAAAAAATTATTCTTCGTACCTCAGAATTTCTAAATTTTGTACTTGAAATTATGATTCATAGATATTTTGCGTAATAAAAAGGGTGTTTTCACTATTATTATTTTTTCTCTTTATATTTTTAATGAATGCTTAAAATAAGCAATAAGTTTCATTGTTAGTTCTATAAGGTATCCTGTAAATAAAAATTAACATATTATATACAAAAGAAATGCGCATGGAACATTTTTAATTAGGCCAAATTTGGATATAATTAATAATTCATAATTCATAAATTATTAATATTTCATCATTAAATTTTAACCACTTTTACATATATATGGTACTAATCACATATTCAAATTTCAAGCAAATCTATTCAAAACAAAAAAAGTTGGGTTTGAAGGTCCACTGTCCCCTTAAAGCCATTCCTTTATAGATTTCAGGAAAAACTTTTCTATGCCAGTGTTAGTATCACGGGAGACATATTGCTGGCTCTTTAAGCCATATTGCTGGCTCTTTAAGCCAGCAAAAGGTTTTCGGAGATTTTGTTAAAAGCTGCAAGCCATTTCAAGATTCTTCTATCCATTGTGAAGCGTTGTGAAGGGGAATAAGAATTAAGAAAGGGTCAGCTATAAAAATTGTATACGCAGAGGAAGGGTAGATTGAGGCGGCTGTAGTGGTCAGCATAAGAAAAGGCCTTTTACATAAGTAAAAGTTTGTTAGAAAAGGGAAACGTACGCAATAAAAATATTTTTATGGTAGAGAGGGGAAGGTTTGGAAATAGCCGCCGCTCCTATATAAAGGCCCCATAAGAAAAGGCGCAGTAGTAAAGTAGAACCGCGGTTAGTCAAAAGCCCCATGATAAAAGATTTGCGTTGGACGAGGGTCAGTCGAAAAAGCCCCTTTAGAATAAGGAATGGGAATTGAAAGGATTATAGTGGAATTTACGCAACAGTAGCAGTATTGTCTGACCATGGTAAGAAAAAATGTTATAAAACTGACCTGGTGTTAGAAAATAAAATATAAGAAAAATGTAGAAAGGAAAAGGGGAAAAATGTGAAAGAATATGAAAATGTGAGGAAAGTAGAGACCCAATGAGGTTTGTGAAATTTAATAAAGACAATATTATAGCCACTAGAAAAAGGTTTTAAGACGTAGGTGGAGTTTATATGGAGAAGAAAATATTGTGATTGGAAGGTGGAAAGATATATGCAAAAAGTTGAGATGAATATTAAGGGGTAGAAATGATACAGATATAGAGAAAAAGGTTTTTGAGAGATATAGAAGTGCGGAGCGAGATTGGGGAGCGAAAGGTGTGCAGAGGGCGAATAGCCTACGGGCTTGCCCTGTGGTGGACTCTCGAGTCCACCCTGCCACTATCCCAATGATGTCATCTTAGTTAGCCGAATTGGGGTAAGTCAGTCTCTACTATTATGTTGTTGGCAGTACAATCTTTTTCTAATTAAATTTAAATTAAATATCACTTAAATGATACATACCTTTACATGTTAATCAGGTGAGGACCCAATTTGTTATTTGAAAGAATATTAATCATTTTAGCACTTTATTTATTATCCATGTAGTTATTTGAATAATCATTTTAATACTGTAATTTAACTGTTTATTTGTAAATATTGGTCCTCATCATTTATAAAACATTTAAGTTGTGTCTATCTTTTCTACAGTGTTTACATGCTGGGGAATTAGTAAAAGAACCTGGGAAATATTAATGTTAATATCTTTAATCGTTATTTCCACCCAGCAATATTTCATAGAAAGCCTGTTTTTAGCATCTTTAGTATGTATATCACCCTGCGTATCTACCATCATGTGTATCTATGACCAAATAAAATCTGTCACCTATACAGGTCTTGTTGCTCTATTATTGGATCATTTTAACGACAACTGCCTAGAAAAAGTCGCTTAAAATCTTCATACATTTACTGACTAATGTGAGTTTGAAAACATTTGTTTCTATTCACCTCCCCTGAACAAAACTGAATTTTACTCCCCTGAGCTAATTTACTGAATGGACCGGAGTGACATCTTATTTAACTTATTTAGAATTACTTTATTCTTCTATAGCGAAAGACCAAAACATGGGAATGACACTTGAAGGAATAAAAGCCGAAGGACTGTATGGCGGATAAGTAGCCGGAATTGGCCATATTTTACTGTATTTTGGGGACAATCAATACTTCGGTATAGGAAGGGAGGTATTTCTTTCTAATCTTACGTGAAGAAGTTTTCATTTCCATTTAAGCCTTTAAAAAGGTTAGATTCTTTTCCGGAAATTGAAAATTTGATAGAGCCTAGGAAAGACTACAATGGCGATTTCTTATCAGCTGTTATAGGGGATAAAAGGAAAGAATGTGGAAAGGGTGTTAGCAATCCAGATATAAAGAAACTTGATTGGTTCGATCTCGGGCCGGTTCTTTAGCCTGAGGGGAAGTCTCGAAATCTACTGATCAGATTACAAAAATTGCCTGGTATTTAGGACATCACGCAACTTATCTTTCCAAATTATCATGTGTACACTAAGATAATGACACTTCTGAAAATTAAAGTGAGTTTTAAAGATAAATGTATTGACAGCTAAGTAATTCACAAACGTCCATTTGTATAACTTAATATTACAGTCATTTAAATTTCCTATCAGGCGTGCATTTTGTTTTTTCCTGACATTAGTCAATCTGTTTTAAAGAATAATGAAATAAAACCCAGAAAGACCCTCGAAAATTAGATGCCTAAGACAAATAGAAAAAAAATCAGGTTTTTAATAAAATACTGGCCATTAAAATTGCAACGATATGAAGGAGGGATGATACAAAAGTCATATTCGCATGAAAGGAAGAAGATGCCGGGATACGCAAAGCATTAGCATTTAAGCGCAATCGAACTACTCAGGATGGAGAAACGGCATCTCAAAATCTTTATAAAAGGAAAGTTACGTAGCAGGTTTCTCATTCGGAAATCGCATGTGAATATTGGTTGTTTGTGAGAAGATCATGTTATGCCTCTTATAAGAAGGAGAAACGGCTAACAGCACGTGTCAAAATTCGATAGCGGCAGGATAGTGGCCTATCGAGAGTGCAGTTTATCGTTCCGCGATATTGCTACTCGCATTGGTCGGAATCCAACGAGTATCGTGCGAATATGGAATCGATATGTTCAGAAGATTCATACTGAACGTCATACAGGATCTCAACTTCCTCCCGCCACGAGCACCCGAGAGGACAGACGTGTTTTCGGCCTTGCAGGATCCCACAGTCACATCACGGACCTTGAGTCAGGAAATGGTGCTGTTTGCTGCACGACAAGTATCTGCACGGATATTGCGACGACATCTGGATCAGCACAGACTGTCTGCACGGCGACCATCCCTGCAGCCCTTCACACTGTAACATACAGACCCGCGGCGATAGTGGTGCGTCGATCGACAAAGCTGGATTCAGGTGTGGCACCACGTCACCTTTTTAGACGAGTCCCGGTTCCGCGTGGAACATCATGATGGACGTATTTGTGTCTGGAGGCACCGAGGAGAACACGCGTCGCCTGCTTGCATTCGGTATTGTCATACGGGTCCTGCATCTGGTGTAATCGTACGGACAGCCATTGGGTAGACGACACGAACACCCCTTGTTTGTGTCGACAAAGAAAGGTAATCTGAACTGCCAGATTTCTCAGATCTTAAGGCCGGTGGCCGTGCCCTATCTTCGAGGCATCGGATACGACATCTTTCGACAAGATAATGCAAGACTGCGTGTTGCCCGTCTTGTTCTGACCTATCGCGATACAGAGGGTGTTCAACTGTTGCCCTGGCCAGCATGTTCTCATTTCTCACTCATTGAAAGTATCTGGTCAAGGATTGATGAGAGACTGGGCCGCCACCGCTCTCCAACCACTACGATTGATGAAGTGTGGCATAGACTTGAAGCAGCATGGAATGACTTGCCCGTATCTGTAATCCAAGCCCAATTAGGCTAGATGCAACCGAGTTGAAACCGATTTAGGTGCCACAGGCGGCAGCTGTGTGTACTAATTTCGGACTCTATATACCCACAAATTGCCCACACATTTAATCATGTTTTCTTCCTACTTTTCTGTATACCTCCAATACGTAAAATTTTGTTATTTGTTTCCTCCCTGGTGTTGTAATTTTAATGGTCAGCGGTGTGATTTATTAGAGAACTTACTTATAATAAATTTGCTCTTTTTATTCTTGCAAAAGACAACTTTTCAAGCAACGTTGAAAGATTTAGAATCACAAACTGCTTGTTTACTAACTCTATGTATGGTTAAAGAGGTAACAAGCATATCTAAGTAAAATAAATGAGCAAGAGTGAGGAAACGTTTCAATACCCTAGTAGTGGACAATCTCTGTAGAAAATAAATACTTCACGGCGTTAACAGCATTTTGACCAACAGAAAGATAGGCATAATAACATAGAAGAATAATAGCAAAGAATAATATCAAACAATTTAAAATTGTTATTTTTTGCATCATAATAGGATTTATGACTCCATTAATGTATTATAGTTGGTAGAGTTTTTCACGCATTTGTTGTAACAAATACCAATTAAAAATGCCTTTATCATGAAATTTATATTTGCACAATCACATACATAACGAAACACAAATATCCCCCTTTCAAATAATCTGAATTATATATATATATATATATATATATATATATATATATATATATATATATATATATATATATATATATATATATATATATATATATATATATATATATATATATATATATATATATATATATATATATATATATATATATATATATATAATATATATATATATATATATATATATATATATATATATATATATATATATATATATATATATATATATACATATATATATATATATATATATATATATATATATATATATATATATATATATATATATATATATATATATATATATATATATCTGTGTGTGTGTGTGTGTGTGTGTGTATAGGTGTGTGTGTGTAACTTTTCAATAACTCATATAATCTACTACTTTTGTTGGGGCAACCAGTGAGAAAAAAGAGCATTATTCGAAATTATTATAGTATTGATAAGATCAAACGACGGTAAATTTAAACTCATTGTAAGTTTTTATAATGCAAGTAAATATTAAATTTCAATTAATATTTCGCCCAGTCTCCAATATTCCTGCTGCATAAGCAATCTCGAGATATTTTTTTAATAATGTTTTCTTTCTTAATCCACCCTTTCAGCTATATTTCCACATAAATCTTTATTTCTTCTCTCGGTATCTTGTTTTAAGAGTAGCATCAATTTTTCTGATACTGAATTACGCTTTCTTTTCATTTTCACCGTTCCTTTTTGTACTGTAGTCCTTAAACAACGCATAAACATAAACATAGAAATATTGAAATTTTAATAGGAAATCAGGCACAAAAACTCAGATCAAGTAATACGACACGCAGTTCTCTTGTAAAGTTTGAAGATACGAATTAATACATGGATTATTTCCATTAAACTTCATGTATTTTAGTCGTCGAGTGTAAACAAAACGTAGTGTTTCTTTTCAAAGTTGGGTTCAAATTTCGGTTTGATTAAATATGAGTTCTCACAATTTAAATTTACCTATCTCATTTATGTTATTCCTCTCCTGATGTTTTTCTCTTGTATTACAGCTATGGGCACGACCATTGAAAAAAAATTAGAGGAAAATAACTAACGTGGTTATTTCGTTTTATTTAAAATAATTGGCTTAATAATTATGATTCATTATTTCAATAATTAAATGCGGAATTTGTAAAAATATTTTGATCTAAAAACCAAGTAAATGCTTCAAATAAATTAGGGAAAACACCATGATTATTCCATTGTGAGAACTGCATGTAAAGGTCGCTGGTCTGAAGACCATTTATATTATCAGAAATTATATGCCGTTTAATAAGTAAACGAAATTTTTGCAAGAAAATATAGTTTTTACAGATATTCGGTCCTAAACCAAAACTACGAATTTGCAAACTCCTAATTTTGAGAAAACGGGGTTTGAAGATTCTTTTGGCTTTCAAAAATCAGGTTGTATACTTATCTAATCAGACCCACGACATATTTGCTCATCAATGATGTTGTTTCATGGCATAATAAGTAAAATAGAATAATTGTGTATGGCACATTCGTGATTTGGAATGTAAAATTTAAAAAGAAAAGTTTTTAGTTACACAAATGAACTATAGAGGCTTATTTTGCACATTCGTGGTTTTGTCAAACGAAACTTATCACAAAACTAAATTTTACCATAAGCATAAGTGAAATTTGACTTTTTTTCACATTCGTGGTTTTGCCTTAAGACCGACGTTATAGGCCTAAAAAATTTAGTACAGTACTTTGATATCTGAGAAAATATTTATTAACTTATATGAGTTTGAATCCTCTTACTAGTCATGATGTATTCCAACATATGTTTATACATACATCCATATATATATATATACAGGGAGATTTTTTAAAAAATCTGACACTAATCAGAGCCATCTCTAACGCAGTCTATCAGCCGAAATTCCACCAAAATTGACAGAGGGACTAAGAACGACAAAGGAAAGAGTTTCCATGGAAATAAAGTTCCAAAACTCGCCGATAGGGGAAGATATGATGCTGTTGTTGTCGGAGCACCCGAGATTTTGCATATATATATACGTATATGCAAATATATATATATATATATATATATATAAACTTAAAACTCACGGCGCAACAGTCCGATGTGGACCAGGGCCGGCGGTACCCATCTCCGCTTTCGTAACCGTGGGCTTGGGGTGCCATACAGCATATGTCTCAGTCAGGTGGTCAACCTGACGTGGGACCCCCAGAGTTTAGTTCCCAAGCATGCTTGGTCCTCATTTTATCGACCCACTGAAGGGATAAAAGGATGAGTCGACCTTGCCCAGTCACAGGGTTGAACCCTGGACCTGTGGGATGGCAGACGCTTTTAACCACTACGCCACCGGGCTTTTTATATATATACATGTAAACACACACACACACAATATGGGATATAAATATAAAAATAATATGAACGATTTTTATCGAAGAGAGTGATTTAATGAAGAGAGTAGGGGGCCAAACGTATTAATATCCTAGTCAAAACGGTTGAAGTACGGGCACGGACTCACACTGACTCTTAAATCAGTGGCTCTAGTTCCAACGATAGTTTGAGTTACACTTTCAAGTTCGATTTCGTAAACCTCTTTAAGTCTGCCGTTACATTACGTTTGATTTCTTCCGTTAAGTGAAAACACTTACTTTCCTTAAAAAGACATTCCAGAGCAGCTTAATGTCCTAATGTCACTTCGGGAAACGACTGGTAATTAGAAAATGAAAAACCTTTTGAAAAGATTTTGCGGCCGTTTGAATAAGGTAAAAAGTAGAGGAGTAGAGTTTTTTTTTTACTTTGTTGCGTAGAATCATCTATTTAAAACATCTTCTTTATTGGTACAAATCTTCAAGGTAATTCCTGAAATGAGCAACCAACTTTGAATATTTTGGTTGTGATTTGCATTTTACCAATCCATCGGTATGAAAAGAGTAAAATATAACATATAAAATCGCAACATTTTAATTTTGAGAAAAATATCGGATATATTTTTTGGTAGATCTGAATAGGCATCTATCTGTGCCTGGAAATTTCGTCTAGTGCTAATAAAGGTGCAGCTAAATTCTGTGTGTTTGGTCATCGGAGAATTATATTTCTAGAAATTAATTATGTGTTATTTTGAGGTTTCTCCTTTTTAAAAAAAATCACTCACCTGATTTTGGAAACTTCATTTTACATACCAGAGTGCGTGAATCAGTAAATGTATATTTATTTGTCTTTCTCACTGTATTTAACTGCATATATATATATATATATATATATATATATATATATATATATATATATATATATATATATATATATATATATATATATGTGTGTGTGTGTGTGTGTGTGTGTGTGTGTGTGTGTGTGTGTGTGTGTGTGTGTATGTGTGTGTGTGTGCGTGTGTGTGAGTGGTTTCTTATAATATTTAATTATTACCAATAGTCTTTGCACTATAGATGTAAGAATTATAAACAAGCCTCATTACGTCACATATTGTCTTCAGTAGACAGTATTGACTACATGTGTAAATGAGACATTAAATCGGTGTTTTTGAAAGAGTATTACAAGTAATAGCTCTGTGGCTAGACACTGTATTAATTAAAATTTGAAAAATAAAAACAGGAGTAGAAATCCTACCCCTGAAGCCGAACCCAGAGATTTCAAGCGTTTAGAGTGAAAGACAGAATCGTTGCCACTCTTGGCCACCTAAATCTTTGTGACCTATGCGACTTATTGTCTTATTTATTCATGTAATGGTTATTAAATACGGTATGTCAGTGAATGAGGAATGTTTTTAGTTGGCACTCATATACAGTGTAAACTTATTTGGCTAAGGATTCCATATCTCCTACATGTTTTCGACCTGAGATCATTACTATATTATTTTCTTACTTTGTATACCAATTTTCATTAAAGTTGTTCTTCCTCTTGTATTTTATATACCATTTAGTTATACCATTCAAATATTTAATTTGACATATAAAAGTCAGAATTAAAGTTCGTTTAGTACTTCTCACACTAAGCAAATTTTTTATAAGTAAGCAATTGTTTTAAAACTTCCTTTAGATTAATTATTTGTGCAACTTTAGTTATGCGTTTGGTGTGGGATATTTTAAGCCTATATGACATACTACGGGATCAGCTTGGTGTTAAAGTACAGCTTTTCTTTATATAAGATAAATATTATACGACTAGGTTCTGACTGTCCTAAATACTCTTAATCTACAGCTCTTACAGATACTTTTCAAGATATCAACGAAAGATATTGAATCAATAGCCTTGGCTTTAGTTCGGAAGATAGGAGAAAAAACATCGTTATCTCTTTTGAATTTGAAATGCTTTCAACGTATGTGTCTCTAATGAACCTCTAGCTAGCAGTAACGACTTTATAATGACTGACTGAACTCTAACTAAAACTGTAATTTAATAAAAGTGTTTTTCTCTACTTAAAAGATTTTCACTTTAGGGGGAAAATCGAATTATTTAAAATCCTTTCAGCAAGTTTTTCTGTCACTCTGTCTAATAAGAAATCTTTTAGCTAATACTGAAAAAAAAAATCCAGTTACTCAATTTATCTTTCTTTTTTCGTTTTATATTTTTCGATTTAATTTTTTATGTATTTTTTCAGTATCACCTTATTAGTGCAACGTACCCTCAGGCGTATTCGTTAAAGGTTTGAAGATTATTAAACGCTATTTACTTAGTTCTTAAGGACTAATGAAAAAGAAAGTAATTAATCCTTTGTTGTTTTTAATCTATATATAAAACAAATTCTGTTAGAGAGTTCTCCATTATTTTTGTTTAAAAGGATAGTCAAACACAATCATTTCGACTACACAATTTGAATATAATTTCAGACTTAATATATTTTACCGCAATTGCTTACTTAAGCCAAAATGCCCCTTTTTTATATTTTAAAGTAAAAATTTGTCATAAAGATATATATATATATATATATATATATATATATATATATATATAGTGTTTGTGATTGCGTCATTATAAAAGTGTGAATCAATTTTTGTTTCTTAAGAAATTCCATACAAATTATTATTTTAATTTTTTTATTATTTCTTTTATTATCATTCAGCATATGTTTGAGATAATTTTTTTAATTAACAATTTTAATTAATTTTTTTTTCATAAATTGCAAATTACGAGGGTAAGTCAAAAACTATCCGCACTTTCAATGTAATCACCTGTCGGTTGGCTATACTGTTTTGTGCACGTGCTAGCCGAGTATCGCTTCCTCGAATGTTTTACCTTCATCGCTCTGTTCATTTTTCTGCTATTATTGTACATTGAACATGGCCGAGCCACCCACTGTTTGCACCAAGGGTGTGGTAGTTTGTCAACTCTTACATTATTGTTCTTCGGTGAGTTGTTTCGGGACCATCTTGCAGAGGCTTTGTGAAAACGAAGCCTGTTGTGGATAATGCCAGGCATGTTTAATTGACATGTTTAATTGTCTAGACATGTTTAATTGTCACATTGTCTAGTCATTTCTAGACATGTTTAATTGTCTAGACATACTCAATCCATTCATATACACTTCGCCGTGGTAAAGCACTGTTCTCTCATTGTGCTGGAAAACTTCGAGGAATTTCGGCTCCTCATACACCTTCAGAAAAGAAAAACTGAACCACGCAGCGCTATCCATCTTTGTTGCAAATGGAGGGTGGAGCGACCGTGTTCACCGTGCAACAGTATCAAATAAAGTGAGAGATGGAAGTAAAAATGGTTGAGAACCTCTGCCTTACACATTACTTTCAACAAAGACCAAACGTGTTACTTCGATTAAATTCGATAAACAAACAAACAAACATTGAAAGTAATCTCTAAAAGAATATGATGCTTATCTAAAACTGATTCTTCGAATTTCTCTGACATTCCTGGCATGCAAAATTTGGATTTTTGTTCCACTATTACTGACATGAAACATATTAAATACGTTTTACTGGAACACAAGCCTCTTAAACTCCATAATGAAAGAAATAATTTATTATTGTCTAGACTAATAATTTTTCACTGCTTGGAAATTTTTTATTGTTATCTTTTATTTTTTGAAGTTGTGAATTCCTGCTATTGTTTTAATCATAGAATTTTTTTAAATAATAGTATGTATTATCCCTAAATTAGTTTCAAAAATATAATCATATCTGAGGATTGAACTTATTTTCCTATCCTTCCAAAATCGCAGTAAGTTTTACTGTAGATAGATTAATCTAAATATTTTTTGGCTAGTTAATAATCTGCAGTTCGGTGAAAATACTTCGTCTACAGCACTAGGGTGTTTGTGATCCCCATACAAAAATTTAATTTTGTTTTTACTTTGAAGCTGAAGGATTTAAGTTGCACAAGCACTGCCGACGTAAACTTAATGGGAAATAAGTTATGATATTTTGAGGAAAAAATATTTCTGGGTCATTTCGGTAAGGGTAATTTGATTCTCCTCATAAACTCCTTGAAATTTTACGCGTGCGGAAATAAAAAATTGTTTTTTACGGTGAATGCTCAATAATTTCATATCAAACAGCATTTCTTTTCTCTTTTATACACTGTTTTACTTTAGATTCTAAACTAATAACTAAAAGTAATGGAAAATAAAAGTAATCTATCTATATTAATAAAGAGACAAGGTGATGTCGAGATCATCACGTGACCGTAACTCATCCGGGTGGACCAATCCTCGAAAAAAAATGGCCGACAAATATAAAGGAATCGGTGTAATTTTTTTTCTCATGAAAGTACATAAATGTTACATATTTGGAAAGAGCTTGATAAAAACTGATAATTTTTTCTGCGTACACTTATTCTGTTTATTCAATAGTTTTAGAGATATTTTCATTCTAAATCCCTCACTGCTGAGAAACCAAATCATCTGGTGCAGTGGTGCTGCCATCTGTCGGCAGCGACGGGAATGAAAATTGAAAGGAATTTATTCACTTGAATTTAATACATTTGTAGGCTTTTTTTTTCTTTTGTGGGGCCCGAAGTACATAAATATGTTACACGGATGGCTTGAGCGTAGCTAGGCGAAGCCCGGCTAGTGGAAAATAAAGGTAAATAGTAACACCCTTTTTACCTCTTTCTTTACTGATCAGCCAAATATACCGGTACAGGCGTGCGTATGCAAATAATGGACACATGCAACACATCAGCGTAATGCGATGCCGTCGGCAGCGCCTATATAAGATAACAGGTGTCTGGCGCAAATGTTAGATCCGATTCCTACTGCTACAATGGCAGATAAACATGACTTATGTGACTTTGAACATGGCGCTATAGTCGGCGCACGAGAGATGGAACACAGCATCTACGAGGTAGCGATACAATTTGAATTTTCACGCACGACCACTTCACAAGTTTACCGTGAATATAAGGTATCCGGTAAAACATCAAATCTCCGACGGTGGTGCGCCCGGAAAGATAGTTTGAACGAAACGGACCTTCGATTACTAACGAGAATAAGTGAGATAGACGTGCAATACTTCCTCAAATAGCTGCGGAGTTCAATGCTGGGGCATCAACAAGTGTCGCCGTGTGAACTGTTCAACGGTCCGTCATTGATATGGGCTTTCGAAGATTCAGGCCCAATCGTGTACAGATGTTGACTGCACGGCACAAAGATTTACACCTTGCCTGGGCCCACCAACACCTCCATTGGACTGTTGATGACTGGAAACACGTTGCCTGGTCCCACCAGTCTCGTTTCCAATTGTATCGGGCATATGGATGTCTACGGGTATGGAGACAACCTCATAAATCCATGTACCGTACATGTAAACCGGGGACTGTTCAAGCTGATGGAGCCTCTGTGATGGCATGGGGCGTGTGCATGTTGGCGTGATTTGGTTCCCCTGATACGTCTAGAGACGACTCTGATAGGTGACGTTTACAGAAGCATCCTGTCCGATCATGTACACCCATTTATGTCTATTGTGCATTTCGACGGACTTGACAATTCGAGCAGGGCAATACGACACCCCCCCCCTGTCGAGAATTGCTATCGAGTGGCTCCAGGATTACTCTTCCGACTTTAGACACTACCATTGTCCACCTAAATTCCCCAGTCATTAACATCATTAAGAATATCTGGAATGTTTTGCAACGTACTGTTCAGAAGAGATCTTTACCCCTCGCACTCGTATGGAATTGTAGACTGCTCTGCAGAATTCATGCTGTGAATTGCCTCCAGGATACGTTCAGACATAAGTCGAGGCCATGTCACTTTGTATTCCGGCACTTCTGTGTGGTCGTTGGTGCTCTACATGGTATTAGGCAGGTGTACCAGTTTTTTTAGCTCTTTAGTGTGTGTATATTATATATATATATATATATATATATATATATATATAAGATTAAAATTTAACAACTAAAACGTCTCGCTATTAATACTTACTGCAATGCCTAATGGGTATCATTTGATCCCTAATCCAAATTGGGATAATTTTTTTCAACAATTACAATTTGGTTGTGAATATTTAATTTGCAATTGTAAATTAAACTTATTGAAATTAAAATCAAATAAATTTATATAAAGATAAAAATTAATGTGTTATATACCTCACGCAAATAAACACATTTTGTACCTCAGGTTTGTCGCAAAATGACTTTCTACCACTTTGGCAAATATTTGATGTTGTACATTGTGGTAGGGTTTCGCGACATCTTGAAAGTGTAAAAAGGAACCGACGTCAATTGAAAGATATATTAGTAAAGAATAGTGGATGAAAATTATAAGCAAAAAAACCGAATCGGTGGAAAGTAGAAGAAAGAGTATGCAACACAGATGCAGAAAGGTAGAGATAAAAATAGATGGGAACAGAGATTAGAATGTTAGTAAATGCAAAAGGCAAATAAAAAGAGGGATGGTATAAAGGGAAGATGTAAAAATATAAGAAGATGGCGAAGCAAAATGTATGACGCCAATAAAACAGGTCTGCTCGAAGAGGAGTACGTGGGAAAGACCCAGAAAGAAGATACTTTGATAATAACGCCCACACCGATTACTGGTAGAAACGAAATTAGCAAGAAACCGCAGACCTATGAAGAATTAGAGATGGGAGAGAATATGGTCAATAAGAGATTGGAAAAGGCGTAACTAAACATTAATAATGAAAAAGGATATGAAGAAAGGGGAGTTAACAGAGAGGGTCTAAGATTTGAAGTCACACAGATAGTTCGCAGTTATCTCAGTACGATGAGAGTCACCATGAGGGAATGTTCGAGAAAGCTATGCACTGATACGAATTATGTATAAGTGGCCGAGGCCGAGTGATAGACTATAAATAAGTGTGGAGATGATGAACGCATCCTGCAGTCGAGATTTATACGCCTAAAAGTTATATTATGAACGTCTCCTGCAGTCGGTATTTATACGCCCAGAAGTTAGATGACGAATTCACCCTGCAGTTGATATACGCCGAAAAGTTTTGATGAGTAATGTACCCTGCATCCCGAGACGATACGCTCTGCAGATCCTAGAGTTGATGAGCCCAGCTGAATATATCTAAGCATCCATAAATGTGGATCAGAAATAGATGCATGTGAATAAGCCCGCGCCACTTCGAACTATTTTTAATGAACTCTCGAAGGACATTTGAGATCAGTACCTGTGCCTATATTTACGGACTTGCCAGAGCGGCAGCAGAGCTGACCTACGACCGTCTGAAGTCTACACCGTTGTGCCTTTGATGATCATCAATAAGAAAATATAACGTTCCCTGCCTTTCTCAATGTGATCATTGCTTCAAATGACGGGGAATGTTAAGTAGTTAAAATGCACAGGGCGCGATCGAGTAATAAATAGTAATTTGAGAGAGGAATGTGATAAAGAATTAGAATTGTCTTATGGAAGTATATGTTTTTATGATATTAACATAATGAATAAAATGAATTTAATTATAATTTGATATAAAAATTAAGGTAAATTTGTATATTAAAATTTTTTAGTTAAAGTAAATTTTAACAGTGTCATATATGTGTGTTATGTTCAATAAATTAGTTTGTCATGTCAAACCAGACTAATTCTTGACTAAAAGAATTAAAAAAAGACGAAACGTATGTGACGAGTTCAGTAATGTTTGTTGTTATTATTTATGCAATGCACTAACCACAACTAATTACTTTCAATGCCACATACATGAATTAACATCAACATAAAAGTAGTACCTGAAAACAACGGTAGATGTTATATGTAACTACCAACAGCTAATGAAAATATTTGAGACAAATTAATTTCTTTATTTCCGCATAATATATGAAATGGGTTATTTTGATCATTGCATGTGTTCTAGGTATATTAGGTTCTAGATTTTAAACACAGCAAAAGTGAAACAGAACTATATCATAATTTTTAATAAATGAATTAATAATGTAAAGTCACAGAAAGGTGGTTTTCTAACATTTATAAAATGAAAGTTATGAAAAATGAAAATATGAATAGGATCCTTTTGACCTCATCTGGTGTTCTACTGTTAATATTTTGTATAAATAAGAAATTTTAGAATTTTTTTGTGTGTAACTAAATGTTTGTAGAATGAGAGAGAATAAGGCTTAACCAACACAGCTCAGCTTAACTAACTATTGGGTATGCACAGATACTCTTATATATTGCAAAAAACAATGCATGTGAACTCAGGAAAACATTCTCTCTCTCTCTCTCTCTCTCTCTCTCTCTCACACACACACACACACACACACATATATATATATATATATATATATATATATATATATATATATATATATATACATATATATATATATAATAATTAGTAATTACTACAACTTATTAGTGAAGTACCTCTTGTAATATGCGCCTTTAATTAAGAAAATCCGAATTTGGAGCCACTATGTTGCTTTTTTCTGAAACCTACCTCATTAATGTTTTCGTACAGAATTACTTCGCTATATAAAGCTTTCCTTTTTTAAGTTGGATTTTACAATAATATACTAATATTCATAAAATTAAACCAAACCCAATCTATTTAATAAAACTTTTCATAATGAAGAATTAAAAAATGGAAATGAAACAAAATTTGAGATTCATGAAAATTAGGATCTCTTAATGATATAACTGACTTGAAAAAAGGTTTTCAAAAAAAAGCTTGAAAGAAAAATCCTTCATGTTTTTTTGGCTTAAAGTGTATTTTTTATAAACTAAAAAAGTGGTCAGATTATATTTTTTATCCTTGTCAGTTAAATCTCATTAATTTAATGTAGCATCTTGAATTGGAGAAGACTAATTTTAACGTACAATATTTTTGAAAACTGTAAAGAATATAATGAGTCAAATTTTACAGAAACAGTCATAAAAATTGTCCTTTTCTGTTCATATATATATATATATATATATATATATATATATATATATATATATATATATATATTCATTTTCAGAAGACTTTATGAATCTCTCACGGATTGATTAAAAATCGAATACATTAAAATTGCTGTTAGTTAAATATAAATATAAATATAAATATATATATATATATATATATATATATATATATATATATTTATTTATTTAACTAACAGCAATTTTAATGTATATTTCGATTTTTAATCAATCCGTCAGAGATTCATAAAGTCTTCTGAAAATGAAATTGATGCACATTTTGCTTTAATGATATATTTGTCCATAACATAAATGGGAAAATGGAACACATAGGCTGTAAATGTGTATAAAATGGAATTTCTGTAATGATATCTGGTTTTCAAATTTGCTATTGGGAAATATCTGTTATTATAGACCTCGATGGTGTTTATATATATATATATATTGAAATGGATTTGTCTACTTCCAAATTGCCTATGGACCGTTTAGAGAAATATTGACGCTATTGATTCTTGATAAAGGGTTTGTAAAAGAAATGGTGTTTAAAATATATTGTTTACATTCATTCATTTAAGTAGGTATATACTGACAGAACATATGATTGAAGCTTTACATGTTTGGTAATGCAATATAGCGAATGATGAAATCAAATTATACGATTTCAATTGGTCAATATCTCTGCTAAATTTGAATATATCAGAACATTTGTATTAACTAATATTTCTTAAAGTACATTTTTTTCTGTTTCTGCCCTTAGAGACAAGGTACAGTATTCTTAAATATGTTTTAATCAAGATAATATTGGAATTTTTTTAATTAAATGAAAATGATATTTTTAACATCAGTGGAGAACTGAAGAACAAGTTCCTATTTCCAAACCATTCACCCTAATCAGTCTTTTAGGTTAATATTCCTTTTAATGAAACCATTTAACATTTTCTGGGAAATTTTAATTCTTAAAAACATTTGCAAAATTGGTATATAACAGTGCCGGACGCGGTTGTATTTCTGGTTACAGACTTTATAAAATGCATGTATTTTATGATCTTAAACGAGTCATTCATATGTATTGTTATTATTCTTGTCTCTTTTTTCTTATAGCGAGTGGATTTTGGTTCGGGAAAGCAAACATTCTCTCAACTAAATACAGTAGCCAGAAAAAGAGTTACTGAATAAATTTGATTCTATTGTGACCCAATGGGTCACAATTATTCTTTTTATAGAGTATAGAGATGTTTATTTTCAGAGAAGAAGTTTTATTTTTAGAAAATAGTTTTTTTATAGAAAGTTTATTTTTTTATAGAGTAGAGGATAGGTGTCTTCATTACTGAAATTTACATATCAATACGACTCATCTGGAAGTAGCTTAGTTGCGATTTGATCATACCCTGGGAAGGAATGGTCAGACGCGCTTTTTTTCGGGTGAATTGTATCGAAATATTAATCTTATAGCAATGCACTTTCATTGTTTTTAATTACTAACAGTCCTTAAAAATTGTGTAAAATCCAAATTTAACAATGTATACCAATCTATAAAAGGTTATCTATATCCCTAATTTAAGTAGTATAAAAAAAACTGTTTTACATATGGAGATGTATAAGACGTTAAAGAAATGGAAGATAAATATATAACTGTCTTGACCACATACTAAATTAATAAGTAGACTCTAATCTTCTTATTTTAGAGACTTCAGGATTCTTCTTATGGATAAGTATACTGATATACACCCTGGCTACTCCACGATGGGAGAAAAAAGTAGATGAACCAAGACTGTACCCTATGAAGTATTATGTATCTCTACAGAAAGATCCATGCAGTGGACGAAATACTAACCCATGCCCATGGAACACAAGTTGGAATTTGCCTGCCACTATTCAACGTGGGTTTATTTAAACAAACAAACACACACACACACACACACACACGCATATATATATATATATATGAAAGGATAACGTTCTAAAAATTTCGCTTCCTTTATTAACTTTGTCCTATTGCAATAAAGCATTACCCCTCAATTTGACCCGAAATAACCTATTAGATTTTCCCCGAAGTCCACGAGCCTACAGAACTTATGTAACGAAGAACCTTCCACGACATTCGAAAAGATCACCTCATCTGACGTATTAAGGTCAGGTGTCATATTTTGACCAATCGGAAGTTCAATTTAATCGTACGCGAGCTAGAGAGTTAGTTTCGTTCGCGCCTTTGTGTGTTTGCCACGGGACTGGTAGGATGTAAGATTTTGGACGCGCTGCGTCCCCTTTGTCCTGTAAATATCGATCCAGAGAGAGAGACTGGAATAGGCCATAATGTACGATTTAATGTCCAGCAACGATGGCGTGTAACTGTATGACCCCTGGAAGTTCCGTAAAAAATAAATTTAAATCCAGATGAATTCTCCTTTCTTTTGATGGTGGACTTAGATTACTATTCGCCTGACCTGCTACGACTAAAGCTTAAAGCAAGATGGCCTGGGATGCTGTGTTTGCCCGTTTTGATGCTCCTTCCTGTCATCCAACATCCCATGTATGAAAGTATGACTGACACCCCCCCCCCCATTAACCCGATTCTTACCCCGATTTAACGTTTTCCTGCATATAGCACAAGGATATATATATATATATATATATATATATATATATATATATATACACTCTGTCACAAAACAATATATGTACCCACGAGAAATCGAGCTACTATTACGAAACTTGGCAGGAATGTAGTCTAGTAAGAGATATGCAAGTTAATAAAATTTCGACTCCAATGAGACAAGGGTAAGCGCGCTATACGCATATGAAATGCGCAGCTGGGAGAGATTAAAAGCATGATTGTTCGTGCCATAGTGTTATTCAAACAAATCTGTCGACTTGGATGGACGGTATTGTGCCTAGAGGTGCCTCTGAGACGTAACCGGTGACAGTACGAACAATTATCAGACTTTGAGAGGGGGGTATAGTAGGTCTCAGAGAAGCAGGTTGGTAGAACAGGCGTATCGGCCGCCACCTCGGTCGGTGCGATATGGTAGTTGCTCGGTGGGGGCAGCAATTGATCACGGAAGGGATAGTAGGTGCCATTTATCAGCAAGACAACGCTCGTCCACATATTGCGCGACTCTCCCAACAATGTCTTCAAGGATATGACGTACGCCCATCGCTGCCAGGTCACCAGACCTCTCGGCATTAAGTGTTTTTCGAAGGCAACTGCAGCCGTCCCCGAATACTGGTGAATTAACTGTCCAGTTGCGAAGATTATGGCATGATCTTCCGCAGGAGGTCATAGGTGATCTCAATGATTCAATGCCTGCCAGAGGAGGATTTACTACTTACTGATTTGTAACCACTTTCATGCCATATCTTCTTAATAAATCGGTCTGTTCTTCTGAATTTGTAATCATTTCCTTATCTCCTCATACACTACATAGATGTTAAGTTTCGTGACAGTAGCTAGTTTCCTTATAGGTGCATATATTGTTTTGTCACTGTGTGCATGCACATATATATATATATATATATATATATATATATATATATATCTTCTCACAACTATATATATATATACATATATCTTCTCACACACTTCGTAAAGTGTCGACTAATCTGGTAAAAAGAGTTCGATTGTGTGTCCAGGAAAACGGAAATAATTTTGAACATTTACTGTGATTTGACCATGTCTGACCCCTGACAATAAAGATAATCGTTAAACCTTTGTTTGTCCTTTATTATGTTTGTTAACATAATTCATCTGTCTTTAAAACTCAACCACAAAGGTAGATGTGCGCGACTTTTGAAACAATCGGTATTTACACACATGTTACATACATTCAAGCTAACCTTTTCTTTCTTGAATAGTTATTTATATTTACACGCATGTTACATACATTCAAGCTAACCTTCCCTTTCATAAATAATTAAAAATAAATCGACACGAAGTTTTTTTTTTATTTCGTTGTTTTCTTTAGCTACGTGGTAAAATCCATCGGCTAATAACTAGATGCAAAGTTCTTAAATAGAAAGGCATCATACTCACATACAGACTATCGAACAACAAAATTTTCTATTGCGGATTAAAAAGAATGACATCTAATCCTAGGGGCTGGGATATTGGTGAAGGTGAAAATTAATATTAATGACAAGTTGTTGGATATTTTTATTGCAGGAATATATTTAAATAAAATTTTAATAGAAAGGAGGAGGCGACAACATGTCAAAAAACCACATTTGTTGTGCAGTAAATTCTTTGTTTATGGATCTAAATATATATAAATATTTACATCCATTAAAATGCGCAGATATGGATAAAAATTTTTAGAGCTTTATAGATAATTGCATCACTTTTTTTTATGGAAATTTATAACATTTTCTGCCCTGAAAACTGCCACGTAGGTGTCATAAAATAATTCTACTCGAGAAAATGAGTAAAAATAAGAAATGGTAGGTGCTTACCTTTATTTTCTGTTGTTTCGATGTGCGTGTGAACTCTGATAATGATTACAACGATGATTGTGGAGACGACAAATAAGACGACGACAGCTATTAAAATGATGAATACCGGACTAAAGGACGTTGGATTATCTTGAGCTGCAAAACAGTAATATTGAATAATTATAGATAAATACAATTGTAGTACAATGAAATATATATATATATATATATATATATATATATATATATATATATATATATATATATATATACCTATAACCTCTCTTGGCTCTAGATGGCTATATTTTGTTCTGAGCTAAAAAGTTCCAAAATGTTACAACGCCATCTATTGATACATTTGAGAATTTTTTTATTATGCCAAATCGTTTCCCCCTTCTTCCAGTATATTCAGTTCAAATTTGAAGTCATTCTGAACAGTGGTTCTTTTTTTACAGCATTTTGAATGTGGAACTTTAATTATGGACACCCAGTATATATATATATATATATATATATACAACCACAATGAGGCTCCGAGATCCGAGCTAAAGGCATCTCATTTTTTAAGTAAAACTGAATTCTGTCAAAAGTTTACTGAAAATCCATATTTTATTTGCCCAAAATACAAATATAATGAAATAAATTGCAACAAATTGCTTAAAGATGAACTATTAAAAACATTTTCTAATTTTTCTGCGAACAGCTGTAACAAACAAATAAATTTGTATTTTGATAGCTATTGATATTTAAACTGTTGAATGTGCCAACAGCATAAAATATAAGGAAATGTTTGAAAATTCCATTTCTACATACCTTGCAAATATGCATATCAATAAAATATAAATATTCTAAATAAGCCATAAACACGACCAAGAAAATATTTTCCTTGCATCTCAATTAATGTATTTAATTTATTCTTATAGAGCTTTTCCGAAATTCTTTCACTGTTACACAACATCTAAAGATCAATTTATTAAATAACCAACTACGGTGAGTAATATTTAATTGCTAAAATTAGATTTGTGTAGAATTGGTGGAATGATCAAGATATTTTGGTTAAAATTAATGTCATAAATTATTTGTTTTATCATAATATGTGTCAAAATTATACGGGCGTTTGAAGAGGAAGTGAATAAAATATATTTTTATATGCGTCAGCAAGTAGATTAGTTAACAATGAAAGATATAAGAACATAAATGCATATTCTTCCAAAGCATGGTTAGTTTAATTATCTTTTCCTCAAATTTAATAAAGCTAATACTGAAGTAATACTTCTATTTTTTTTTCCTCACTACATATATCTAATTTTCTCGTCACATCACCTTATTTATAACATGATTAACAGGAAAGGACATAGTAGAAATAAAAAGCTGAGGCAAAAAAGAACCTCCTGTTACTTAACGCATTCACCCGTGTGATTGATATGGATAAGGTTATTGGATCACTTGAGGTTAAAAGACTTTTTTTGTTTACCAGGATGAAACATTTATAACGTATTTTGGTCTCCGTAACGTTCTCTTATCGCTTATTTTTAAGATAGAGCCATTGATCTTATTAGTTTCAAGAATTGGCGAAAACATCAGGGTTTTAATTTTATAGAGTATATGTTTACTAGGATACAGATTTTTAAAATTTTCAGTAAAACACTTGGCGAGGAATTGAAAATAAAACCTCCTAGTATTGTGGGATATATCATGCTTAATGCAAGAAAACGCGACTAAGAATCACGGTCATGAAAAATGATCGTTTTTAATCACGTTTAAGTTAATTTGATAAATTTAGCTTTCTCTAACACTCTCTAAGTCTTAAAAATATCACTTCAGCATGAACTCTCTTACCGAGTAACCTTTCAATCAAAATAACGTGTATATTAATTCAGAACATCTTCGATATAGGACCCCAATGGCGATATTTTGCATTGGCGACTTTTCTTTCTGCCGGCTAGCCAAACATCACACCGTTAATATCGTATGAATTACATAGAGATTTAATTTTGCAAAATATAAATTAAAAAATAATACAATATAAATTAAAAAATATTTACAATATAAATTAAAAAATATATACAATATAAATAAAAAAATAATACAATAAGGAAAATAGCGTAAACTTTGTAGATCCAGACATTATAGATAAATCTACACGGAAAGGCATGGTAATATCAAAATAAAAAAATAATAAGGAAACAGCGACACAACCTGGTTTGCGTTCGGCGTCTGTGGCAAGGTTATCAAAACGAATTCTGTGTATACCAAATTACCAATATACGAATTCTAATATACCAAAGCTGTTCCGACGGGGTTCGAAGTTGAAAATGACGTATTCCATCGGGTTACAATCTGGAAAATGGTTTATTTCAGTTTAAAACAAACGCGACTGTGGCATAGTTGCCGAAACGAATTCTGGGATACCATATGCGCCAAATGTAAAATATAAAAAGTCGCCAATACAAAATATCGCCAATGGGGTCCTTTATCGACGCTGTACCATTAATTCAAAGCTATTTACTCTGTTTTCTTCTTTTTAAAAAAAAAAAACTCTTAAAAATGCTTTCGTAGGTTATGGCAACTTGAGTCTTTTTAAAAATATTCTTCATTGTTTCGCCTTAACAGAATAAGATCCTTAATTGTTATCAGAATAACAATTAAATGGAGAGAATAACAGTTAAATGATTTTTAATTGTTTTTCTGAGCCTTTCTCTTATAAAACTACATTTATAATTTATAGATGCTGTGGCTATTCATATCTTATAGCCACGCGTGAGTTGAGTGATATCATGAACAGTTCTGTAAAATCGGCTTGCGATGAGTTAACGTTTTAAATATTTCCAAATTTCCATCTCTATTTTGACATTGTTCCTACGGTGCAAAGTTTTTCGTGTGCCCTCTTAATTTTTTAAGGTGACTGCCTACGTTCGGAGCCAATTTTTTAAAAAAAAATGTTTTTTAAGGATTTTTTGGTCTTTTATGGAAAAACAGCATTTAAAAATAAAAAATTTAAAAAAAACTTGCCTGTAAATACCATACCTTTTTATAAATTGGTGAATTTGAAGTAATTTTTAATGAAATTTAGCTAAAACGCCTATCACTCTGCACAAAATTCTAATGCTACGATTTTAATTTCCTTCTCACACATGATACGTATAACAGATATCTTCAAACTGACCCTCAATCTAAGAGAAATTTTAAAATGCAAAAATAATACAGACAATTTTATGTTCGAATATGAAAATTTTCCTCAATTCGTCATTCCTTTCCTTATAAAATCAGCCCCAAACAAAAAACTATTTATTATACATCAATTATTGTGCGTCATTTCATTAACAATAGCATCTAAAACATTTCCTGAAAATTTTATCAAATTATATGCATTATTATGTGAGATATCATGATAACGGTAGAGATTTGTGCTAAAAAACATAATTCTGAGAAAAATGCATTTAAAGTTATTTGTCACTTCAATTTTGTATCAGACGATGTTTTTTAAAATAGCTATAAATCTGCTTCTAATTAATGTAGAATAAAAATCAAAACGGTTTTGAAAAGAGAAAAGATTGAATTATAAACGATTCTTGCAAAAAATAAAATTGATCAAAAAAGTCAAAAAATGGCATTTTTAACGTAAGCAGTCACCTTTTAAGTATAAAATTAATTTCTTAAATTTTTATCTTATGTTACTCCAGCCTCTCATGTTACTTCTTTGATTATCTCACGTTTTTTTTCCTGTAAGCTATGTGTTGTCACAATCATCTGTATTAATCAGAGAGCAGTGAATTATGTATCACCTTAGAGACTTTGGGGCCAGTAACGTGAAATTATCTTGCGAAAAGAGATTCAGTTGTTTCAATCTGTGCATTTCCGTTTTGGTAATCTTCAAGCGTGGTTTAACTATTCTCGCTAAAGCAAAATCTTTATTTCAAGGGTTTTTTATTTGATTCCTTCAATTTTTGCCAGATTAAATAGTTAAGATAAACATATTATATGACCCGCCCTACGGCATTCGGAAACTGATTGGCATGTTCAGAGTCCGATTCAGAAAATTCTTGACTATAGGCCCAATTCGGGATGGGGCCCCCCCTAAAACTGATGTAGGCGTAAAATTTCCAATATTGACACACCAAAAAAAAAATTATCATGAATCATTGTGAAAGTACCATTTTATCAAGAATTGGCTATTTGAAGCGTAGAAGCCTACGTATAACGTTATCAAATAACAAAAAGCAATGAAACATATTAACTTCATCATTAAAACACCAATACAATGCAACCAGAAAAATTTAATCCCTTATATACACTATAACATACATATGATGAACTATACATATAACTATGCATATGATGAACCAATCAATCAAATTTGAAAGGATATATAAAAAATTGCCATTAAAAAAAGCAAAATAAAAAAAATTGAATTGGGAATGTTTTCTTTTAAAATAAAAATTTGGAGGGGGGGGGTAACATTCGGGCGCCGCTAGGCCAATGGAAAATCACGGAAGTACCCACTAAGAAAGCAAATTAAAACGGTACAGATCCGAAAACACACACTGCTCTAGACTGAATGAACAGCACCAGGTACAGCAATACATTCTTAATTAACATTCAAGGTTCAGATACAACTCTTAATTCCATATACTATATTCGATAAAAGCATAACTTTCTATTACACAATAAACATTACAGCTTTACTTTTACAGTTAATCATAATAATCCAGCATATTAACAACCTAGAATACTGTGCTTAAGTCATATATATACTTAATACCATAAACATAAGATCTTTTGATTGACTTATAAATTTTACAACAATTAAAACGAAAACATACTCTTATAGTCCTTGCAACAATGATTTATATAAAATACTATGATACTGTATATAAATAATATATGTACAAATTATGCTAGAAGCAATAAACTGTATATATCTATATCAATATATTGATGGACCATCGATTTAATTTCTCAACTATTTGTGAAAGACCAAGCCTGAATAGTTTTGTGCCCTATAAGTTGTATAAACAAGAATAAAGTGAATGACGCGTGAATTCTAGTAATTTCGCGAACAGTAGTGCAAAAATAACTCGCAATAAGTGCTAAAGATGTAGCTATTTCCAGCTGTGCATTTCCGCTTTGGCAGTCTTCCCATGTGGCTGTGATTTTCGCGTGAAGATGCAATAAAGGTTCCCCGAAGGCAAACACAGGTGGTTGAATAACAATTTGGCGATGTGTAAGTTAAGTGAAATAACCATCTGCGAGTGTTGTTAGTCACCCTTATGTTTGCGAAAGGATTAATTGTTTTTGTGAGTAAACTGAATCAAGCTGACAACATGTTTAACCTTAAAATACATGAATATTGTTAAAAAAATTGTTGTAAGAGAGAAATTTACTGTATGTAAAAGTAGAAGTGTGATAGTATTTGTTTATTTTCTAGTGAAATTATTCACTTACTTCAACCACTGTGTAAAGGGAAGGATAAACTAAAAAATACTTGAAGGTTCGTATTCATGTATACTTGATATATTCTTGTATACACCTCACACACATGCTCATACATTATATATATATATATATATATATATATATATATATATATATATATATATATATATATATATATATATATATATATATATATGGTGTCCGGTATAAAGGGCTTAAGTTAAAGACAGTGATTTAAATATACCAAGTTATTGACCTTTATACGAATCGCAGAACAATATTTTTGACTTGAGATTTTTGTACAAAGAAATGTACTTTAGTTTACACAATTGATAGGCTTAAGCCTTTTATACAAATCAAACGATTTTTTATTTAATCAATACTAACAAATATCTAAAAATCGCTTCTTTTGACTTAGCCCTTTATATCGGGCACTAAATATATATATATATATATATATATATATATATATATATATATATATATATATATATATATATATATATATATATATATATATATGTATAATATGCACATGTACAAAGATATAAATTCAATCGAAGTAATAATTTATAAAAATCGATGGACCTTATGACATACCTGTCCTTTTTTCAGCTGGTAGCAAAGTAGTCCCTACTAAGGCAACAGAATTGCTTCTTCCTTTAACGTTCGACGCATATATCACTAAAACGTAAGAAGTCCCTGGAGATAAATTTGCCGCTTTAAAACTAGGTCTGTCCAGTTTTGTTAGATTTTCTGTCATGTGTTCCATTATGGAATCATAAATTTCCATGTGAAACATTTGCGTCAGACTGCCGTTGTATCCCGGTTCGCATTCGATGAGGAGCATCTCCGATGTTTGATTGATTACCAGGCAATCGTGCGGCGAATCTGGTGCACCTGAAAATAAAAGTTATGCGTCAGGTTAACCAGGCGGGAATGTTCATGTCTCTTTCATTGTGAAATACAGTGAAAAGTATTACGATGTCTCTTTTGACGTTTGGTTATCTGTGGACTCTTTTTTTTAAGGAATAATTTACATTATAATCCAAACACCGACGAAGACATGGAGTATTCAATATTTGAACAAGTTGGAAACGTTTGTTTTTGTTTCATCGCAGACTCCATTAAAAATATTATGTCCACTAATAAATATTACCTTATCTTAGTTTTTGAATTTCCTTTTTTTTTTTGTAAGTTAAGCGTTTATTTTGCAGCTTTTAAAGAACGATACATATATAATTTCAGAAGACGATATAACACGTTTCCGTGTACGGAATTTTAACAGGTGAAATTATTATAGACTAATTGAGTGAGGTAAAAATTACAAAACTTTCTTTTTTTGACTTGCGCATTTTGTACGTTGTTTGTGGTTTATTTGAGAGCTCCTGAAGAATATTTATTTTGGTAAAGCAAAAAAGCAATCCAATAATACATGAACTTATATAATATTAAAAAAAAAACATAATTATTAAAGTCTGAGTTTCCATGAAGAATATTGAAAAAGACGGTAATTTTTTTCAACAATTGCTTTTTATCATCATGTGGCTATTTCTACGTCAGTGATTTCTTTTTCTAGCTTTTGACCAACTATAAAAATACTAGCTGAAAACCCGCACTTCGATACGGAGTACATTCAAATTAAATACAACGGTCAATGCATGCAATTAATGCCAATATATATATATATATATATAATAAATACGACGATCAATATATACAATTGATGTACAAAAAAAAAATATATATTTATAAAAAAATCGTAAGGGATATTTTTATAGGCAAAATAATGTCCAATCGTCTGCCGCATTAGCAAGAAAAAAAATATTTTTTTGTCTATTTAGTTGTTATGCACGTGACGATAAATTTATTTAAAGTACCAGAAAAAGAAATCACGTGATCAGCATTTAATAAATTAAATTCAAAAAATTAATCTTTAAAAATTCACCAAAAATCTCGAAATGGAGGTAAAGATTCGAAAAAATTTTTATTTTAAAGGAATTTTTAGGATCTTTCTCGTGATATAAATTTTATAACCCTCAAAGTATTATTTTAAATGCAAACGTAAAAAAAGTTACTAAAACAGCTTAAAAATTTAATTTAAAAAATCTAAGAAGAATTTTTCAAAAATCTTTATTATTGCACCCCTACACTATAAGAAGAATCCCCATGCAAAATTTCAGCCCTTTAGGTCCAGGGGTTTGGTCTGTGCGTTGTATGTCAGTCAGTGAATGAGTCAGTTACGGAACTGTTTTATATATATAGATTAATGTAAAAAGCAATCTGGCATGAGAAGTTAAACAATATTTTAACCAAGTGAAAATATTTGTCTCAGTTTTATTGCAGAATACAGTAAAAACATTATTACTAATTTATTTTTTAAAACTGCGCTATTTTGCACAGTTATCATTTACTTAGCAACATGGAAAAAATAGTTCATAGGATAAGGCACATCAAACACTTGGAAAAATTCAGTTGTATATCGTCTCAGTTGTAACTAACTTCATGTTTACAAACAAAACTCGAAATCTGGTATTGAAAAAAAATCATGGGAAGAGAAATTCTTAAATATACTGTTATATAAAGTTAAAACCATGTATTTTTGATACTATTTTCCATTGAAAAAAACAAACCTCACTTATTTTGTTAATAGCTTTTATTATTATATTGTTCCGTTTTCCTGGGTTCGTTACGATTGAATAAAATCTCTTCAGAAACTGCACACAAAGTAAAATTTATTATTCTGTAAATTCTTCAGGCGCATACTTAAATTCAAACAGAAAACACTTAACAACTGTCTTCTATACAGCAGAAGACTCGAAAAATACAAGTCAGGACACAGAGTCTTCAATACAATATACGCCTAACGCAGTTCCAACACATTCAATTCTCAGTAGAAAAGAACTGAGTTCCAATCCTAATATCAGGTATATATATATATAGACTTCGAAAGCGCTCCCTATCGGTCAGCCAGCTAGATATCTCTAGAAGCTTCTAGAAAGGTCTAGACGGCAAGTTGGCGGTCATTTGGTGACATATCGACAAACGTGGCCTAAATAAGTCACCAAATCCATCGGCAATTTGGCTATAACTTTCATATTTGGCTAGCTTACAATAGACTCGTAAAATTCACAACAATGTTAGCATTCTCTTACACCAGAGGTGTCAAACTCAAACGCTACCTTGGGCCAAACAAACAAGGTTTAACTATAGGTGGGCCGCATAAAAAATCAATATTAATAGACACGTGGGTTTATTTACCTAATTACAGTATATTCAACATAAATATATGCATTTTGTTTAATAATAGCAAAAAAGAGTATCATTAAAAAAACATTTAGAGAATTCTTCCTATATTATAATACTGCGTCGGTTATTTTATTATATATTATTGTGTGCCAATATATTGGCCGGGCCGCAAAAATGTTCGCGCGGGCCGCGAGTTTGACACCCCAGTCTTACACGTTTCTTGCTTGGATTACAGTTAGATATCCAATAATTTTCTATCAAAAACTAATCTCGGACTTTTGATATGAGCTCCAAAATGAACTGAATTGAAACATAAGCGGGTAATTATGTATTGTATTTTTGACCATTTACTATTAAATAAAATTTTTTTAGGGAACGCAACCCAACTTGTAAAAATTATTAGCTCACAGTATTCTTACTTTTAAATCCACTTAATAAGTATTGCCCCTTCAATAAATAACAACCTGTTATGTTCATACATATGACATTAAAGTTTTAAGACGAATACTTACAACTGGAACTTCATCGTTTCTAATTTTCCAGCTCTTATTAATTGGTGACTAATGGATTTAGGGTTCGTACTCGTATGTTTTAAACTGATAAAAATCCCCATAAAACTTCCAATACCTTATTTAACATACACTTCAATTTTAATTTGTCATATATCGCTAAAACCAAACGTGACCTTGACACGCCCCTAAAAGAACATTCATTCCAAGTACGTTAATAATGACGAAATACCGAAATTCAGAATGGCCCAACACTCTTGGGAAAGCAGTTGCAAACTTAAATTTACTGCGCGAAACTTGTTCTCTGTACTAACGTCGTATCTGAATTAGAATTTGTGAATATATTTCTACTATTTATGAAAATTCCACTAATCTGATCTGTTTAGTTATCTTCATCTAGTGATGTGAAATATATCTGTAAATAAATGCATTTATTTATTTTCCAGTCTCTCCTCTACTTTAATACTATTCCTTCATTTTTCAATTATTTTTCATTATTCCGTTCTCAAGAGTCTATTTTCTCATCACTCGGAAAAGTAGCCTTTTTAACGTTTCAGATATGGGTCCGACGTAGCCTAGTGTTAGCGCGTTGGGTTTGGAACCGAGGTTGCTCGGTTCGAATCCCGATGGACTCTATTAAATATATTCGTCTGTTATCCGGATATGGGCACGTTAAATCTGTAGACCATAAAACCCTTCTATGAGATAAAATGGGGTAGGAGAAGATATGATCCCTCCAGATGTAGTTCCTGGGAGGGGGTGCTCGATGAAAATCGACTTGGCACCAGGAGGTGTTGTTGGTTCAGCCGTAGGGCGCCCCCATTCAAAGCAACAAACGATTCTCGCGGATTAAAGTGCGAATGTCTAAGTGGACAAATACCTCGCATTAGCAAACTGCTTGTTTCGGATCTGTTTAGATTTGTGCCTTCTTTGCACTGATGGTTATAAAATATCTTCCCCCCCCCCCCTTGAGTATCCTCTTTCAAGCTTTTTCAGTTTCAAGTGTTGGCTTCTGCCGATTTCTCCCACGACATGTTTCTAGAATTCCCTGTTCGATCCCCTATTTATATTAACCCCTTCAGGGGCGAAAACCTCCAACGCTTGCAAGGTGCAGATTTTTTCCAGACCTATTGTAACCTAAAAATCTTGAAAAATTTTCAAAATAAAGGTTGCAAAATGTTTTTACTTCATTAAACTGATAACAGATGGCAGTAATAACCATTTTTTCTGATCATTTAACTGTAATACGTTGAATACAAGGGAAAAAAGATTTAGGCGTTTGCACTGTGCAAACGCCTAACACACTGTGCAGCGTAACACATTGTTTGCACTGTGCAGCGCCCCACAAAATGTTAAGGAGTTTAATGATCATCGAATTACTGAATTGTCCATAAAGACAATCACACCAGATGTCATAGGGATGATAATGAGTTATTAATTAGCTCGAAAGTATCATAGTTACCACTGTTTTAATTTTTAATGTGTGGGTTTAGAATCTTATTGTTTTTGATATTTTTCATGGTGTAATTATTAGCAAATTTAAAAAAAAAATCTAGTATCTGATTATCATTTACAGGAAAAAAAGGCTCGATTCAAATTTCGAAAGTGAATTCAACTATTTTTTTTCTTTCTTAATGTCTACACAATATGTTATAAAGAATATTTGTAAGCGCTGGTTCGGAGCATATTTTGTCTTTCGGTTCATTTCGGATAGAACCTATTTTGAAGTCAGTTACAGGGAAAAATGAAATTGTCTTGCTTGTTTCTCTAGTTGTAGGGCGAAATCTTTGTTTTCAACGGTTTGGTGTCTATGTAATTACGATTTACCAGTATTATGGATCAAAATCATGTTCCAAACTTAAGGCCATTTTTGTACTATTTAAATTACAAAAAGGACGTTAGATGTGGTTATTCCTAGTGACTTTCTCGTGATATGATTTGTCTTTTAACCATGCTTTTATTAACTTGCTTTCTTGTTTGTTTGTGTGTTTCTCCCTTACAAATCTTGCAATCGATTTTTAACTAACTTCCCGACTAGCTAGACATTTGGAACTTTTAGAATAGCTCAGAGCACGATGACAATGCATTTTTTTAATACTTTTAGCCCTCATTAAGCAGAATTAAATTAATTTTAAGTTATTTTCTGTAAATTTCGTTTTGTAGACTGGAACAGGAAAAAAAGTTAAATGCAATATAACGTCCAATTAGCTTCATTTTCTTTCAAGTTGATGGGATAATTCATGAAATAAAATTTTTAAAAGTATTTATTAATACATAGAATTGTCAAGTTTATATGATTCAACAGAAAATTTAAAAACATGGTATATAAAAAAGTTCTTTTATCTTGTAACTAGCTGAAAACCCGCACTTCGCTACGGAGTACATTCAAATTAAATACAACGGTCAATGTATGCAATTAATGCCAAAAAATATATATATAAACATATTTATAATAAATACGACGATCAATGTATACAATTGATGTAAAAAAATATATATATATTTATAAATTTTATTTTTTTGGATGGTCTGCTGCATTAGAAAGAAAATTTTTTTTTGTCTATTGAGTTGTTATGCACGTGACGATAAATTTATTTAAAGTACCAGAAAAAGAAATCACGTGATAAGCCTTTAATAAATTAAATTCTAAACATGAATTTTTAAAAATTCCCCAAAAATCAGAACATCGAGGTAAAGATTCGAAAAAGGTTTCATTTTAAAGGAATTTTTACGATCTTTCTCGTGATATAAATTTTATAACCCTCAAATTTTTATTTTAAATGCAAACTTAAAAAAAGTTACAAAAACACCTTAAAAATTTAATTTTAAAAAATCTAAGAAGAATTTTTGAAAAATATTTCTTAGTGCACCCCTACACTATAAGAAGAATCGCCATGCAAAAATTCAGCCCTTTAGATCCAGCGGTTTGGTCTGTGCGTTGTATGTCAGTCAGTGAGTCAGTTACGGAACTGTTTTATATATATAGATTATCTTTTTGAGTCCAACATGACCGTATGCTGACCTGGATGTGTTTTAAGGCAGCTCAGGAAAGAAAAATGATATATTTTTATTCATTTACACGAACTTTTTAATTTTTTAATCACGAATGTAACCTAATATAAAAAAAACATTGCATGTAATAAAAATACTGAAATTTAAAATTGTTTTGATCAAAATATCTCTATATATAAAACAGTTCCGTAACTGACTCACTGACTGACATACAACGCACAGACCAAACCGATGGATCTAAAGGGCTGAAATTTTGCAGGGCGATTCTTCTTATGGTGTAGGGGTGCACTAAGAAAGATTTTTGAAAAATTCTTCTTAGATTTTTTAAAATTAAATTTTTAAGCCGTTTTTGTAACTTTTTTTACGTTTGCATTTAAAATAATACTTTGAGGGTTATAAAATTTATATCACGAGAAAGATCATAAAAATTCCTTTAAAATGAAATTTTATTCGAATCTTTACCTCCATTTCCTGATTTTTGGTGAATTTTTAAACATTAAATTTCAGCATTTAATTTATTAAATGCCGATCACGTGATTTCTTTTTCTGGTACTTTAAATTAATTTATCGTCACGTGCATAACAACTAAATATACAAAAAAAATATTTTTTTTCCTTGCTAATGCGGCAGACGATTGGACATTATCCAAAAAAATATTTAAATACAGTAAAAGAATTGTTCTACAAACTGTACTATATTAACTGTACTATATTCTTTAGTATTCTTTATATTAGATTTAATTTGAATATTTTCTTCTACATTATTTTATATATAAAATTATCCTTTTCGATTTTCTTATAAATATATACATATATACATATATATATATATATATATATATATATATATATATATATATATATTTTAATTACATCAATTGTATACATTGATCGTCGTATTTATCATATAATATATTTATACATATTTTTGGCATTAATTGCATACATTGACCGTTGTATTTAATTTGAATGTACTCCATAGCGAAGTACGGGTTTTCAGCTAGTTGTATTATAAGGGTGTTTTGCTTGCTGTTGTTGCTCATGCCACTTGACTTACAGCAACATTTGATCAAGTACCGACGGCTATGGACAACGAAGATTCGGCTCCTGTTTTGAATTAGCACCACAAGGGTCGGAGTGAGACTCGGCTAAATGACCGGTCACGTTATTTTGAACAAAGTCAAGTGACGAGGCCGGAACACTTGAACCCGTACTTCCAGAGGTAAATTTAAGAACTTGGAGGACACTGCATCTACGCCCTATTTTACGTACCCCGGCTACCATTAGCGTACACGGCGGTGCATTTGCAGCGACGGGCATCGAACCAGGGACGTTCAGATCTCTGGTCCACTGCGCATGCTATCTGGGCCGCTGCGTCTCTGCGAGTTTTGCTTTGATACATAGGATTAATAATTTGTTCTAATTGAATATACTTTCTTATTTGTGCCTTTAAGGGATCAAGGGACCTTCAATCTCGTTCTTCATTAATTTTCAATATTTTACTCTATATACCACATGAGTATAATTAATATTATTTTCTACTACATTGGAGATACTTAAAATTCACGAATAAGTATTTTGTGGAGGAATTAGGTCTGTTTATCAAAAAATTCTTCAAAAATGGTAGAATTTTTCAAAAGGCTCCATGCGTATTCATTTTCTTCTGATATCTTCCAAATTTCTTAGAATTGTTAGCTGAAGTGTTTGTCACAACACTGGGCATAATTCTTTGAAATCATAAATATTTTTCAAATTTATAGACCATAAAATAAAGTAAAAACATAAAAGATAACAGGCAGAAAAAAAATTATTTAAGACTTTAGTTTCCTATAAGAAAAAAAATATTAAATGCAAATTTACATTTGTATACATATGGTAAACTTATAATAAAAAAAATTAAAGACTTTAATTAATATAGAATGCGCATAGAGCCTTTTGAAAAACGTTAGCATTTTTGAAAAAAATTGAAAAAAAGTCATTATTCTGCAAAAAATTCCTTAATTTGAATTCTAAGGATATTCAATGTAGTAAAATGTTTGAAATCATAAATATTTTTCAAATTTATAGACCATAAAATAAAGTAAAAACATAAAAGATAACAGGCAGAAAAAAAAGTATTTAAGACTTTAGACTCCTATAAGAAAAAAAATATTAAATGCAAATTTACATTTGTATACATATGGTAAACTTATAATAAAAAAATTAAAGACTTTAATTAATATAGAATGCGCATAGAGCCTTTTGAAAAACGTTAGCATTTTTGAAAAAAATTGAAAAAAAGTCATTATTCTGCAAAAAATTCCTTAATTTGAATTCTAAGGATATTCAATGTAGTTAAAAAAGAAAATTAATTATTTTCATTTTGTATATAGAGTAAAAAATTAAAAATTAAAAAATTTGAGTTTGAAGGTCCCTTGTCCCTATAAATACTTTCAAAATCTTTTAATTTCAAGATCAACAACTATTTTATTTAGAGAATTCTTAACCACCATAAAGAGTAAGAAAAATAATTTTTAGAGCAACTTTTACATTTCAGGATAAAATATCTTATCTCCCTTTCTTTGAAGTCCGTTTATTGAAAATAGAACACAGGAAATCTCTACACTTTTCACCGAGATGTCTTGGAAAAAATTTTAGATATGTTCTTTCAGACATGTCAACGTTCCGTTTCCTGATGTTTCGACTTACAGCATAAATGTAAATTAAGGTATGCATAGACAGCACTGGGAAAAGTATGTTTCATCTCACCATTTTAAATGCGGTTGTATTGTAGGAACAAACGGTAAAAGTTATACGACAGTAAAAAAACTCTGTCATATGTTTTGAGCTAAGGAAATAAAATGTCATTTTTTGAGGCCAAGCTCCTTTTAATAAATAAAATTATTTATTTATTTACGACAACCCTGATATTTTCTTTTCTTTACTATACGACTTGATTTTTTTTCTATGTATTTCAGCAGTGGAATATTCGCTCCCACCTTGAAATCGAATGCAAAGAAAATCTGATAGCGGCGAGAATGGAAATTCCGTCTCTAAACATTAATGGCGGTATTCTACTAAAAAAAATAAATGACTATTGAGAGAAAATGCTATTTTCCTGGGAGTTGTCTTACACGGCATAATACTATGTTACTTTTTGTATACTTTAATCAGGCCTGTGGGAGCCTTGTGGTACAGCTCCCTGGCTTTCGATGCTGAGGGTGCTCGGATCGAATCCCGGCGTCGCGCTACTATAATGCCTCCGTTTGTGTCGTCCCTTCATAGATTAGTAATACTTGTCCGCTTATATATTGCTCCCATTATAAAATGGCTAGCAAAACTGCGGTGTATTATAGGCGAATGTCTTAACGACAAGTGTCTCCACCTTGGTGTGTATATATATATATATATATATATATATATATATATATATATATATATATATATATATATATATATATATATATATATATATATATATATAACCAACTATATCCGTTACACCCCCTTAACTTCTAAACGGTGATAGCTTAGGCCATAAAGTTGGTGTCTATTTATAGTAAAAAGGCTATGCGCTACTCGATGAGACAGATTGCCACACCATCTATTGGCAAATTTTGGAATTAGCGTTTTTATCTCAAAAACGGTTACTAGATACGGGAAAAAAGTAAATTACAAAGTTGTCACACATCATCGATTTAGTAACAAAAGACACCTTGCGCATATTAATACTTAAAACAGAATGTGGAAAATTTGCCGATAGATTTCATTGTAAGTTGTCTTATCAAGTACCGCTTAGCCTATTACTATACCTATTACTATAGCCTATTACTATTAGCCCTTTTACTATACCTAGACACCAACGTTATGGCCTAAGCTGTCATCGTTTCGAAGTTAATGTCGGGTATAACGGACATATTTTGAAACCCTGTATATATATATATAATTATAATTTAATCAATTTAGTACGACAGTTGTATGTAAAATTCCAAAAATTTCAATTTGGTGACCTTTTATTAACCATGGTAAACTCATGAATATCAAGGGTTGCTTTACAATACAAATTGGAAAATAAGAAAATTTGCTTCGACGCATGCACATTTTAAAGAGCTTATGACCAACCATACTAAAAGATATTGAGACATACATACTGTCATACAGCGTCTAAGAAAATTTTGAATGATAGCGAATTATAGAACGAAAAGAAGCTGAAGGGGATAGATGAGTAAAATCTAAACAGGAATAATTTTAATTTTCCTGCGTGCTCAGAAAAAAAACTATTTCCTTCACAAGTCAACTCATTATTACAGGAAATTCATTCAGCGAAGTTCATTAAGTCGACATAAATAACTCGGTAAGAATTCGAAAGCTAAATCAAACTCCGGAAGTATGTTATTTTTTCTTCGAGAGAAAATAAAAATTAAGAAAAGTATCAAATCGCGAAGGACATTAAATGGAAATCCAAACAGTATCTTATTATATCAGAAATACGAAGGCTGGGAATTTTTTCGCTTGCGAAACTCGAATAATAATTTTGCACTTATACCTTTTAAAAATAAGCGTTTTACTTTATGTCAAAAACTGCCATGGTGATTCAGAGTTCAGAGCAAAGTTTATTGTTTGATGGAAAATGAAAACTGTTTGTGAAAAAAATCTAAGTTAACTCTCTCTGTGCGTATCTGTTTAAAATATACAGAGAGTATTAACTTTTATCTATATATATAAAACAGTTCCGTAAGTGACTCACTGACTGACATACAACGCACAGACCAAACCGCTAGACCTAAAGGCTGAAATTTTGCATGGCGATTGTTCTTATAGTGTAGGGGTGCACTAAGAAAGATTTTTCAAAAATTCTTCTTAGATTTTTTAAAATAAAATTTTTAAGCTGTTTTTGTAACTTTTCAAAAGTTTGCATTTAAAATAATAATCTGAGGGTTATAAAATTTATATCACGAGAAAGATCATAATAATTCCTTTAAAATGAAATCTTTTTCGAATCTTTACCTCAATTTCCTGATTTTTAGTGAGTTTTTAAAGATTAATTAGAATTTAATTAGAATTAATTAGATTAATTTAAGTAGATTTAATAAAATTAATCTAATTAATCTTTAGAATTTAATTAGATTTAATTAGATTTAATTAGATTAATTAGAATTTTAAAGATTGATTAGAATTTAATTTATTAAATGCTGATCACGTGACTTCTTTCTCTGGTACTTTAAATAAATTTATCGTCACGTGCCTAAAAACTAAATAGACAAAAACAAATTTTTTTTTCTTGATAATGCGGCAGACGATTGGACATTATCCAAAAGAATAATAAAATACAGTAAAAGAAATGTTCTACAAACTGTACTATATTAACTGGACTATATTCTTTAGTATTCTTTATATTAGATTTAGTTTGAATATTTTCTTCCACATTATTTTGTCTATATAATTATCCCTTACGATTTTTTATAAATATATATATATATATATATATATATATATATATATATATATATATATATATATATATTACATTATTACATACATTGATCGTCGTATTTATTATATATATATATATATATATATATATATATATATATATATATTGGCATTAATTTCACACATTGCGCGTTGTATTTAATTTGAATGTACTCCGTAGCGAAGTGCGGGTTTTCAGCTAGTTTAATATATACTTGTTTAAACGTATATGAATGCATGCACAATTTTAAACTCTGTGTATCATAAAGCATTGTGTATTCCATGCAAGTAAATGTCACTTTTCCCACAAATCGATATCCCGCAGGTCAGGGTTCAACCCTCCGACTGGGCAAGGTCGACTTAGCCTTAAATCCCTTGAGGGGTTTGATAAAATGAGGACCAAGCATGCTTGGGAACTAAACTCTGGGGATCCCACGTCAGGTTGACCACCTGACTGAGACATATGCTGTATGGTACCACAACCCACGGTCCAGAAAACGGATATGGGTACCTCCGGCCTTGGTCCACAGCAAACTGTTGCGCCATGAGTTTAATTTTTACCATTGATTATTAACTTGCTTTCTTGTTTGTTTGTTTTTGATTGTGTTTGTGTTTGTGTTGCAAATTTAGTAAAATTGCTCAAACATTTAGTTCCAGTATACAATGAAAGAAGTAAAAGCTAAAAAAAGTTTTATTTTAAGTACAGGAACAGTTAATGCAGAAAATAAAATTAACTGAAGAAAGACTATTGGGTAACGTATTTATGCTGAAAAAAAACAGACTTGCTGTGACGTGAAAAGAAAACATTTTAAGAGAAATGACTCCTTGCAGAATGCTGCCATTTCGCAAATACCACAGATTTGTTATTGGTTTTTACTGTGTCAGAATCTGTCACGTAATTATTAGCTGGGCTAACTGGGTACGTCAGATTTCTGAATCAATACATTTTCACCACTTTAGCTGCGTTGGAATTGCTGTAACATGTAGGTAAGAGTTTATAACTTTACACGGTCATGAGGTATATTTTTAGAGAATCTCTGCATCCAGAATCCTACTGGCCAGAATATATATATATATATATTCCCCCTCAATACTCATCGCAGGTTTTAAGTCGGTGAGTTCATCCAGTGTATTTTCAAAAGAGGTAGTATGGAGACATGTTGTAGTGCTATGTCAACGGCGAGTTATACAACGCGCTGTTATCGAATTTTTAACAGCTGAAAAAGGGACTCCTACTGAGATTCATCGTCGTTTAAAGGCTGTTTATGGTGACGATGCTGTTGATTGGGGTACTGTAAATCGATGGGTAATAAAATTCCGTGGTTGCGAGCCTGGAAAAGCCATCATTGTTGATGAAACACGCAGCGGACGTCAGATCACTGCCACAGACGATGAACATCGCAAACTCGTCCATGATTGGATTCGTTTTGACCGGCGAATCACTCAAAAGCGTATCACAAACCATATTGGAGTATCCAAGGAATGTGTCTGCTTCATTATAGAACGATTGGGATACCGTAAAATCTGTGCTCGATGGGTACCACGCCGTCTCACAGGCGAGAACAGCGTCGGACTGGAGAGGCTCTGCGAAACCTGAAGTTTGAACCGATTCCACACCCTCCTTATTCTCCCGATCTTGCGCCTTGCAATTTTTATTTTTTTCCTCTACTCAAGGGAGACCTAAAGGGTAATCATTACACCTCGGACGATGGGGTGAAGGCAGCTGTCAAGTCGTGGATTCGAGAAAAGTCGGAAGAATTTTTCAGTGACGGAATGAGAAAACTTGTTACACGTTGGGAGAAATGTGTTAGCCTTAATGATGACTATGTTTAAAAATAAATATATGATTTTGAAGCTTGAGAATTGTACTTTAATGTTCTTTTTGCCCGATCTCGCTATTTCTTTTTGTTCACGCTCTACAAGCATGTGTGCATTACTTTTCAGCCTACCCTCGTATATACTAGAATAAATCATTAAAATGTTACATTACATGTTTAATACTATCTATTTATAACTTAAGGTCGAAAAGTGCTTTTTCGCATTATTACTCATTGCATCCTGGTAATATTGCAATCTAAATTTAAAAGCATATTGAAAAGTTTGATTTATTGAGTTTTTCGACGTTATTAAAGTAGAGAGACGTAATTATTTGTTCAATTGTTTTCTGTTTTACTTCGTAAATCAGAATTTAATTTTTACACATTCGCAATTCCGTACGTGTGTCTCTTGATAATTATATTTCTCTTTTTGTAATAGCACATTCCTATAATATCATGTTACAACAAATATTTAAATTTCAGGAATTTAAAAAAAAATGCACTTAATTCCCGAATACCATTCTTTAGGCGGTGAAATCATTAATTCTTTGCATAGCGTACTGTTTACTTGGTACAGTATAAATATAGCGCAAACAAACTTTATATTAATAAATTGTAGTAAACCGTATATTATTAAACATAAAGCTATATTACAAAATACTGTATCGACTTTTAAAATGAAACTTGGTGCAATGAAAAGCTGTTATTTGCGTTAATATGCATTTCCCTTTCTTTCAAATGCAAAAATACATTTTTACATACATGGTTATGCATTAACAATGATCATTCATTGAAATTCATAATCATGAATGTAGAATAATAGTGTATTTTCCGAAATAATTCCTCCATGTAACATTTGGAAAGCAAATACATAATACACGAAATATATAATAAAGAGAAACATATATGACAGAACTAAGTATTATTTAAAACCAAATTTCAGAATTTACTTTTATAAATATTAAAATATACGGAATTTCGCAATTGTACGGATTTCTCATCAGATGCCTAATCAGTGAAATATTTCAATGTGTCTCATTGAAATAGATACTATAAAGAACATGTAAATTTAAGAAAATTTTCCATAAATGAAAGAGTAAGAAGAGATGCTATATGTAATTTAAGTATGCTACAACAAAGGTGATTCACAAATAAAAATTATCTAAATCTGTGAATTTAAAATAAAAAATTCCATTCATTATATTTAAAATATAGATTATTTTGTCTTGTTAAGAGACTCTCATTTTGAAAATACAGTGGAATCTCGATCGATCGTTTTCGGATCCATCGTTTTTCCGTATGTGTCGTTCATTTTATCCAGTCCCAACGATCCTATTGCTTTGTTATGTTTCCGCATCTATCATTTTCCCTCATTTATCGTTCATTTCAATCGGTCCCTTGAAAAACGATAGATCGAGATTCCACTGTATAAATATTTCAAATAGAAGAATTTATCAAAATGTATCTATAATGTTGAAGGAATGTGTTGCACTCTGCAACTTTCTATGGAAATATTTTTATTAAATGACAATTCCTGATTCATTGTTATATATATATATATATATATATATATATATATATATATATATATATATATATATATATATATATATATATATATATATATATATATATACATTGATTGTTATGAATTTTACGAGTCTATGGTAATCCAGCCAAATATGAGAGTTATCGTCAAATTGGCGATGGATGTGGTCACGTATTTTGGTCGTTAAATTTGGCGATATTTCGAAACATTTGGCGATATGGCGCCAAATCATCGCCAACTTGCCGTCTAGACCTTTCTGGACGCTTCTAGAGATATCTCGCTGACTGACCGATAAGGGGCGCTTTGGAAGTCTATTAATGTACTTGAGTTTTGCAG
>OU015492.1:215420783-215443283 GCA_907164885.2 Dolomedes plantarius | reverse complement strand
GATCTCAATCCGATAGAACACATTTGGGATGTCATGGGACGGCAGCTCAGAGTTCAAAGACCACCAATTCGCAATATCTCGGATTTGCGTGACCGTTGCTTAAACATCTGGTACAATCTGTCTCCGGCCATCTACCAAGGACTTATGACATCCATGCCAAGGCGGGTTGAAGCTGTGTTGCTCCCCAAAGGTGGGCCAACTGGTTATTGACAGGTGGTCATAATGTTTTGGATCTTGAGTGTATATATATATATACAGTGGACGCTCGTTAATTCGAACTCGGTTAATTCGAACTTTCGGTTAATTCGAACTAATCCAAAGGTCCCAAAAAACTTGTATTGGAGTTAATGTTAAAAATATCTCATTAATTCGAACTAAATTTTTGTCACTTCGGTTAATTCGAACTAAAAATTTGACAAAAAAAATTTTCCTCGTTTAATGTAGAAAACACACACTGTATTTATTATTTTGTGTGTCAAAATTTTTTTTTCTGTGTACGGCACATGCCTGCATTCCTAGACTATTGCATGTCCGCTAAACGTTAGTAGCTATTGTTCTTCTTATTAGTGCTAAACGGAAAAAGCAATTTTTCTTTATTTGGATCGATTTTCTTAGAATTTCAGAAAAACTAGTCTTTACTACAGATTCTAGGGAGCTGCGTCAGTTATAACTGCAGTGCAGACAAGTTAATGTGGTCTAGTTTTTCTTCCTCATGAAAAACAAGGAGTCAATTTTAGATTCATGGGAAAAATCAAAATTTGCTAGAGGAAGGAAACGCATGGGAAATGCGTCCCAAGAAGTTCTAGAAAAAGCTCTACTGCTATGGTTCCAGGATGTTAGATCTCGAAATTTTCCGATAAATGGACCCCTAGTGCTGACGAAGGCTGATCAATTGGCAAGTCGAATGGGTATTGAAGATTTTAAATGCAGTGATGGATGGCTTTCTCGATTTAAGTCAAGGCACAATATTTATTATCAAACTGTATGTGGCCAAAGCTCTGATGTAAACGAAGACGTATGTATTAATTTCGGTAGGAAACTGCCAGGGCTTTTCTCTAAAAATAATTTGCCGAAAGATATTTTTAATGCGGCCATAATGGACAAAGCCATAATGGAATCTATAAAAACTCTGAAAGCATTTATTCAGATGGAACCTTCCTCTGAAAATGAATTGAAATCTTTACTTCAAATCGAGAAGTTGGCTGAACAATGTAGGCATCATAAACAAAACCAAACATCCACTTTACAGTTTTTCCCCAAAGTGTAATTCGTATTTTTAATAAAAGTTTACTTTCTACTGCATATCTTCTGCTTCATTTTATGATTAAGGCAAGTCTGTATTGCTTTTTAATATGTTAATTTTAGATAACATAGTATAATATATTTTCTGGGGTTATACATACTAGGAGATTTTCTTCTTCAGTGATACAGATTTAAAGTTATATATTTTCTCTTAACATCGGATAATTCGAACTTCGGATAATTCGAACTTTTTTCTGAGAACCTTTGAGTTCGAATTAACGAGCGTCCACTGTATTATATGATTAATACGACGATCAATGTACACAATTGATGTAATATATATATATATATATATATATATATATTCTATAACATAAAAGCCCCTATATTCAATTCAAATTCTAAATTGCCTTGGGCGTTGTCGCGATTGAGCTATTTTCGCTTCTGATTCCAAGAACAAAGCATGGGCAGCGTCCCCTCAAAAAATATAATCTCTAGCGCATCTTTACGTAATAATAATACGTCACCTCTGACATCAGAGTCATAGTTTCAGCCAATGGCTACAGACTTGTGATCACATGGCAAGACGCTCAAAAAAGTTTATATAAATTCCAGCATACCTCGGAGAGCAGGTTTTTGGCGTGGCACTGTTGCCTAGTAAACCGCCGTCATCGATGTCAATGAATATATAAATAAACGTATGTGTTAAATGAATCGAATCGTCTTTCTGGTTACGACTACAAGTTTTTGAGGTGTGACATGCCGACTCCGGTCTCCGTTAATATGGGACTGGGTCGGTATGTTACAAAGAGTCGTGCGGGAGGTAACGAACTTTGTTTTGCGCGGGATGTTAAATGAAAAAAAAAATATTACTTTAGTGTTTCGTCCCTTCGACGCCGGCGAGATGATGCCAACGGATTCCCACGATTGTGGGTACAAGATCAGTCTGCGCCGTCCCTAGTCCAGACTTGTGGGATCTAAACGAGCTCCGATCTAAACGAATTTCAATTTTTACGAGTGGAATATTTCAAGTCCCATATCATCTCTTCAACATTTATCTTTGGATAAAACAGCTATTGCGATGGGAGGAGAAATGAACTCTGCTGATCAGTGGTTCCCAAACTGCGAGTACCGTCCGAAGAAAAAAATATTGTGTCTGACAACAGTTATCCGAGTAACATGCGACGAGAGGGAGATGCCCCTGTGAACTGATCGACGGACATTTTTCGAGTCACTCGATACAACCAGCGTGGATAACAAGGATTCTGAAAACATTGATGCTACGATCGTTAATTTGACAGAAACTTTCTTAGTTATAACTCAACTGTATTTTCGAATTGAAAAAACTTTGCCTAAGAGTTATTCCTGCAAATGTTAAAAACTTTACTTCGGAAAGGACATTGTTCACCGTACAGGACTTTCGGCAGAGGAGCACACAGCGATAAAGAAATTTTAAGAAGAAAAGATAATTTGTATGTGTCGGGGAAATTAAATGGGTAAAATTAATGAAAAAAAAATACATAGAAGTAATTTGAAAATAATTAAATAATACTAGTTATAATAATAACAGAATTTTTGTGAGTACCACTTCAACAGGTAAGCACGTTTTATAAATTATGTAATTAATAATTAGGGATTGAGAAAATTTTTGAATAATTTAATTCAAATTTCGATCTTCAGAACTGATGACCTTTTTTGTTTCTCTTATTTGATTTTTGTGTTTATATTTTGAGTTGATAAAGTGTTTAAGTTTGATTTACATTTTGATAGAATTTTAAGTGTATATTGTTCATAGTATAAAAATAAAGTCTTACGTGATTTCTTGAAAGTAGTTAATGGAAAGTTAATGCTTAGGGGTGGTTATACCCTAAATGGATGTGTCAGATTTAATGAAATAGAAGATTTGTTTTGGAAATATTAGAATTTGAAATAATGAATAAACCTAAACTGACACACTTTCATTTTAGCTTGTGAACAGAGAAATTAACTAATTCGTGTTCTCAGTAGATTCATTTGACTATTGAGCTGAATTGAGTAAAATGAATGTTTTGTTTTTATTTTGGATTTCACTAAAGAAAATTTTGAAACTTATATTTGATAAAATGATTAAGTGTGTGTTTTCTGTATAATTTTTATAATATTTCTGTGTTCTTTTTCTAGTACTGAACATTTTAGTGTTTTAAGATAATTAATGATCCTTGGTTACGTTAAACTGAAATATTAAATGAGTAAAGTAATGTTATGAGTATGTAATTTTGCACGCAGTTCTGAATCGTCGCGGAGAAAAAGAAAAAATAATAACGTAAATCATTTCCGTTTTCGAGCGCGTTGTACATTTCGAAGGTCGCCTCCGCAATAAATTTGAATGCTCAGCATTAGTTTTGTAAACACGATCATGAAAAGAGCCAAACTTGTTTTGATTCATTTAACTTGGGATTTTTGCTTTTCTAAATCTAAACATCTCATGCTTGTGGTTTTGATTTTGGAAAATATCTGCATGGACAACTTAGTAAATATTTCAGATAGCAAGAAAATTTTTTTTAATTTAGGTATATGGTTTGACATATTACATTTGATTTTGAGCCCTCGAGTAGTTTTACGAATTTAAGAAAAGGAAATTTCCGGAGGTTCAGTCGACAGTTAAAGGGCGTTTTACGATTTTCATATAAACGGAACGTCTTTATAACATGACTTAGGGTGCCAAAAAACCACAATTGGAGAATTAAAAAACCATTGTATGTTATATTTGGTTCATCCGCCCCAGAAAATTCTCGAAATAGAAATAATGAAGAATAATAAATAAATAGAAAAGAGATTATTATAATGAGATATTTTTTTAGATATTAAATACAAATGATGAATATTTAGGAACTATACAGCGAGGATTCATACCAAAATGTTATATAAGAAAAGAAAGAATAATTTAGAGTTAGAGGATGGTATTTTTGTGGATAGTATCTTGTATTGAAATTTGAACATTAAAATTAAGTTACTAAAAGTAATGGATAAATTTGACATTTAATTATAATAGATTGGTGGTGATAATTTCTATTTTATACTTTTAAAAACCAAGGTATTTTATTATTGTGTGTTTAATAATTTCATATGTTGTGTATTTTTGATTCTATTGATTAAGGAAACCAGAGATCCACTTTAATTTTTTTTTTGCTGCTTTTCTGTGTTTTTTTTTTTTCAGGATCTCGTAATTACGTTTGTATAATTATGTTGTTATTCTACAAGAATAGGAGATTTTTTTTTTGTGTGTTTTGTATTTACATTTAGATAGGGATTTTTTTTTTTTTCGTTGTTTTGTCAGTTGTCCAAGTGGATCACAACTATATTTTAAAGTGTATTTTTACAATGTGTATTTACAATATATTTTTCAAGTAATTTTTTTTAGTAATTTAAAAATTTTTAAAGTAGATTTAATTGATTTTCTGCTGAGATTTTGTTGTGTGGGGACGGCCGCCCTGCACAGCAATTTTCAGTTGATGATAAATTTATTTTTGAGTTTAATTTTTTTTCAAAGCAACAATACAGGAAGAAATTTACATAATTTACAATTTTCTATAGTTGATCATTAATTACTATAATTTTTTTTACTTTTATTGTGTTCATAAATTAGTAAATCATTAGTGTATTTTTGTGTATTCGATATTGAAATGTGCAATGTCTTGTCATGTGATCAGCATACTAAATTAATTTAAAACATATGTTTCTTTTCAAACTTTTCCAAATTTGTGGTCGACGCCCATTTTCCTCACATGGCCGGGTGAGTCTGTCCTCCAATGCAGGCATTGTTGTCAGCCTCTTCTCGGACGGGGGGGATATTCTATAACATAAAAGCCCCTATATTCAATTCAAATTCTAAATTGCCTTGGGCGTTGTCGCGATTGAGCTATTTTCGCTTCTGATTCCAAGAACAAAGCATGGGCAGCGTCCCCTCAAAAAATATAATCTCTAGCGCATCTTTACGTAATAATAATACGTCACCTCTGACATCAGAGTCATAGTTTCAGCCAATGGCTACAGACTTGTGATCACATGGCAAGACGCTCAAAAAAGTTTATATAAATTCCAGCATACCTCGGAGAGCAGGTTTTTGGCGTGGCACTGTTGCCTAGTAAACCGCCGTCATCGATGTCAATGAATATATAAATAAACGTATGTGTTAAATGAATCGAATCGTCTTTCTGGTTACGACTACAAGTTTTTGAGGTGTGACATGCCGACTCCGGTCTCCGTTAATATGGGACTGGGTCGGTATGTTACATATATATATATATATATATATATATATATATATATATATATAAGAAAATCGTAAAGGATAATTTTATAGACTAAATAATGTAGAAGAAAATATTCAAATTAAATCTAATATAAAGAATACTGAAGAATATAGTACAGTTAATATAGTACAGTTTGTAGAACATTTCTTTTACTGTATTTTAATATTTTTTTGGATAATGTCCAATCGTCTGCCGCATTAGCAAGGAAAAAAAATATTTTTTGTTTATTTAGTTGTCATGCACATGACGATAAATTTTTTTAAAGTACCAGAAAAAGAAATCACGTGATCAGCATTTAATAAATTAAATTCTAAAAGTTAATCTTTAAAAATTCGCCAAAAATCAGCAAATGGAGGTAAAGATTCGAAAAAAATTTCATTTTAAAGGAATTTTTATGATTTTTCTCGTGATATAAATTTTATAACCCTCAAAGTATTATTTTAAATACAAACGTAAAAAAAGTTTAAAAAAACAACTTAAAAATTTATTTTAAAAAAATCTAAGAAGCATTTTTGAAAAATCTTTCTTAGTGCACCCCTACACTATAAGATGAATCGCCATGCAAAATTTCAGCCCTTTAGGTCCAGCGGTTTGGTCTGTGCGTTGTATGTCAGTCAGTGAATCAGTCAGTTACGGAACTGTTTTATATATATAGATGACATAACCTCAAAATTACCATGTTTTTTGACTTGTGTCACTTTTTTTTATCCGCGGTGCGATATGTTAAATTGACATTAACTTTTCTGACCACCAGAGGATGAAATTTTTTCACCCCATAACAATACGTGTCTTTTGATTGGGTTCGTGGGGTGAGATTGTTATTATTTTGATGCTCACAAGACTCTTTTCCCTCATGATTCCATGTGTTTAATAAATCTTTGTTTATTGTCGACAGGGTTGGGCTGAAAGCGGATGAAAGGGTTTCTTGACCATGTTTGGTAGTCTTAATTTAAAATGCGTACGGGACCGTTTAGTGTTCGGGTTAAAGGTTTCGGCAAGCGGCTGAGAGGCTAATAGAAGTGTTGAAATTAGATTGTTTATGGTGGCGTTAAAGGAAAAGGTTTTTTTCTTTGTTTGAAAAGGGAATTTTGGAAGAAGTAATTTTTGGGAGAAAGCTATTTTCGAGATTATATATATATATATATATATATATATATATATATATATATATATATATATATATATATATATATATATATATATATATATATATATATATATATATATATATATATATATATATATATACTAGCATTATTGCCCGGCGTTGCCCGGGTAGATATATAGATATAAAATTGTTCATGCCTTCCATCAAAAAAATACTGGGCTGTACCCCCGCTCTTCATGTTCATCTGGGAAGACAGAATGCGCTTAGCGCGTTTCTACTGAAATGATATACCCAGTATTCTTTTGATGGACAGCACGAAACATTTTAGATCTGTATATCTACCCGGGCAATCATTCTTTAAAAATAATTTCATTAATTTTCTTATGCCTTAATATAACTAATGGACTAATAGTTCGGAATGAAAGTTATGTGTCGTTATGTTTCTCTGTTTAAAGAACTTTTCCTCCTACTGCTAAAAAAACCCCCAAAACTCTAAAAGATTTATCTTATATGATTTCACGGAGTAAGTAATTCAAATACATATCGCATATTAACTCTGTTTCGCGAACTTAGGGGAAAAAAACCTGTAGAACTGTTAAACTTCTTCCCATTTTATGATCCTCAAACAATTAATATATTTAGATCAACAGGCGGCTTCAAAAAACTGGCCATGGGACAAAGTTAATTCTTCTTTTTTTTTCTTCCTTTTTTTTCCAAATTTTATTAAGTTCTATTAGTTTGAACACCATTGTCTAAAATTGTCTAAAGCATCGGTTCTCAATCTTTTTAGACTCACGATTCCACTAAACATAAGAAAAATAAACACCTCGTCCTCCCCCCCCCTTTACCCCCAAATCACCCCTCAGAATAAACCGCTTTTCCCCCGCGTATCGAATTTGAAAGGTTGTGGTTAAGGGGCTATATCCACATTTAAGAGGTGCGCTTAGGATCACAAAAATCATTAAAAAATTAATTAAAAAAAAACTAATTGAGCCCCAAATTTCGTTTTTCCTGATTTAAGTTTCTAGGGTCCAAAACATTAACTGTGCCGAATTTGGTCCCGGTGGGTGAAACAGTATATGATTCTATAGCGGACAAACAAACAGACAAGCTCTTTTAAATATATAGATATAATATATATATATATAATATTCAGATGCTTAAACTTTAAATATGACATTCACATAAACACATCAGAATTTTTTTAAGGTTCCTTCTAAACTGCTTGAAAATTTCCTAAAACTTAACTGTGGAAATTATACTAAAGAAATATCTGTACTTAGCGCTAATCAAGATTAATAATTTCTTAGATTTCTAGATTTATAGGCGTGAATATAAAATATTTGTGTTATGCTAAAGTGCCTTTAGCAAGAATTCCTTTGTTACAAAACTGCGTAATTGCTAGTTTCTTTTTTTATGCATTGTTCCAATCTCAAATCTTCCATAAATGTGCATCGGCATCAGTACACTGTGTATCAACATGTCTTCTAAAGAAATATAAAACCGAAATAAACTACATGTTTTTGCTGCTCTTTATCCATGCATTGTTTTCCGTAAATATATACAATAAACCCCTGTAATAATGAACGGTTTCCTTTAACGTTAATGAATAGATTAGAAACCACTGTTTACTAATGAGGAAGGATTTACACTCTGTGTACATGGGCTTAATCTTATCTTGCATTTCCAGATAAAAATGAATAATTGGATTTCTTAGATTAATTGTAGCTCTAAAAGAACCTCCATTATTTCGAGTTACATTTCATTGCGCGCAAAAGATTATCCCCTTATCTGGTGTAGTCAACTAATATTTAGTAAATATCTAAATATAAGTGTTACGATAAAGTTATCTTTTTTTACGTTATTATATTTATGTCATCAATAATTCGAGTACATTGGTTTAAGAAATGTGAAAGAAGCAATAGCAGAAAAGCAATACACGCATTATCCAACTAATTAAATTTGCACAGAAATGGACGCTTTATTTATGAACTAAAACTGCATCTCACAAGATTGCTGTACTGAATTTTCTCCAATTTCAATTATAGTTTTATATGTTTGCTATGTTATGCAATGTTGCATTATAAGCTATGTATATTGAAAAGCGTTTCTTATTATTCAGGTACATTAATGAGACTTTCATGAATTTGACCGAAATTTGCGTTTTATTGATGTTCACTTTAGTGACAATCTAATAAAATAACTGAAAGTTATTTATACTGTACTGAATTTTCTCCAATTACAATTAGAATTTTTAATGTTTGCTATGGTATGCAATGTTGCATTATAAGCTATGTATTTTAAAACCATTTCTTATTATTTAGGTATTCTAATGAGACTTTCATGAATTTGAGCGGAATTGACGTTTTATTGATGTTCACTTTTGTGAGAATCTAATTAAATAACTGAAAGTTATTTATACTGTACTGAATTTTCTCCAATTTCAATTAGATTTTTTTAATGTTTGCTATGTTATGCAATGTTGCATTATAAGCTATGTATTTTGAAAACCGTTTCTTATTAGTCAGATACACTAATGATATTTTCATGAATTTTAACGGAATTGACGTTTTATTGATGTTCACTTTAGTGACAATCTAATAAAATAATTGAAAGTTATTTATACTGCACTGAATTTTCTCCAATTTCAATAAGTATTTTTAATGTGTGCTATGTTATGCAATGTTGCATTATCAGCTATGTATTTTTAAAACCCATTCTTATTATTCAGGTATACCAATGAGATTTTCATGAATTTGAACGGAATTGATATTTATCGATGTATTTTATCGATATTGATATAGCAAGTGACAATCTAATAAAATAACTGAATGTTTCAAAATCATTGGTGCGAAATCTCATCTACTTTACATGATAGATAGAATTTTTTTAACGTTTCTCGGCAATTTCTTTGACTCATGGTAAGAATATATATTAAACTTCATTGAATAAAATAGTTTACATTGTTTAAGTATGAGTCAGTTGGAAGGAATTAACTACAGAAGTTCAATTTATTTGAACCAGAGAAAATCAAGTAAATGCACTCTTATTTCATTGATACTTATGGAAAGAGAAGACTGCAAATAAAATTTTAAGTAAAGCCTTATGGAGGTTTAAAATAGGGATTTCAAAATGCAATAACTCTATCACATTATAAACTAATAATTCTTTTATAGTTTATCCATTCTCTATCCTCTATAATTTTTTTATGAAATCTCATTAGCTAGTTTTTGTGCTTAATAACTATCACCATAAAGTAATTAGGTATTTTGGGTAATGTATAGCGGACTTGTTTATTTTAAACTCCTGTCTAAGAGAAATTAATCATACTAAAATTGAATAAATGAAATAATTAAAAGGTGTATAATTTTATTGAGGGTACATTGATGTTGAAGATGACGTTTGTCAGATTGTGCAAATTTAGAAAAAAAATTGAATAACTTATATTAAAGGATAAGTAATTTCATATTTACAAAACTGATGCGAATAAATGCGAAATTTGCCGGTATGAGTAAATAAATGCGAAAATTATTTTTTTACTACGACTTTCTAAGCGAAATTAGGTAATAATAGTAATAATCTATTAACATAATAATTTAACTAAGACAATCCACGGTCTTAACTGAGAGATCGCACTCTACTTCGGATTTGCTTCGAATATTACACCCGAACCTAAAAATCTAACCGCAAGTAGATTTATGATTTAACTGTCAGTAATAAGAACGTCTCTTGAGCGCCTTATTACTGACAGAATAGAGATGAATTAGAAGTCAAGGGCATTTTGGCGTAAAAACAAAAAGTATTTTGACTAATGAGAATGGTGAAATCGATCAGGAACTCAATATTATGCTGAAGACAGCAACGCAGAGAACAGTTTAAGCAAATTGACTCTACACATTACGACATCCAACACAACAAACGAAGTCTTCCAGCACTTTTGCAGATTGTTTCGTCCATCTTTAATCGCGACCACGGCCAAATTACCTTTGAACGTAAATATGTTATTGGAAAGCTCCTCTAGACTACTATTTTTAAAGAAGTACCGCGGGATGAGCTCATTCATAGATACAATCATTTTCACAGTCAGCTACTTACTACTTGCAACAGGAGTCAACTAAGAGACTCCTGTTGATGCTATACAGATTTTGATTGAAGAGAAATACCGCTAACTTACACTGTAAAGGCCTTTACAAATCCTCTATAGCCTTGGTAACAGCATAGATGCTGAGATATATTTTAGCAAGTACAACATAGTAATTAATGACAAAAGGAAAGACTTAAGAATGATAATGTGGAGACTACTAGAGTGTTAGTTATTAACTAAGAATTTTGATACTTACCTATGCGAGTAAGTAAAATTGTGATAATTTTTAATAAATGCAAAATTTTTAAATTTTTATATTTTTTTCTTGCGAAGAAATGCGAAATTTTATATATTGTAAATTTTCTAGCGAAATTTCGATATTTTTTATGCAAAATTTACGTACCCCTAAACATATGGAGTCAGCCCTCAACGTATTGGGGTTAACGTCACGGTCTACGATGGTGTGGGCTTAGGTTCGAATCATCCAAAGGAACACATGGACATTCCCATTCTGTATCCTCATAGGAAAGCGTTGTGGATCACCTATAGGATTTTCTCATAATTAAGTAGTCAACGAATCAGCTGTATGGATGAATTAATGTCTTCAGGATAAAGTATATGTTACGTTGAAATGAAAAGAATGGATGTCATTTATTAAAGCAGACGTTCGTAGACCACTTCCCATTTCACATTATTCTGTACTATGCGAATATTTACGTTTATGATCAGGAAAAGTATTGACGATGTTTAAGTCGATTTAATATTGCTTTTATATCTTCTTTTAATCAAAGAAGGTTTTTTAGGTTTTTTTTTATTATACCTCTTTTTTTTAAATGTGTTTTCTTGGAAAATGTGCACTCATTTAAAGGATTTTTTAAATTTAAATTACACTGTTAGTAATCATATTTATATTTTATGTTTGCTAATTGGTTTTTAAGATTCTCTACCTTTGAGGCTGAATTAATCCGTTTCTTTAATGAAATTTGAAACCTTCTATATCAAAAGCAAGCAATAATATGGCCATCCTAAAATAAAAAAGCTGGCATAACTATGGTATTTAGCAATTCATAATAGAAAGGGGCCAGTGGAAGTGGTTTTATTTGTCAATGATCTGGGTAAGTGGAACCCGTTTGCATAACACATAATTACTTTTCCAACTACATTTGAACCATGAACCAGAGGCTTATTGATTGTTTCTAACATATTAAGCCCATATTACAGAATACGTGTAACTGATTAGTTAGAAGGGGCAAGGTAATTGTAACATAATGGCCATGACAACTTTTAGGCAAAGATGAACAATTGATGAAAAAGAATTTTTACACTTGGCAAGAAAATCTTTTTAAAAATGCCATCCCACAGGTCCAGGGTTCAACCCTGTGACTGGGCAAGGTCGATTCAGCCTTTCATCCCTTCAGTGGGTCGATAAAATGAGGACCAAGCATGCTTGGGAACTAAAATCTGGGGGTCCCACGTCAGGTTTACCACCTGACTGAGACATATGCTGTATGGCACCCCAAGCCCACGGTTACGAAAGCGGAGATGGGTACCGCTGGCCCTGGTCCACATCGGACTGTTGCGCCGTGAGTTTAAGTTTAAATATCAGTAATAATTTTCAGAATATTGCTATAAATCTATCAGTTCCAAATCAGGCTTGATGGTGACTGTGGTCTTAAATGTGACCTTATAAGATTCTCTCAAACCTAGAATTTTCAAGGTCTGCCTGGAATGTTTCTGAATTGCCACATCTCGCAACCCTCCACCCAGTCTGTTGCTAAGAGACATCGCGCTGGTTGTTGCCCAGTGACGAGGTAATGATTGTTTGATCTCTAATATTAATAGCTGTTTTAAGAAACATGATAATGCCCCTTTAATACCTGAAATTTAGAGAAGGACATTACGGTAAAGATTAATCCATTCAATGATCAGGAGAACTAAGTGACGCCAGGATAGACTCGAACCTTACGGGGCTTGATTTATTGATACCTACGTTCTAAAATCCAGGCGGAAACTTACCAAAAATGCGGATGTGAATGTTGTTAACCAAGTCTAATTATTTACCTTATAATTCGAACCATTTTGAAAAGATTTCTGTTAAGAGCATTTTGAACCCTGTAGTTCTAAACGAATCCCTTGGGGATAGGTGGCTCTTCAGGGGTGCTCAGACTACAAGGTACTTCAGTGGCGGACAGGTTTCGAAGATCTCATTTGGGCAACAGATCTCAAGACTTTGGAACACAAAAATAATCTTTGGAGAAGAAAATACACCAAGAGTAGAAAGGCCTGGTTTCTGAATTCAGATGTAATTAGTGAAAGATACAGTGTGCGCTGAAATATTCGAATATAAAGCCAGGATACGAAAATACACAAAAATGACGCTTCTTAATATCCATAGCAAAAATCTAAATTTGCCAGTAGACTCGGACTTAATGTTATAATGCTAACTAAACCTGAAAAGTCTTGGGAGCGAATACATTATTTGCAAATCCCAAATGTGATATCCATCAATTTTTTTAAAATTTACTATTCACAGGTAGAGTTAGCATACTGAATACTCTTTCAATGAAACGCAATTGAATTTTTACTATATGGTTACTCACGAGGCTGCAGATTCAATAGTAATCACTGACATACATGTGCTTAGAAAAGAAGTTTCTCATAAAAGTACTTCTTATAATCCAAATATTTTTCTAACTGTATTATTCTCAATACTTTTATCTCGTTTACTTCAGCAACTCGATTCCACTGGTTTTTCTCGCCTTACCTCGCTGTATCCATTACGTTTATTTGCTTCGCTGGAGTACTAGATCCTTTTAAGAAATAGGTGTAAGCCACAAATACTGTGTTTGGTTTCACGCCTTTTTTTTGGGCACACATATATAAGTACGGATTACAAAAAAAAAAAAAAGAAATGTTTCATTAGCTAAAAACTGGCTTAGGACTTGTTCCTACGATAAATGCATAAACAAGTACAACACTTTTCTACCGTGCCGTAGTTACGTACCTGTCAATAACTTAATACAGATTTTTTTTGGCCATTTGCTATCTCTGACAGAATATATTTAAAATTGCTTGCAGGGTATGTTCATAAAATTTTATACAATGATCTTTGATTCTGTTACATCAAGCATGCTTTAGGATTTTGATTTAGAGAAACAACGCCTTAAATATTTCATTTAAAGCAAAAATTATTCTCTTTTTTTGACCTTATAAAGTGGTTACAAATTTTATAAATAATTTTCATAGCCAATTTTTCTGTACCACGAGGTTTTATACACTGTCATTAAATTTTTATAAGCATTTCCTACGTACAAAACTGAAAAAAATGGGAAATAGAGCAAATGGTCTATTTCACTTATAAAAGACTTAATATAATTTTAATTTTAGACATGAAGACACACACACACACACACAAACAAACAAACAAACACACACACACACACACACACACACACAAACACACACACATATATATATATAGTATACATACAGGGTGTCCTATAAATGCCACCCAAACTCTGCACAGCCAGATTCCTCGTTGGGAGTACATAAAAAATGCCCAAAGTATTGTACCTGTACGATCCATAGTTTTCGAGAAAAACACGAAAAACAAACTATGACGTCACATCCGGTGCAATTAAAAAACACTTTATTTGACACATTAACAGCAGTATTTGCAAATATTTCTAAAGGCAGGTGTTCAAAGTGTCCGCCGTGCATATCGAGGCAGGTTATGCTGTCTTCCAACATCGTGACGACTGTGTGCCGAGCATTTCAGAGTCAGTCGTCCAGCCTGCTGCTGACTTTCGCATCGGGGGGACGGCGTAGCGGATATCGACGGGCATACTCCCTAGCAGTTCGTAAGGCATTTCCATTAGATTGGCCGTAGATCAAATACATGTCGTAATATTCACGAACGGAATACACGATCACCATGCAAGATGCAGCCTTTTCTATACGAGTTAAACGACGGCTTGACGTCATTCCACGGAGCGTGAATACATGACGCGATATGCACAGCGAAAATTTTGAACATCATCGTCGGAAAAGATATGCAAATACTTCTGTTGATGTGTCAAATAAAGTGTTTTTACTTGCACCGGATGTGACGTCATACTTTGTTTTTCGTATTTATCTAGAAAACTATGGGTCGCACAGGTACAGATCTTTTACAGTATTTTTTATGTACCCCCAACGAGGAATCTGTCTGTACAGAGTTTGGACGGTATTTATGAAACACCCTGTATATATATATATATATATATATATATATATATAATATATATATATATATATATATATATATATATATATATATATATATATATATATATATATATATATATGAATAAGAAAAAGATGAAAGAGAAAACCAGTAATAGATCTGTCTGTAACTGAGAATCCAATATCTCCATGGTTGCAAGTTTTGTGACGTCAGTCATCTTGCGGTTACATGTTCTTAACTTCTACTCTGTCTAGCGCCAGGCTTGGTGTTCTTTGGTTAAGTACTATTATTCAATTTTTAATCAATTCTTCTGTGTTTTATGGATTCTACGGTATCTGAGTGTGTTTATTGTATAGATCATACTCATCGGAAACAATCCATTGGTTTTTAGACAGCATGGACAACGCTGATGAAGAAATGCTGTCTAAAACCTCTTTCTTACTTTTCTTTTCATGTTATTTGTTCCTAGCTGCAAGTAGCTTTAGGGCTATTACTGGTTTTCTATATCATCTATTTCTTATATATATATATATATATATATATATATATATATATATATATATATATATATATATATATATATATATATATATATATAAAATCTGTAATGTGATTTTTCTATAAAGATAAGTTAAAAAAATATCTCTTGCTCTAAAACAAGTTTAACCTTTTATGTACCAATCACTGGGGACACTCGTTAAGATTTTATGAAATATTCTATTGATTCCCTCATTTATATGAAAAAGTTTAAACAGCGTTAACTTTGAGTATAACCCGTAGAGACAATCATTATTTTTGCTGTTCGCACTCATACCCGTTGATATCTACTTCTCTAAAACTGGTTGCCATTTTAGATTTCTAATGTACATTTGAAGTTGGTATTTAGTGTCATAAGGCGCTCTGGTGTTGTGAGTTTAGGTTAAGTTTATGTATTAGAGTGAATATGCATGTAAATCTCTATGGGCATTCACCCTTTTTACAAAACACCGACGACGCACACACACACACACACACAGACACACACTCACACATATATATATATATATATATATATATATATATATATATATATATATATATATATTTTTTTTTTTGAACTATATTTTGACAGTTCAGTTATGTTTTGACATATATATATATATATATATATATATATATATATATATATATATATATATATAATTTGGGTCTTGGGCGAATTTTTGGTACAGCGCGCTGGCTTTCGGTGCTGAGGGTGCTCGGATCGAATTCCGGCGTTGCGCCACTAAATTGCTTCCGTTTGTGTCGTCCCTTCGTAGAGGGTAATGCTGGTTCACCTATATGGTGCCCCCATAAAAAAATGGCCATCAAAACTGTGGTGTATTATAGAGGAATGTCTTCACGACAAGGACTTCCGCATTAGTAATATATATATATATATATATATATATATATATATATATATATATATATATATATATATATATATTATTTACTGATACATTATTCATATTAAGGCCAATTTTCTATTAAATCAATCAAATATAGATAGTTTAATAATGCATGGCATATTTTGGGTCATTAATTGCAAGATATATAGATTATTATTTATTTTCAATCTGTAGGGGGGATCTGTAGGGGGGATTTCAATCTGTAGCTCGGATCGAATTCCGGCGTTGCGCCACTAAATTGCTTCCGTTTGTGTCGTCCCTTCGTAGAGGGTAATGCTGGTTCACCTATATGGTGCCCCCATAAAAAAATGGCCATCAAAACTGTGGTGTATTATAGAGGAATGTCTTCACGACAAGGACTTCCGCATTAGTAATATATATATATATATATATATATATATATATATATATATATATATATATATATATATTATTTACTGATACATTATTCATATTAAGGCCAATTTTCTATTAAATCAATCAAATATAGATAGTTTAATAATGCATGGCATATTTTGGGTCATTAATTGCAAGATATATAGATTATTATTTATTTTCAATCTGTAGGGGGGTTCCGTAATTGTTAATAACTGTAGTCATTTTCTTAATTCTTTAATGTGACAAAAGAAAATTTTTCCTGAATTTCCCTCGGATTTTCAGACGAATTGAAATCAATTTATTGTATGATGCAATGTGAATATGCGATTGATATCAATTAAACGAAATATAGACGAATTCATTGCTAGGATTTTCAGATGAAATGGAATCAATTGTTGCACGATGCAATGTGAATATGCATTTGATGTCAGTTGAACCAAATGTAGAAGAATTAAATGATACGATTTTCGGACGAATTGAAATAAAATCGTTGAATGATGAAATGTGAATATGCAGTTGATGTCTATTAAGCGAAATGTTGAATAATTCAGTGATAAGATTATCGGACCAATTGAAACCAAATCATTGAATGATGCTATGTAACTATGCATTTGATATCAATTAAATCAAATGTAGAAGAATACCGTGATACGATTATCGGGTGAATTGAAACCAAATCATTGAATGATGCAATGTGAATATTCATAAGATGTAAATTAAACGAAATGTAGAAGAATCCAGTCATGATATTAACGGATGAATTGAAATCCCTTCATTGTATGATGCAATGTGAATGTGCATTTGAGGGCAATTAAACCAAGTGTAGAAGAATTTGGTGATACGATTACCGGACGGATTGAAATCCAATTATTGAATGATGCAATATGAAATTGCATGTGATGTCAATGAAACCAAATTTAAAGGAATTGAGCGCTACGATTATTTTTCAAGCTTAACAAGCGAGTTATTCATATTTAAGCAAAATTAAGGGTTTTTACTAGATATCTATCTGAAACGACCCACTGTTTTATTAAATGCACGTGTAGCAGAGAAAGAAAAAAAATCTTAACGAACATAGATGAGTCTTGACAGTTCATTTCGTACAAATGTTGCTGAGTCAAGATATCTGTTTTCTTCTGAGATAAAAAGTAAAAGAAAATAGCGCGAAGTTCACTCTAGGAAAAAAAAAAATCCTACATTGCCAACCTCAATGAAATTTTCTCTTCTATTTACCTTTATGAAGGCAAATAAATTGTGTTAATAAATTAGGAATTAAAAGGATTATGGAGGATTTCGGAATTTATTTTTCAGTATAAAATAAATAAATGAAAAATTATTTTGCTTCCACTTTCAATAAAAGAAATAAGCATTTTTAAAAGCTAAATCATATGAGGCGTTGAAAGGCAAAGTGGCGTAAGTCACATTTTCAACTTTTTTCATTTGAGGGCAAATATGTAATCCCCATGTTCAATTTATAGTGGAATTGTAAATAGTTATTATTTGCAGTATTGTAATAACTGTTATGAATTATAATTTGTCAATTTATGGTGGAATTTTTCGTAGTTTTTGCAGTTAAACTCTTTGACTTACACCACTTGACTTACTGACACACCACTTTACCTTTCACCGCCTCATATGCACGTGTCTATTAATATTATTTACTCATAGAGAATGTGTGTTTTTATAACTTCATACAACGATAAGAACATTGCGAGTTTCCAAGATTCAGGTGACACTAAGGTGTATAAATTTAGTAAATATTTTAATCAAATGCAGATGATAAAAAAAAGTATAAAGAAGTATTGTTTTGCTGTTGTTTGCGAATATAAAGAGGATTGCAACTGTTTCATAAAAAGGAAATTGCGTAATTGTATATCCCTTCTCTTTTTCAATGTGTTGAACTGAGAATATGACACTTTTATTCCAACCGGAATGTCTACGAAAACATTATCGATATCATATGTGACAGAGAGACTTAAAAGTAAATTGATGCATATTCGAAACCTTTTCTGCATATGACGTGATAATTGGATACACCAGAATCGATTGCATTTTAGTTTTTAAGAATAACCATCCCATTCACGCCGAACGAAAATTCTCAGTAAGGTAAAGTATTTTTTATGAAAGTAATTCCTTAACTATAATTTAAAACAATTTTATATGATTTTTTTAAATGCTATTTATATGAACAACTCTATTAATTTAAGGGGACTCACGACTTTTAAGTCGAGGAAATAAGGCTTATTTTCATACTTTTTGACTCTTTGTAACTATTTTAATTTACTCCCAATTTTTCCAAATTTTATGTATATGATAAATTGATATATTTGTTTTAATAAATTAATTTTCATCTCTCAAAATAATTTTAAATAATTTTTTTTTAAATGCTTTAGTTATACCTAGTTTTTTAAGCATTTTTATCGTATATTGGCTTGCGAGCAGAACTTTGAAATTAATTTTACACTTAAATGTATAATTCCTGTTTTATATTTAAAATAAATAATTCAAAATAGAATTGAACATAAAACATTCAACACTAAAATATTTTTTAAATTTTTTTTAAAAACTGCTCAAAACATACTTAAAATTTCCTTAAATTTTTGCATTAATTTACCCCCGAAAAAAATAACAAAATATGCAGCGATTGCAATAATTGTAGTTCAGACGCAATAAAATAACACGATTATGCTGTGATAAAAATTTCACGGAATTACGCTTCATGGTTTTTGAGATATCAGTTGCGGAATGATGCAAAATTACATTTTGAGAAAAATGAGTTTAAAATTTTTCTTACCATAAACTTGATCAGTAATTAAATATTTAGAATATCAATATCTCCGGAAGCTAAGCGGAATATTTTCATGTGGTTTGCTTTATTTTGTTCAGAAATGATCAGGCTTTAACATATGTTTTACAGATTTTAGGGTAGTGAGTCCCCTTAAGGGGATGGTGGACCTTTCAAAACGATTTTTGAAATTTTTACCACAGAGATATGAAATTTTGTATATATATATATTCATTAAAGTATAACAATATTAAACACCTTATAAAATTTTATAAATATTTAAAAAATATATATTTTATAATTAAAATAATTTAAATTAAATTACCCTTCTTTAAAATGCTCCTTGCGACTCAATTTTAAACTTTTCCCCTTAATTTTGCATTTATATTGCTTATAAAGACTTTCTGAACAAAGTTATGTATTTTTTTGTACTTTCGTTGAATAGTTAATTTTTAGAAAATATTTTTATGCTTGTACTCTGAATTTTCGCGAAATTTTTGTTCTTTTCTACACTAAGGTTAAACTTTTATAACCTAAATGACCTCGAATCCTAAAATGGATACATAACTTTATTTTGATGTATTACAGGAATCTTTATTATAAATTTCATAAAATTTCGTCAAAAATTATGACGCGAGGAGCATTTTAAAGACTTGCAAATCTGGAAATTTCTTATTTTGAGAAAAAGTCATTTAAAAGATAATTTTTTATCTACCTTCAATACTTACTACTCTAAAGCCACCAATTTTTCATTTTTCTTTTCACTACATATTTTAAATGCATTTCATTCCAATATTTACATGTTTTTAAAATATTAATACACCCCCAAAAAAATTCCAATTTTTGCTCGATTTTTGGTAATTTGAAAGTCCACCATCTCCTTAATGAACAAAATACAGTTTGTCCGCACTAAAAGTATCCAAAAGTTATGGCTTATTTTTACGGAACTACCCATTAGAATTAAAAAAATATATATTTAAATAGAAAGGACATCTCACCAAGATTTAATATCAATAGATTTCGATGTGTGCACCTGTTGTAGCACGACAAAAGTCTAAAGGGTAATCTAGTTCTTTCCAAGTGACGAATTATTCTCCAAGTTATCAGGCTCTCCAAGTTATTAGACGAATTACTTGAATGATCCGCTTCTTCAATTCATCCACAGTTTCAATTTTTCAATTCCTACTATTAGTTCACACTCTCTCTCTATATATATCTTGTTCAAATTTTTAATCGTTAATAAAAGTGCTTTTTATTCATCCACTCAAGTTCAAATACATTTTTTTAATCTTGTAGTGGATGACACTTGATGTTAATACAGTTTTTTCAAATATTAATTCATCAATTAAATTTAATTAATCAATTATAGTTTTAGACCATATATATCTTGTTCAAATTTTCAATCGTTAATAAAAGTACTTTTTATTCATCCACTCAAGTTCAAATACATTTTGTTAAACTTGTAGTGGATGACACTTGATGTTAATACAGTTTTTTTAAATATTAATTCATTAATTAAATTTAATTAATCAATTTTAGTTTTAGACCATATATATCTTGTTCAAATTTTCAATCGTTAATAAAAGTACTTTTTATTCATCCACTCAAGTTCAAATACATTTTTTTTAAACTTGTAGTGGATGACACTTGATGTTAATACAGTTTTTTCAAATATTAATTCATTAATTAAATTTAATTAATCAATTTTAGTTTTAGACCTAGAGCGTCTCTTGCTCTTGAATAGTAATTTCCCTCTTGTTACTGTGTAAACGGTAGCACTGCGGTATCGCGGGCTTCTCCCGTCCAGTAGGTTGCGAGATTGAATCCCCAACCTGACAAACTTTTTCTCTCTCTTTCCCCCCCTCCTAATCTCGCACAGTAGGTTCTGGCAGGCAATTCTTTTTTTCAATTCCTACTATTAGTTCACACTTAAATTTTTCTTTGTTGACCTAAGTAGGAATTGACTTTAAATTTTTTTTAATATATTACTTTTTTGTTTATACACAAAATTTTTGTTTATACACTAATAACTTCTGATATGCTACGAAACACTTGGAGAGAACTGGGTTACCGGTTTAGACGTTTGTTGGTTTATTATTGGCTTAGACGTTTGTCATGCTGCAAAAGGTTCACGCATCGAAATCTATTGATATTAAAACTTGGTGAGATGTTCTTTCTATTTAACTATTTTTTTAAAAATTATAATGGTTAGTTCCGTAAAAAAAGCTATAACTTTTGGATACTTTTAGCCCTGACACCCTGTATTTTAATTAAATTCATTACCTTTAGTTTTGATTTTTATTTCTTTCCTAAGTATAGAAAAATAGCAGATAAAGATACAAGAAATTTCATTTTCTATGTTTTTCTTTAGAATTGCTCTATGTGATACATTGTTTTGATGTTGGTGTATAGCAAATTGGAGTGATTGGAGCATCATACCTTAACCAAAATGCGGTTTTTAGAATCATTAAAGGCTGAGCACATGTCATATAATGTGAAATTTATGAAATACATCTGTATAAACTGTATAACGCTCTCCTCGTTGTACTGAGCTCGTTGTTTTTAATTTTAAAAGTTTTATACTGATGTCACTTGAACAATAAGAAAAGATGAAAAAAGGGAAAAATCTATTTTCAATATTTATGAAAGACACTCATTTTTAGAGGTTATCTTTTCCAATTCGGCAGACGATTACTTGGACATTATCCTTACCGTCATATGACACCGCGGGTTTGCTGGCCACTTTTCTGGGAGCATCGTATTGGTGGACCAACATTGCCCCCTCCCCCCTATGGGCCGGTCCCGTAATTTTGAACCTAGTCAAGGGACGAGACCAGGGCCCGACTTAGCCTAATTGGGGCCCGGGGCAAAAACTTCTTTGGGCCCCCCCCCCCCTCTGCTTCACTACTTCATTAATGAAGAATCAAACTTTATGGAGGTATTTAAATTTTTCACC
>OU015492.1:215409297-215420283 GCA_907164885.2 Dolomedes plantarius | reverse complement strand
AATTTGAGAACTTGCAGGACACGTCTCGACGAGGACATTGCAACCACGATAAATTTTTCATGCACCAGCCGCCGTTAGTGTACACGGCAATGGATTCGTCAGCGACCGGCATCGAACCACAGCCGTTCAGATCACTGACTCACTGCCTTTGTCAACCGGGCCACTGCGCCCTATAGAATAAGTTGCATCACGTAATATATTTGGTATTATAATATCTCTAATAAAATATATTACATCGTAACAAAACAATTTATCATATTGTAATGGCGTCACGCCATTTTGTCCTGATTTGAAAACTCAAAATCCGTAAAACTTGCAACAAATCCACATGTTCGTTTTAGAATATTTATTTACTTTTGAGCAAACTGAAAATATGAAAAGTTTGAAAACCAAAAGAAATGAGGTCAAACTTCGACAGATAAATTTATAAAGATCCACATGCATGAAATTTTCCGGAAAACAGTGAAATATCAAAATAGGGATGATTTTTGAAATATTATAAAGTTTCTGAAAACTTGTCGGTAATAATAAAAATATATATTATATATTATGATATAAACATAACTATACATAATGAGAAATAGGAGAAATATGGCTTCAGATTCTCTCCTTACAGTTTCTTGCAATTTCTTATTATGTAGGTCGTTAATTCCCTCACTCAATTATTAAGCATTCGGGACATTAAGTGTATTTCTTTGTAGACGAGATATCGCACCGTATGTATAAAACTTACTCCTACAGATTTATTTTTGTAATATACTTGCAGAAATGATCACTACAGTACATTAATAATACAAATCATATAAATACGACTTGAATGTAAATGAAATAACTTGTCACAGTTTTTCAATGAAAGGTAGATGACTTGTCATCAGAAAAATATTTTTAAAAATACGAAATAAAAAATTTAATGTCCAAAATATAAATTATGCTGTAGTATAAAAAATTAAATTGTTGTTTCTAGAAATGCAAAAAAATATGCTTTAATCAGATAACGATAACTGCGAGTAATAATTCTATATCTTTTTTTTGTTGTTGTTCATTATAAATGATCTGTTTATCTGATATGAATTATAAATTGTATGAGGAAATAACTGTTCTTTGTAATTTCCGGTTCTATGTGCATAATAACAAGTGTACATTAGGGTGGTTCGAAAAAATCGATTGTTTTTATTTCGGAATGGCGTTACCTCTCAAAAGTTGTAGTTTGGTATCCTCAATTGGGGAAAGAAAAAAAAAATTCTAAGTTGACATCTTCAGTTCGCGCATGAGGCTGAAAGTTTGAAAAAATATGTTAAAAATTGAAATTTTCCCAAAAAAATAATATTATTTTTTTTGTAATTTTGTATAATGCAATAGCCATAAATTGTCAGTATATAGCGTAGTTTAAACCTAAAAAAATATTTTATAGTTTTTACATAATATTTTTAGTTCGCGCATACGTCTTAAATTGGGCTAAAATCGCCTAAAATTTGAAATTTGCGTGTTTAATATACAATAATACACACATGACATATTTACGTTTCAAAATTATTTTTAAAATTCCAAATTTGTTGAATATAACCTTTTATTACAGTATTATACGTACAGGTATAGTTACACACACATTTATATGTATATAATAACATTGCATGTCATAGCTAATTACAGAATGATTTATAGATTTTACCTATTTTTTGTGTCTTTAAGATTCCTCAGATGTGTTGGGCATTGTTTTAAATTGAGATTTATAGTCAAACTAGCTGAAAACCCGCACTTCGCTACGGAGTACATTCAAAGTAAAAACATCGGTGAATGTATGCAATTAATGCCAATATATATATAATAAATACGACGATCAATAAATATAATTGATGTAAAATATATATATATTTATAAGAAAATCGTAAGGGATATTTTTATAGACAAAATAATGTAGAAGAAGATATTCAAATTAAATCTAATATAAAGAATACTAAAGAATATAGTACAGTTTCTAGAACATTTCTTTTACTGTATTTTAATATTTTTTTGGATAATGTCCAATCGTCTGCCGCATTAGCAAGAAAAAAAAATTATTTTTTGTCTATTTAGTTTTTATGCACGTGACGATAAATTTATTTAAAGTACCAGCGGTTTGGTCTGTGCGTTGTATGTCAGTCAGTCAGTGAATGAATGAATGAATGAATGAATGAATGAGTCAGTTACGGAACTGTTTTATATATATAGATGATGGCGTAGTTGACCTTGAGAGCAAATTTGTCCTTATGAAACCATCCCTGTTCTCTTCTCCACATACTTTAGTACAAGATTCTGTTACGAGCTTTACAATTCTTTCCACACTTTGCGTGTGGCAAGGAAATTTAATTAGCTCGAACTCTGGGAGAACATTAGTATTAATAAGTTCTTCTAGGCTTTGCGTTGCCACATTGCTCCTTATTGGAGGAGGTGTAAGTTTGCACTTGGACCAGTCAATAAGTTGAATGTAATTTAAAGCTGCAAAATTGATGGTCGGTGGTTGAAAAGTTCGCACCGATTTCTCTTTTGGTTCTTGTTTTCTTGCTTTTAGCATTCTTCGAAAAGCTAGCTGTCTTACGTGCACTCTCTCATCTAGTACCATTGAAATTAGAAGATTTTCGGGATGACAAAAATACGCATTCCTCTGAATGACAGGATCAATTATTTTACGCAACCTGTCGGGAAGCTGTCTTGTCTTCTGTACTAATTTAAACACGTGAACTGCTCCATACTTTACAGAGGGATGCATTTTAATTGCAAATCATACTGGAGCGTATATCTTCATAATATAGCTGACCAGCAGTTTAATTTCGTCAGAAGGTTTTACTTCAGAAATATACAGTCTTAAGATCCTATTTCCACAAGTTAACCACCTAGCGTTACTAAGAGGACCAGGATCTTTCACATCGACATTTGGCGCACACTCTCCTGTCTTGACTGTTCGATAAATATTAAGTAAATACTGTTGGTCCTTGCCTAAGTCAGTTTTGGTCACATTTATCTCCTCACTATTAATCCTTTCAAAATTAGCAACAGGGAATTTTTCACAGTTAGTCAACTTCTTGCCAATTTGTCCTGAGAAACTTGTGGGTCCTGTAGTATCACCATCTACACTTTCAAACAAATGTCTATACGGAAGTTCATTGAAATGTAATAAACATATAAACCATTGTAAAGGACGACCAAGTTTAAGACCAAGGTTACGAATAACACCGTTTTTCCATCCTGTGTTAGTCGCTGTTCCGTCACATCCAATTGCAACAAGCTTAACATAATCAAAGTTATTGCTTTCTAAATAGCAAAAGATGCTATTAGCTATTTCACTTCCAGTGGCACTTGGAGGTGTCAAATGTCCCAGATACTTTCCACCAGGCTCTTGAACCATGCTGATGTGCTCCTCTTTCTTTAGTCTGCGATACATTTTGTTACCGTTCTTTTCCTGATAATAAGTGTTATCTTTTCTCTCGCCAAAATACAGTCCACGTAACTCTACATTTGGAGAGTCTGATTGTAAAGAGTATCGAATTTTATGTTTTTCTCGTCTGATCTTACTCTTATCTATTACTAGAGACATATCTCCTTCATTTATCATGCTTACATCTTGCAAAACACAGGAAGCAATAGCAGCAGTGGCTCTCTCGGATATCCCATATCTATCGTTTATTAATGCTGTTGCAGGAAGCTTAATTCGCATTTCCGATGTTGACGGCAAACTGTCACATTTTGCATCGTGACTCTCAAACTGGCTATTTTGGGCAGAATTTATAAGAGTATCTCTTTTGCTAGCTTTAATATCAGGTTCAGCAATCTCGTTTTTATTTTCACTTTGCATTCTTTTATTTCTTTTTGCGATATTATTAGTCTCTACTCTATCCAAAGTGCCAATAAATTTTAAACGGCCATTTCGCTGGTCGTACAAAAAATCTCTCTCAATAATAGGGATCTTATTTCCTTTATCACATTTACAATCCATAATTACTTTATAGCTACAGGAGATAGGCTTCTTACCACACGAACACGCAAAATTCATTCCACACTTGCAGGAAGCAACATCAAAAAGTTTGGACTTCGCTTCATTAATAAAGTGATTGAGTTTAGTCTTGAAGTTAAATTTATCTTTATCACGACTAAATGACTTTCTTAAAGTGTAGTACTTATTACGGTAATCCTTTATCAATTTAACAATACGTTCATGACCTTTGGTACGATTGACCGTTGGTATAGAAGATTTACAGTAAAGTTCTTCTATTTAAGCAGCAATGCAATCTGAAATCTTTGAAAAGGCTTCGTTTTTTACAGATTTTGATGTTTCTTCAAAACTAGCTAACAAAACATCTGCACATGTGGGTAAAACACTTTGACTTAACGATTTTGGTGCACCGAAACACGGAGAAACACTTAAGCGTTTACAAGTTTTCGGGCGTCCCATTATTTATTATTTGGAGAACGGAGAACAATATAACAAAACTTGAGCATAAAAATCTCCAATAACTTTACAAAATAATCCACTTAAAGCAAAATACGCTGCACTTTTTGATTCACTTACAGTTACAAATTAAAGATGTAGCTTGCTTAACGAAAACTAACTGACTGACAAAGTGACAGCAGAGCCTTTGAACTGTCTACTAGAATGTGTCTACTGTCTAGACAAGTCGGCGGTGGAATAAGAATGCGACGGCGCGGCGCCAACTTAGCGCTTGCCGGTCAGTTACTGTTGTTCAGTTTTTGACATTTTTTTTTCAAATTTTAAGCCTCATGCGCGAACAGAATATATCATCTAAAAGTTATGATTTTTTTAGGTTGAAACTACGCTATATACTAACAATTGTTGGCTGTTGCATTATAAAAAATTACAAAAAAACTAATTTTATTATTTTTGAAAATTTCAATTTTTAACATATTTTTTCAAACTTTCAGCCTCATGCGCGCACTGAAGATATCAACTTAGAATTTTTCTTTTATTTTTTTCCCCAATTGAGGATACCAAACTACAACTTTTGAGAGGTAACGTGTTTTCGAAATAAAAAAATCGATATTTTCGAACCACCCTAGTGTGCATGCGTTATATAGTCAAGCGCAATGCACGTAAATGGAAATCCTACTATAAGAATATAAAATCAATATTACAATGCCTTATTTGTTTATTTTTTAAATGCTCTTTTGTTTATTTTTTTGTTCTGTTGGATGGTAATGCAAGCTTTATACGAATAATTTCTTTCTCTCTCTATATATATATATTTATATATATACAGGGTGTCCCAAAACGACCGCATAAACTCTGCACAGTTAGATTCCTCGTTGGGAGTACATAAAAACTACCCAAAGAAGCGTTCCTGTACGATCCATAGTTTACGAGAAAAATACGAAACACAAAGTATGACGTCACTTCCGGTGCAAGAAAAAACACTTTATTGAACATATCAACAGCACGCACAATTTAAAGCAGATGTTCAAAGTGTCCTCCGTGCATGTCGAGGCAGGTGTGAGCACGCCGTGGAATGGCTGCCATCACACGTTGCAGCATCGCGGGGTCCACCGAAGTACAAGCAGCATGCAGACGAGCAACTAAGTCCATTTGTGTTGTCACTACGTCTCGATACACCACTTACTTGAGATGGCCCCATAAGAAAAAAATCCAACGGTGTAAGATCTGGCGAACGTGGCGGCCATAGAACCGGACCCCCACGTCCGATCCAGCGGCCGGGGTATTCCATATCCAGCCAAACACGTACTGGAGCACAGAAATGCGCCGGAGCCGAATCATGCTGGAACCAAAGTCCCTGTATTGCCGCTAATGGTATGTCATCGAGGAACTCGGTTAAGACCTCATTGAGAAACACCAAGTACGGCTGTCCCGAGAGCCGTTCAGGCAACAGATATGGTCCAAGCAGGCAATCCCCGAGTATGCCGGCCCACACGTTAAGAGACCAACGTTCCTGATGTTTCTGCGGCCGGATTGCATGCGGATTGACCTGGGACCACATATGGCTGTTGTGATGGTTGAATACCCCATCACGAGTGAAACATGATTCATCAGTCCACAGGATATGTGCAATGAAACCATTATCTGTGTTCTGTTGCTGCAACAGCCATTCACAAAAGGCCACGCGTTTCTGAAAATCATCTGGTTTCAGACCTTGCGCGGTTGTGTACCGAAATGGGTGTAGCCTCTCAGACCGTAAAAGCCTGTGCGCAGTACTTTTACTCGAAGTCATCTCATGGGCTAATGCGCGTGGGCTTACGTCGGGCGTCTCTTCTACTCGCTGCAGTATTGCATCTGCCTGTGCTACCGTCAAGCTGCTCCGCGGTCTTCCAGTATCGTGAAGATTGGCTGTTGTCAAGACGCTTCCCGTATTTTGCAGTCTGTCGTCCAGCCTACGGATGACGTTAACATCGGGAGGACGGCGGGACGGATATCGACGGGCATACTCCGTAGCAGTTCGTAAGGCGTTTCCATTACATCGGCCGTACATCAAGTACATGTCGCAGTAGTCACGACCGGAGTACATGGCCACCATACGAAGACTACCGGTAGCTGCAAGATGCAGCCTTTTAAATACCAGTTCAACGGCGGCTTAACGTCATTCCATGGCGCGCGCGTATGCATGACGCGATATGCGCGGCGAACATTTTAAACATTATCGTCTGGAAAGATATGCAAATATTGTTGTTGATATGTCCGATAAAGTGTTTTTTTCTTGTACCGGCAGTGACGTCATACTTTGTTTTTCGTATTTTTCTCGAAAACTATGGATCGTACAGGAACGCTTCTTTGGGCAGTTTTTCTGTACTCCCAACGAGAAATCTAGCTGTGCAGAGTTTATGCGGTCGTTTTGGGACACCCTATATATATATATATATATATATATATATATATATATATATATATATATATATATATATATATATATATATATATATAAAGTAATAATAACACCCCATCATTATTAATTGTTTCTTATCATCTTTTTTACTTAGCGCGTATTCTAAATTATTCTTTTTTCAGTAAAGTATAGTCCCTCTTTCAAAATTGATCTAGTAATAAACGATAACACTAACTAGTTCCTCCCTTAAGGCACGTGCTGAAAGTCAGGTGCCTCTCATTCAGGATGACTAAGAAATCACGCGCCTTGCATAGCATGATCCAAATCTTGAATTATAGCTCATGTGGTCAAGTCGTATGATCGGCCCTGGCCAATTAAATAAATGCTAACACCTAGCGTCACATTAGCGCCCCCACGTTGTAAAAGATGGGACAGATGATTTTTGCGCTCTCTGCTTCCTCGCTTCTCTTGTCAACCTTGTCCTGTCTTCGTGCTGCTTCACTGTTGTCCAATACCACGATGTAAAGTCTGTCTTCTGAATGCGCACCCGACGATACCGGTGGCGTTGTTATTGTGTGAGTTCAGTTGAAGAGGTACCTGTACTTTGCTGAATAATATTTGTCTGCAGAATAATCTGGAATAAAATAATACGCGTCGCATCTGTGTTCTGAGCATTCCTTTAATGCCTCTCCTCTGTGTTGGTTTCTCCTCGCCTATGTGCGTAGTACAATATGTCTGAAATAGTGTTCTTCAGGTCTCTTCTCATCCCTCTGTCTCTACTACAAAAGTGTTGAATCGCGCCCGCGAATTTTGGGTGTATCATCTACTCTACATAGTTTTAGTTAAAAGTTTATCGTGAGTGTAAAGCCGACAACGTTACTTACACTTACACTTAAACTTACTTACTTACTTACACACACACACACACACACACACACACACACACACACATATATATATATATATATATATATATATATATATATATATATATATATATATATATATATATATATACATATACATACACTATCTACCAATAAGTATTTGGACACATATGCAAATGACGATATCTGCGGTCCTGTATACGTCACGCCCACCGCCCTTCAAAATCATGTAGGAAATAACATTGGTATTAGTCCCATGTAATACGCCACGAGGTGCAGAATTATCTGATTTCGGGAAAGGTGTAATCGTCGGGTATCACAGAATTGGCCAATCCTAAAGGGGTATATCTAACGAGCTGAATTACATAAATTTAACAGTGGCCTATGTGATTCAGAAGTGAAAGGTGAACGACGATTGTCGGAATGTGCCACGAGTCAGCAGACCCACGAAACTAGGAGATAGAGACCGACGGGTGTTTTAAAGGAAATTCGGAAGAACTGCTCCTAACACGTCCTGCGTACTCTAGGAATTTCAACAAGCACCTGTGAGTGTTATTTCGATGAATTTCATCCGCAAGGATTCACATCTACTTGGTTTTCATGTTCCTGCTGCCGACCATACGCCTTTGATCACAAAGTCCAACCATGCTGCTGAGTTTATTTGGTGCAACGCACGTCTATAGAGGACAGTATATCAGTAAAAATGGGTTGTCTGGAGCCACAAATCAAGGATTCCCATCTACCGTTCGGATTGCAGGGTCGAGGGGCTGTCGTCTGCCTGGCGAACGCGTCTTGCAGAATGCATTGTGCCCACACTAAAGTTCGGCGGAGGTGGATTTATGGTCTAGGATGGTGTCTCCCGGTATGAACTGGACCTTTCTTCCAGATTCATGGTAAGCTCAACGACGAAGCCTACTTCACTATTTTGGAGGACAGTGTACTTCTTACGTTGTGGCAGTTTTACGGGTCGGACCCATGTTACTTCCAGGACGACAAAGCCAGCTGTCGTGTTGCAAGATCCAACATGGATTGGTATGATGGCAATGGGGTTAACCCAATGGACTGGCTTTCCCAGAGCCCAGACCCAAACCCTATCAAAAACCTCTGGGACGTGTTGGATCGTCAGATTAAGGGGTGCAACAACCGTCCAAAATCGGTGAAGTAACTTACATGTCTTATCCAAGCCGAGTGGAAGAAAATACCACTAGCCGTCAGACAAGGATTTGTGGAAAGCATGCCCCGGAGGGTTTACGCTGTAACCGCTACTCGTGGAGGCTCTACCAACTATTGAATATGAATAAATTTTGTCTTTCTTTTCTATCACAGGCGTCCAAATACTTATTGGTAGATAGTATATATATATATATATATATATATATATATATATATATATATATATATATATATATATATATATATATATATTCCCACGCTATTTCGATAAAGTCTTTTATGTTATTTTGTAAATAATTGATATAGAAAATAATGAAAAGTACCTTATAAATCTCCTAGAAATAACGAAACAAGGTGCATAAACCAGTTTATATTAAAATGAAGGTGTAGGAACACTCGAAAAGGAAAACATAGTAATTTTTGCATAGAATATATGAATTTGGTATCTCGATTGCATGTATAGTAAAGACGGTATTTTGAAACACAATAAGGATGAGTGAATGACCTACCCTGAAATAAACTAAAAGCTAAAGGAGTTTTTTCCCTTCGCTTGACAGAGGCTACTGGGATATATCGCCGATATCGTCCAACTCATGTCCTATAACAGTAGCACGATGATAGCACAAGTTCATACATAGTCACATATAGTAACGAGAGATATAGTTTACACTTAATATCAAACGCGAATATTGATTGGTTATTATCGCTGCATGAACTCAGCATCATTATGTACGTATCCCGAACTGAAGTGGAACATACGAATTCATATAGCGGCCGTCGCAGTACACTTGAAGGGACTATACTACAGAAGGGACTATCTACCTCTTACACTGTGCCCAGAACATGTGTAATGACGGTCATTCTAGCGACGTACATACCCTATATAAATATTTTAAAAAATCCGTTTTTTTCTATGTAGAGGTAATCACTTGTTTTCGTTATTCCTTTTTCGAAAGCTACGACAAAATTAACGGATAAACATTGCCAATGAAGTCGAAAGTGTTTCAAATAAAACCTAAATTTATAAAGAATCTCAGGGACATTTTTTTTCCTTAAGAATTAATATCACAGATACAACTAGACTTATTCTAAGAAAGAAATATATTGGCAGTATTTTCCAAAGCTTATTTGACAACGTGAATCTTTTCCTCTAGGATGTAAAAGATTGATTACTACATGAAAAGCTAACACTGTCACCAATATAGTTGTTTGTTTGATGGAACTTATTTCATTTTCCCACTTTCTTTTAGCGTATATTAATCTGATTTGAATGTTTTTTTAGTAATTTATATCAATATTTCAAATTGAATTACTGAAGAGTTAATTTGCATAAGGCATCAATGGTCTACCGCAATGCGACAATAAATTTTAAGATCCCAAAACCTCAGTTAGTTGAATAAGAAGTGGTAGGGGAAGTTTTGAACCATTAGAATGATTTCTAGGCTTTAATACCAAAATACTGCAATTGAATAAAACGTTTCCTTCCAGTATTTTACAACCTACAAAAATACTAGTCTTGACACGTTGCTGTAGAAAATATCTCTCCATTTCTCGCATTTGAAACTTTAAAAATTCAGCGGTCATACATATTTATAACATAAGTCACTTTTATGTATTTTAATTTATATCACGTACCATTAACATTTTAATAAATTTTCCTTTGACTGATAAAAAAAACTGAAAAGTAAGTTTTGAAAATTATAAGTGAAGTATATATATATATATATATATATATATATATATATATATATATATATATATATATATATATATATATATATATGTGTGTGTGTGATAATATTACTAACTTCCTCCGCCAAATCTGGCAACCTCTCTGACCTAATTCTATTTTGGAGCTTTTTTGGGAGAGACGCTGTACTGACTCAAAGCGAGTATAATGTGTTGCTTTACTGTTTAATAAATTAGTTTGTTCCTGAAGCCGACCATATTATTTTCCGGCTACGATGCAAGATACAATTTCATGAGATGTCCATCCGGACATTTCATATATATCTATACTTATATATAAAGAGAGAGCGATTTTGTACGTGGAGGGTAATCTCCAGAACCACTTCACCTATTTGAAAAATTCTTTCACTGTTTGA
>OU015492.1:215374297-215404297 GCA_907164885.2 Dolomedes plantarius | reverse complement strand
CCGTATGGGATAGCATTTTAACTTCCACAGGATTTTAGAATATTGTGCAAAAGCGTGGTAAAGCCCTGCAGGTGTGGAAGGCTTCCTCGCAGATCATGAGAACCGCACGATACATGCGTGACGTCACAATATATATATATATATATATATATATATATATATATATATATATATATATATATATATATATATATATATATATATATATACAGTGGAATCTCGATCGATCGTTTTCGGATCCATCGTTTTTCCGTATGTGTCGTTCATTTTATCCAGTCCCATAGATCATATTGCTTTGTTATGTTTCCGCATCTATCGTTTTCTCGCATTTATCGTTCATTTCAAACGGTCCCTTGAAAAACGATAGATCGACATTCCGCGTATACGTGTGTATACGTGTACGTATATATGTGTTTAACAACCAAGCCAACAGAAAAGGTAAAAATTCAAAAGGATATCACAAACAAATAGAAATTAATGTGAATTCAACTGCAGTGAGCGAGAACACGAACTTTTCTACAAGAAATAGAAATTTAAATTTTTATACTTAAAGCTGCAAATAAGCGACCATTTATTAAGGAAAAAATATAACCTTTCAAAATCAAGACTTGTAGATAAACTCTATCTAACATTAATGTCTGCCTCGTGGAAAATCAAATATTGTCATCTAATTCCCCTCCATTTCGTGTGAGCGATATACGCCATGATAAAAGAATATTTAGGTAGAAATTACAGTCATCAATAGGTACACGATTTCTTTAAAGTCTTTCAGAAAGATAAGAATCAATTTCGCCATTTTTCAAAATAATACGAAAAGTCTATCTAAGCAGTATGTTAGAGAAAACATCTATATGTTACCTGAGAAAGAAAACATTTTTTTTGGAAAGCTATCCACATTCCTTACCACGATTCATTCCTTTATAGAATTATTTACGAGGAAGCACATTTTTCCCCCGTTAACTATCATGAGATTAGACAGCTAATTTTCTTCTTGTGTTACAGTGAGAAGGGAACAAAAGAAAGCAAGCTTCAGAGCTAAATAAATCGAAGATTTGAACGAACCGCATGCTGTCATGGCCAATAGGAAAGCTACATGTATTTCAATTACTTGCAAAGATACACTGACAAGTAAATTTCTTTGGGAAATGATGAAACTGGAATCAGATGAGAATCTAAATAAGTAATGGGACATATTTTCTATCTAATATTTCTTTTGCTGGAGAAATATGACTGGAGGAATGGGATATTTCTTCATGTTTTTTCCCCTTTAAAAACAGATACATATTAAAGGGAACTAGCTAATTTTTTTTATATTTAATATACAGTGATTTCCGCTTATAAGAATTACGTTTGTTATTACTGTTTTTGATTCGTATAAGCGGTTGATTCTTATAGCCGAAATTTAGGTTTTTGGACAGGTACACACACACATATATATTCATATATTAGATAATTTACTATAAAATACTCTTTAATTTACGTTAATTATATTTTATTAAAATTATTTTTATAATTTTAAAAATACAACTTAATTTCTAGACCTATAAGTCGATACACATGATTATAGTAACAGAAGAAAAAAATTCAATATTTATTACAACATACCTGCTTAACAGTTTAACATTTCAACTACAGGAAGGGTGCAACAAAAAGTTTTCTATGGTTAGTTTGACGTAATGAAGTTTTCAGGAGGGTCTTTATACCTATTTAAATACCAATAGTCTCAGACCAAGATTCACCTTCTACCTTACATTTCACGGTTTGATAACATGCTGAATCTAATAATGTCACGTTTTTCTAACTGATAGTGGACACTTCCCCGGAGATTTATGTGTTTCAGGGTTCAGGAAGCCGCAACTAGGATATGGGAAGTGGGAAAAAAGAGTCCCTATCTTTGCTTGTCAGTGGAGAAAAGTGAAATCAGATCCGCACGGTTAGGATTCCCCTGGGTCAAACTAATAAGACAGTGTTTAGCTAAATTTCTTAAAGGGAAACTATTATGTTATGTCTAACAAAAAAAGGGATGCATTTTACGACTGTATTCACTCACATCTTATCACTCTTTTTTTAAAAAGAATAAAGAAAAACTTCGTAATTTTTGGAGGGTTTAAGTGGCTTTTTTGGAAAAATGAAAGGAAAGCGAAGAGTGTAAACTGATTCTTAAAACCGGTGGATTAATTCTTTAAAGCGAAAATTGTAACATGAAAATAATACATTTGTTTTTGTTTTTGCGATATTGATTCTTATAAACGGTTGATTCTTATAACCACTCATCACTATATGCGGTGGTTACCGTATACATACATATATATATATATATATATATATATATATATATATATATATATATATATATATATATATATATATATATATATATATATATATATTAAATAATTTATAATGACAAATTATGATTTATAATGATAAATAGCTGTTACTTAATGCACAAACCAAAATTATCCACTTTGATTAATAGTTTAAATATTAAATCAAAATCATAACAATCTATCTTTTCTGGTTTTGTTTCGATATAGTTAAACAGTAAAACATTACATGTAGCAGAATATGCATCACAATATTTTTATGCTCTGATTCATCTCATATTCCTAAAGCAGTGCCGTCATTAAATATGAAGATTTATACGGAAAACATAATATTGTGATATTATCTAATGGTTTTCGGACTATGTGGGAATTTAATACGATGGTTTTTCCATTGAACATTAAGATAATTAATTTATAACTGACTGGTTACAGGTAACTTGCCTGTCACCCCCATTTTTAAACAACGATTCATTACTTTGCGACACCTGTAAAGAATTCTTAATCCAAATATTTCTGCTCTTAAACGATTAGTTCATTAAATTTCGAATACTACATCAGAGAAATAGAAAAGTACTTATCGACTCTGCTCGGGGCATTTTTTAGGCTGGTAGCTCTGAAAAAGCGAATAAATTATGTATATTTTATTAAAAAGTGATCACTATATGAAATTATCTTATAAATGTTGCATCGAGTTGGAGTTTAAAATGATGGTTAAAGTTTAAAAATACAAAAATATTTTCAAATAACTGTGATGCATCGTTGACCTTTTTTCAAAATAATGATTCGTGATTCGCCGTGGAACTTAACTAAATCTTATAAAACAATTTATTTGATAAATCATTAAACGTACGCTAAGTTATGAATATTTCATTACCATAGACATCTGCGCATATCCTCGCGAATATATGTAAAGTCGTTCACAGAAAAATGCAGTTCATACACATGTGATATTTGTTTTCACTATTGCGTTGAAATAAAAACATTCCTTTTCAAGGAAAATGAGAAAGAATAAGACTATCACTGAGGCAGCTGGATTGGTAGAGAAACAGCAGCTGAATAAGCATACAGGAATATCCCTATCTTGCAAAAAAATCGCTGGAAATTGTTTTACATTTATTGGGCGTTTTGAAACCTCCTGAGGAAAAGTCAAGATGAAAATAATTTCATACAAGTGTAATGTCATGTTAACTCGCGATAAGAGTAATTATTAACGACTCTTATCGCGTGGATTGAAAATAAAATTCGCGATATCGTCTCGTGAATGTGTAATTGATATTCAGCCCTTAACTGAGAATTTTAACGACAGCTAAAACAATGTTTCCATAGTGAGCTATGAAAAGCGAATTTTTCATAGATTTCGTTTAAGTAGTAATTATGTTATCTAGCTCTAATTTACTATGGCGGCAATTTTGAGCTATTTCGTTGCCTTTTCACCCTGCTAATGCATTTTTGGAATATTGGATAGTATATTAGTTAAAATTATAGCTTTATTTACTATAAACAATTTATTTAGAAAATTGGCTGAAAACTTTTTTTAAAATGTATACAAATTATATACAATTCAATTACTTAACATTCAGCTTTTACAAAATATTTGCTTTTAGAAATATTAATGGCAATCTATGAAAAGTTTATTGCCTAAATTATAAGAGCACCATGCATTTACTTCATAGAATGGAGTTGGACATTACTCAAAGAAGGATTTCAAATATTCCATTATAATTTTGGTGATAATAATAATAATAATAATTGAGGATTTAAGCAGCTTTTTTTTATCTTCAACATACCAAAATCCAATAATACAGGCATTGCATCTAAACAAAGGAATCCATGACAGGAATCTATAAAAATATATATATTTCCTTTGAATTAATAACATAATAATGCTTTAATTATTTCGATACTCCAACAGGTGCTATTGTTCCAGATAAAAAATAATAACCAGTATAACTCCAGGCAGTTATCGTTGTACGATTATTTTACGTGAACAAATATGAGAAATCATAAAAATTTGATATCGTTTAAATATTGAGAGAAATTCATCACTAGCCATAAATTTATCAAAACAAGTATATCAGAAATGCATCTAAAATTTAAATTATCTTAGCTTTTTGTTTACTTTGTAGAATTTAAGTGCTCATTTAAAATCTTTAAATCCAACATACATCTATAATTGATCATAAACTAAAGTCTTTAATGATGACTTTTTTAAAAATATTTCGTGAATTGGCGGAAATGTAACATATCCACAGCAATATAAACTAAAAATAGCATACTGATGTTAGAAATTATTCGCTGGTTGGAAAGCAATGTTCCGTTTCTCTAAAATAAACATCCTACTTAATCAAACATTCTGAACAATCATGTTTTGACTTAATTTTACTTATAAGGATATAATATGCGTACAAAATTTTATGTTCAAATAAAATTGATCTGTCTAATCTTTATTCGCTAATGCAACCACTTGCTGCAGCTATGGGTCTTTGTTTTAATGGGAATTAAGTAAGACTGGTGAAGTATTATCTTAAAAATGAGACTCGGTGATCTCTTGAGAAGTGATGTCAGCAATTGTTCTATATTGAAGGTTTAATGCAATACGAGATATAGTACTTAGAAAAGATAAATACTGTAATATGGTGAAATATTTGTGTATCCGAAAATACTCCCGCAAAGGAAAAGCTTTGCATGATTACGACTTATGCATTCGCATCTTAAAATGCATATCATGAATATATGGGCACGCTCAATATGAAAATTTAGATAACTTTTAAAACACTATTAAAAATAGCGATTTATCCGAAAAATACAAATGTATTTCATTAAACATCCGAGGATCGTAAACCCTATGTTGGGTGCCGTTTGCACAGTGCAAACGCATAAAACTAGACTTTTTTCACTTGCATTCAATGTATTCCAGTTAAATGAGCATAAAAATGGTTATTACTGCCATCTGTCATCAGTTTAAAGAAGTAAAAACATTTTGCAACCTTTAAAAGGTAATTTTTTCAAAATTATTTAGGTTAAAAAAAATCGGGAAAAAATGTGCACCCTGCAAACGGGGGAGGTTGTTGTCTCTGAAAGGGTTAACCGTCCACTTATCTGGTTACTTTTTTGTAACAGTTACATACGATGCACCTCATATAAAAGGTACAAGACCGGCAAATATATAATTTTGTTCAGGAACATAAACATTTTTTAAAATGGAAGACAAATAATATTATTGTTACAATTTTCGTTTTCTTTCGAACTGAAAATTGAACTAAACACCACTACTGTAATTTCGCATTATTTAATAATTGATTATGTTTGAAAATTCTCTATTCTCTTACAGTATTATGACGTAAAGAAAGCTATGATTTGTGACGTAGTTTAGATTAGAACAGCCATTTTTTTTTTTTTTTAATATACCGCTAGGTTAAAGCAAAGTCGCCAACTATCGCAATTCCTCAGACGCCATATTGCGAACACATGTTAATATCGATCCATGCAACATTTAACAAGTACAAATGGAAATCCTCATATAGGATAGAATTATATTTTGAAAGGTATTCGATATGACAATCTAAGACACATAGAAACTTCACATTTCTGTCAATGAAGTTGAAAAGAAGTTTGGCACTTGAGACGTAACTGGAATGTAACGTTTCTCCTGAAATTCTTGCAGTGAGGAATGTTTCAGCTAGTTCAATAACATTTTAATTTATTTTAAGTAAATTTTAAAGTGTTCCTACTATTTATTATCCTTACAGCATGCGTGGGCCTGGTTCCGGCGTTCGGTCAGCGTGACTCCTTCCCGGAACACTGAAGTTCAAAAGTGATGAACTTCACGTCTGTGCAGAAGATGGCAGCAGTAACTCTGACTCTCTTAGGGGAATTATATCCGCTATGGGAGATGTAAGCTGCGCTATGTTCTGCGTCAGTTGCCCCCACCTTGATGTGATCGGCTGGGAACTGGACTTGCCGGTGCCGAGCGGGGCGTGGGTTGGTGACCTGCTCTCCTTATAGAGTTAGTACATTGTACTATGGAGTAAGTACAGTGGATTAATTAATGTATGGAGTAAGTACAATGGGATACTGAATGTATAGAGTAAATACAATGGAGTACTCAATATATGGAGTAATTCCAATGGAGTACTCAATCTAAGGATTAAGTACAAGGGAGTACTCAATGTATGGAGTAAGTATAATGGAGTGCTCAATGTATGGAATAAGTACAGTGGAGTACTCAATCTGTGGAGTAAGTGCAATGGATTATTTAATGTATTGAGTAAGTACAATGGGATACTGAATGTATAGAGTAAGTACAATGGAGTACTCAATATATGGAGTAATTACAATGGAGTAATTACAATGGATTATTACAATGGAGTAATTACAATGGAGTAAGTACAATGGATTAATTAATGTATGGAGTAAGTACAATGGAGTACTCAATCTATAGAGTAAGTACAGTGAAGTACTCAATATATGGAGTAATTACAATGGAGTACTCAATCTAAGGATTAAGTACAAGGGAGTATTCAATGTGTGGAGTAAGTATAATGGAGTACTCAATGTATGGAATAAGTACAATGGAGTACTCAATCTGTGGAGTACGTACAATGTAGTACTCAATGTATGGAGTAAGTACAATGGAGTACTCAATCTAAGGAGTAAGTACAATGGAATACTCAGTGTAGGAAGTAAGTACAAGGGAGTCCTCAATGTATGGAGTAAGTACAATGTAATGTAAGGTCATTGTAACAAGTTACATTGACCATAGATTAATTTCTGAATCTGCGGGACTCTTGTGTGTGCGGAGCTGAACTTAGAGACCATGCATTTTCTGCCAATCTTGTCGCATGCTTTCAGGTGGGTAGGCTTAAACTTTTGGACTTATACAATGCATATCTTTAATTGACGTGAACAAATATCTAGAAACTTTTGTTTATTATCTAGAAATAAAGTTACCATTTTGAGTAAAATTAAGTCTGATTTGATGGTTCCGTTTATATTTTCTTCCCACTCGCATCTAACAGACTTCACAAAAACTCTTTCACCACATTTTAACATAGGATTACGTTTCCCAATAACGGTCCTCCGAAAAGAAAAAAAAAATCAGAGTCCGTCGCGAGTTATAATTTTGGCAGCGCGCCAAACCTAGAAGCATTAAACAGTAAAACAGAAAAGTACCAAAATGAGTCAAAAAAAAAAAGAAAACAGGTAAGTAACGACAAGTAATCCCACCTTAATATGCCGCGGTAGTTTCGTTATAAGAGGCTACCTGAAATATTTTTTTAGCATTTTAAGGAAATTAAACCTTTCCTCTACACAAATATTTGTAATTTATCCCACTTCCCATCTATGATGTCTTAGTGAAATGTCGCCACTGCCGTTATAACGTAATACTGCAGATAAAAGCCTGAAAAAGATACTTCTAAACGACCGCAACAAATCTGCAACGAATCTGCAACTACGTCATTGCGACGTCATTGTTAACGTCCCCGGCAAATTACGACTCAATGTTAATTCACCTCTGTACCAATGTTGTAAAATAATAACAAGAGAATGTAAGGTTGCAGATATATTTTATTCCGATGTCTTAGAATAAGATTTAACGCTGACATTTTGACTTTTAACTCAGGAATAAAATATTAATTTTACACACTAGCAGTATGTAGTTAACTTTTTTCAAGAAATATTAAATTATAACAATTAGATTATAACGTTCCACTGTATTTCGAGAACATAGCGGTGTTATTCTACTTTACTTTTCTGCCTCTATAAAGTAATATATGGTACTCTTAAAAAAATTCATTCTTATGATAATCTAACACACTTGTGGAAATATAATTTTTCCCACGCGTGTCGATCATATAAATTCTAGGAATATGTGTAGCTTTATTTGTTCACTGAATATGTCAAGAGGGGGACTCTAGGAATTTGCATATCAATCTTTTATAAATTGGGAGTTTGCATATGAATTGTGGTTTATAATCCACGAGATTAAAATTATCTATTGGCGGAAAACAAGTTTTACTTTAAATATTCACCGTAAGACGCAGGCGTGAAGATATATTATGCCTTGAATGTATGATACCGATTTCAAAGGAATTGAAATTTTATAAAATACATTTTTTTAAATCTCTATATTTTCCCCCCTGCAAAACTTCATAGTAGATTTGTATTTTTAAGAAAAGTAGCTATTTAACACATGAATTTCCTGTCCTTGTTTGACGCCTGTTTCAAAGCAGTACTTACCGAGCAAAGTTCTTATGACTATTGTCATAGCATGTAATATGATTTAAGGTGTCGAAAACTGTTTTGGCAGTTATTTGTAAACGCATTTCATAATACAGTTTAATTAATAGACATATTATACAGATTAATTTTCAGTAATATGATACAGGTTTAAAATTCTATTCAATTAATTCAAAGACAAGAATAATAATTTTGGTGCATATTTAGCATGTTATGTTTAACTAGCATTGTGTATAACTGATAAAGAGACTTGAAAAAGTGCTGATAAAATACGTAACAGTTTGTGAAATTTTTATTTGTTGATTCATAATATGCCAGAAATAAAGTTTTACAGATTAAAATATTATTAATTTATTAATTCATAATTTAAATGCTTCATATGTTTTATATTCAGGGGTATTTTATAACAAATAACCTACCACCTTTGCATAAAAATAATATTTTAAGTCTTTTAAATTAAATGAACAGAGGTTTACATTTGTATGATATAGTTAAAAATTAACCTTTAATGTACATTAAATCTCTAATAAAACTATCATGAAATGCACTATTTAGTTCATAAACAGTTTAATTTGAACTTGTTTTCCTTTTCGGACACCCTTTAGTTACTTTTGAAAAGTTTTTGACTTATAGTAGTTTTTGAATAGCTACTATAACTCAAAAACTACTGAAACAAGTTCATAGTAGTGAAATTAGGTAAACTTTAAAATATAAGTTATATAAGTTACTGAAAATGTAACACTATTCGCAAATTTAGAAAAGAAATTTCTCTAATCTTCATTCGTCATATCGCCTGGTAGGTATTTTGGTTGCCTTGGCGTGCTGCGTTAGCGATCTGCTGTTGTTCTCCCAAAGGATAGAGAGGAATTTTATGACCTTTCGAATTTTATGAGGTCACAACGATCGCCCGTTAAAAAACGCAGTTTGGTTAGTTATTTGTGGATATTTCTATAATTTTTCTCCTTTCTGAGAAAGTTAGACGAGAACCTGCAGTTTAAAACCGATTCTAGCAGGTTTAGCCAATCATATCAGAAGTGGGAATTCAACCCTCAGATTCTGCCGCTTGCATGGTATTGTTGGTAGCGACGTCAGCTTCCACGAAGTGGACTTGGGAAGCCTTAATCCCTAATAAGGTTTGGTCCTTAACCTTTAGCTTAAGGAGCTCCTTTTTCCGATTCCCTCTTTAGAACGATATATATATATATATATATATATATATATATATATATACATATATTATATAATATATATATATATATATATATATATATATTATATATTATATATATATATATATATATATATATATATATATATATATATATATATACACAGTGGTATCTCGATCTATCGTTTTTCAAGGGACCGATTGAAATGAACGATAAATGCGGGAAAACGATAGATGCGGAAACATAACAAAGCAATATGATCGTTGGGACCGGATAAAATGAACCACACATACGGAAAAACAATGGATCCGAAAACTATAGATCGAGATTCCACTGTATATATATATATATATATATATATATATATATATATATATATATATATATATATATATATATATATATATATATATATATATATATATATATATATATATATATATATATATATATATATATATATATATATACAGTGGGTGATCGATTAACGAACAGTTCGGACTACGAACAATTCGGTTAACGAACACCTTCACGAAAGATTTTTGTGTTCGGACAACGAACTTATGTTCGGATAACGAACTAAAACGAATTCTACCGAACACCTCTATGACAAAAGGTCGAAAGAAGTTTCTAGTAGTCCAAAATCAACCAAGGGTTGGTTCAGTGAGTTTATCTAATAATTGTAATCAAGAGGTCTACAAACGATACAATTTTAGTTATAAACATTTATTTTACATGTATGTATAACTCTTAAAGGGGGTCTACAAATTGCCACTAATATAAGAGCCATGCTTACATGGCGAAGTTCCATCTAGTCGAACTCTAAAAACTGTGGGGGCGCTGCTCGCTACGCCATACGAAGAGAGACAAGCAATCGACACTGGACATGTTCTTTAACGACCCATTAAAAAAATGATTGATTAATGTGCAAGACTGTATTATTTTGGCAAAAAAATAAACTTACTAATAAATTATAAATATATATATATCTTTTAATTTAATTTTTAGGGCCTCCAGAACGAATTTATCTAAGTCCCATAAAAATCTATGGTAAATCGATGATCGGTTAACGAACATTTCAGTTTACGAACATAGTCTTGGAACGGAGAGTATATATATATATATATATATATATATATATATATATATATATATATATAGTCTTGAGCCCGTATTCTTTGGTTACATGCTAACCCCACCCCGTAAAGAAAAAGTTAACGTGTTGTTCCCTTCAAAGGTAGAAATGCTGGCTCAACTAAATGGTGCTTCCATAATAAAGTAGCCAGCAACACTTCGCTGTGAATAACAAAAGGGGAATATCTCACAACAAGTGTCTCAGCATTAGGGGGGAAACAAATGGTAAAGTTAAAGAAAATGGTAAAGTTATAATGAAACTGCAGTACAAATGATTGGCTATACAATAAAGACGGGAAAAAATGGTGAAAATACTATTGTCTGCCGCTGACGTTTGTAGTCTAGTTTGTAGAAGAAGCCTATCTGACATTAAAAAAATAAATTTATTAAGTAGTGAACTGAAAAAGTATCAGTCATAGCTAAAATTTAGTTATAAAATATTATAATTTTTAACCTTTCTTTTGGTCCCAGATAGAATAGTTTATTCCAAGTCGATTCGTTAAAATATTTTTTCGGCTGCTAATTTATTCTACGTGTACTAACGATTTTAATTTTAAAAGCATCCAAGGGTGGTAAGAATTTGAAACCTTAAAGGATTAAGTGAAAAATTATCCTGCATTTCGTCGGTTTGCAACTGCTAAAAAAATTGGTTTATAACTGCATAAAAATAAAGAATTGAATCGTTACAATAACCCCTTTTACAATATGCAATTATTTTAAGTTTTTTGTTGCAGTGTTTCATTACTATTTATTTTAATGATCAGGGGGAAAAATTGCAAACAATTAAAAGCAGAAATACAGAAGAAAAAAAATTAATTTAAAATTGCCTTTTTACAGGAGTTGAAAAAAGAAACACAAACTTTTAACAGTGTCAGTTTTTCATTTGAGAAAAAAAAAAAGAACTGAAAAACACTTAGCTGTGAATGACACTTATTTAAATATTCAGAACGCAATTGGAATTGAAAGGTTTTCGTTTCATAAACGTTTATGCTCAGTAATTGCGATGGAGGTAATCTATATGCGAAGGCATGATCTTGTTATCATTTCTATATCTGTATTTTCTTTCGTAAAATGTTTTATATGTATAGGTTAATCCTATTATGGGAAAAAAAAAATTAATGAATAAAAGTTGATAAATATAAGAATATTTATTATTCTTGGGCACAAAACGTTTCGCGATTTTGAGAGCAGTTTAATTGCTGTTTGAAATGCATTTTTTAGGATGCAACTGTTTTTCATGATTACCAGTTTACCCTTGAAGAAAAGAGGGCATTGTTCTATGAATCTCCGTTCGCTTAGGGTTAGGTTTGGTTTGGTTTGGTGCACTGCGGTCAAGTTTTTTACTACAAGAGGGCTAATTGGACCGGGACCTACAGTTTAAAGCCGATCCGGAACGGCTACAAACATCCATGCCAACATTGCGACTCGAATCCACAAAATCTGAACCGAATGCCAGCGCCCTAGCTATTCGGCAACCACTTACCCCGTTTGCTTGGGGATTTCGAAGACATGTATATATCTGTGTGATTAGTCATCATATGATGAACAGAAATTATGGCTCTTACGCAAGGGTAGACAACAAAGTTTAGTGGTCTAGATGAACAAAGATTGTCTTCACAATTGTCAACATAGCTGGTACTGTAAGAGTTGAACTATGGGATACATTAAGTCCATTAGTTAACCTTTTCCTTACGGGGTGGTATAGCATGTATCCTAAGCATAAAGGCTCAAGAATGAATGAATGAATATATATATATATATATATATATATATATATATATATATATATATATATATATATATACAGGGTGATCAGAAAGTCAGTATACATTTGAAAAAGTATACTGACTGTATATATAAAGTATATTCATGGAATAATGTAGGTAGAGAGGTAAAAATTGACACACATGCTTGGAATGACATGGGGTTTTATTGCAACCACAAAAAAACTTTAAAAAAATGGCTGGCAGATGGCGCTTTATGTGATAAGAAAAGCAATAATTAGCATAACAAAGATGATGTTCTTCAGAACAAATGCTCATCATTTCGACCGTCATTCCTCATCAATAGCTGTAGTGGAGGTACAATGTTGTGAACAGCACTGTACAGGATATCTCTATTTATGGTGACACATTGGCGTTGGATGTTGTCTTTTAGCATCTCTATTGATGTCGGTCCATCGTGAACGTCAAAATAATTCTCTTCACAGCTGCAATTGTCATAGGACCTTTACCCTTTCCAATGCCCTTCCTATGGCGATAGGGTCGTAAAGCTGCAGTGGCAGATGCCCCATTCTGATAGTACAACTTCACTAACAGTGCCTTTTTCTGGTAACGTCAACATGCTGCGATTGCTGGTGCATCTGATTCCCTCTATGGGACCATAGGAACAATTGGCTAACTGTGTTACCTAGGCCAACGCCTTGAAGCAGAGATATTTCAGTAGAATGTCAGCGGAGGGCGGAAGTACCACCGAAATGAGTGTTGAAAGTTTGTAGAATAGCATTAACAGTTCAGGAAAATGCACAGCTCCTTTTATACTCCATTCTCGTGCAGCGTCACTGACGTTTTGCTGTGCAGTGCCATCTGTTGGCCATTTTTTAAACTTTTTTTTGTGGTTACAATGAAACCATGTTGTTCCAAGCATGTGTGTCAATTTTTACCTTTCTACCTACATTATTCCGTGAATTATTACTTTTTCAAATGTATACTGACTTTCTGATCACCCTGTATATATATATATATATATATATATATATATATATATATATATATATATATATATATATATACATACATACATACATACATATATATATATATACTAACAATTTTTTGCTGTTGCATTATAAAAAATTACAAAAAAAAACTAATTTTATTATTTTTTGAAAATTTTAATTTTTAACATATTTTTTCAAACTTTCAGCCTCATGCGCGAACTGAAGATGTCAACTTAGAATTGTTTTTTTTTTATTTTTCCCCAATTAAGGATACCAAACTACAACTTTTGAGAGGTAACGCGATTCCGAAATAAAAAAATCGATTTTTTCGAACCACCCTAGTGTACATGCGTTATATGGTCAAGCGCAATGCACGTAAATGGAAATCCTACTATAAGAATCTAAAATCAATTACAATGCCTTATTTGTTTATTTTTTAATTGCTCTTTTGTTTATTTTTTTGTTCTGATGGATTGTGATGCAAGCTTTATACGAATAATTTCTTTCTCTCTCTCTCTGTGTATATATATATATATATATATATATATATATATATATATATATATATATATATATATATATATAAAACAGTTCCGTAACTGATTGACATACAACGCACAGACCAAACCGCTGGACCTAAAGGGCTGAAATTTTGCATGGAGATTCTTCTTATGGTGTAGGAGTGCACTAAGAAAGATTTTTGAAAAATACTTCTTAGATTTTTTAAAATTAAATTTTTAAGATGTTTTAGTAACTTTTTTTGAGTTTGCATTTAAAATAATAATTTGAGGGTTATAAAATGTATATCACGAGAAAGTCCATAAAAATTCCTTTAAAATGAAATCTTTTTCGAACATTTACCTCGATTTTCTGATTTTTGGTGAATTTTTAGATTCATTTTTAGAATTTATTTTATTAAATGCCTATCACGTGATTTCTATTTCTGGTGCTTTCAATAAATTTATCGTCACGTGCATAAAAACTAAATAGACAAATTTTATTTTCCTTCTAACGCAGCAGACGATTCGATATTATAAAAAAAAATAAATATCCCTTACGATTTTTTCATAAATGTATATATATATATATATATATATATATATATATATATATTTACATCAATTGTATACATTGATAGTCGTATTAATTATAAATATATATGTTTATTTTCTTTTGCATTAATCGAATACATTGACAGTTGTATTTAATTTGAATGTACTCCTTAGCGAAGTGCGCGTTGTCAGCTAGTAAATATATATATATATATATATATATATATATATATATATATATATATATATATATATATATATATATATATATATATATATATATATACTAGCATTATTGCCCGGCGTTGCCCGGGTAGATATATAGATATAAAATATTTCATGCATTCCATCAATAAAATACTGGGCTGCACTCCCGCACTTCATGTTCATCTGGCCAGACAGAATGCGCTTAGCACGTTTCTACTGAAATGATATACAAACAATAAGAAAGAAAGAAACTTTGTAGCCTGCGGACCTTCGTCTGATTTTAAGGTCATTCCCAACCCTCTTTCTCCCGAACATTGTAATTTGATCACCCCCCCCCCTCCGTCATCCTCAAACCACCCCTCTTAACGCAGCTGGTCGAGGGGAATCCACAGGGGGTAGACGCACCTCTATCGGGCACAAAAAACATTAAAAAATTAATTAAAAAAACTAATTGAGCCCCAAATTTCGTTTTTACTGATTTAAGTTTCTCGGGTCCAAAACATTAACTGTGCCGAATTTGGTCCCGGTGGGTGAAACAGTCTATGATTCTATAGCGGACAAACAAACAGACAAGCTCTTATATATATATATATATATATATATATATATATATATATATATATACATACATACATACATACATACATACATATATATTTATATATATATATATATATATATATATATATATATACATACATACATACATACATATATATATATTTATATATATATATATATATATATATATATATATATATATATATATATATATATATATATATATATATATATATATACAAAACACCTTATTAATGGCCGTTCTTACAAAAGTTACAAAGGGGTATGACATTTCCTATTTTTCTGAGAGGGAATCGGAAAAATGGGCCCCGTAAGCTAAATGTTAATCAAACAGCTCTCTCTAAATGTATGATTCAAAAATTAGTTTTGGGGACTCCTCTATCCTCGCCTGTACATCAAGTAAGGATAATTTTTATTGTCATGCATATTTTGCAATAATGACTTCTATTACTACGTCGAAATGGGTTTGCGAAATTTCCGAACTATTCTAAATAGCATAAATGTTTACACTTAATGTAATTTTGTATTTAGATAATCATTTTCATTTGACATGCCATTGAGATTCAGTTGCTAAAATATTGTCCTGCTATTCGAACTGCAACATATTTTGGGGGGAAATGATTCAGGGTTTGTCTAACTCCACCAACATTTGTTTTCGAGGACAGAAAAATTTATTGATGAGAGTGGTCCGATAGAGGAATCTGTTTCTAAGCAACCATACTCATCTATAAAAATCTTTCTCTATATGAATACTAGTGATACTTGAAATTCAAGAAGTAAGTCATCATAAAATTTATTGATGAGAGTGGTCCGATAGAGGAATCTGTTTCTAAGCAAGCATACTCATCTATAAAAATCTTTCTTTATATGAATACTAGTGATACTTGAAATTCAAGAATTAAGTCATCATAAAATTTATTGATGAGAGTGGTCCGATAGAGGAATCTGTTTCTAAGCAAGCATACTCATCTATAAAAATCTTTCTTTATATGAATACTAGTGATACTTGAAATTCAAGAATTAAGTCATCATAAAATTTATTGATGAGAGTGGTCCGATAGAGGAATCTGTTTCTAAGCAAGCATACTCATCTATAAAAATCTTTCTTTATATAAATACTAGTGATACTTGAAATTCAAGAATTAAGTCATCATAAAATTTATTGATGAGAGTGGTCCGATAGAGGAATCTGTTTCTAAGCAAGCATACTCATCTATAAAAATCTTTCTCTATATGAATACTAGTGATACTTGAAATTCAAGTATTAAGTCATCATAAAATTTATTGATGAGAGTGGTCCGATAGAGGAATCTGTTTCTAAGCAAGCATACTCATCTATAAAAATCTTTCTCTATATGAATACTAGTGATACTTGAAAATCAAGAATTAAGTCATCATATGAAAGAATACTGTGCGTTTAAGATCTGAACTTACAACCAAAAAGATGAATTATTTATAATAAAGGAACTTAATTTATTGACGTCATTCACCTAAATGAGTAAACTCATATATCACATTTCTAATTACATAAAACTCTACCGAGATATGTCTTAGCGACATTAATTAAAATATTTCAAACATAACAAGTAAATATAAATATCAGAATTTAATTAATATTATATTTAGATTGAAAAGCATTTGCCAAACACAAGCATTTATTTTGCTTTCGAAATCAGAGTAAATTTAATTAGAAATGACAGAAAAAAAAATAAGTTCCAATTATCTGTTTTTAAAGAATGAAAATCATCCTTGAGCCTCTCTGAGCATTATAATTGCTTTAAAATGAAAAATAATGCGTGACCTAATTAACAAGTCCTAGATTTGTCATGCCTGAAAATATAATGAAATAAATAAGATAATTTATTTCATTTCAATATATATATTTATGATACATGATGATTGTTTTACATAACCTGTCGAGATTTTTTTTCCTACTAATGTATTTTCTTTTTTGATGCAAGTTATTATGTTGATTTTAAACTTTTAATTTTCATTTTTCACTTTTAGTGGAAGTTATATTGTGGGGCTCAAATGTAACGATATTGCAATATAGAGGTAATTAGTAGTCTGTACCTCTGATCTAATTGCTGAATATCTGGACTCGATAAATGGTTCAATATTAGGTGAAAATTTACTATAGTAAAAGGAGAAACCATTAATAAACTGGAATGCATTGCTAGAAAGAGTAATTGAGTTATTACAGTTTAAATAACGCCAGTGAAATAATTAACATTAGACACACGGGAATTTTTCACTTACTAAAAAGACTGAACGCCGTCATTTTGACGGTTAAAAATAAAATCAAGAATTTAAAATATTTAATGTTTTAAAAAAATATTAAATACTTTAAATTTTGAACAATTTCATACCAATATGTAATAAATTAGTATATATTTAAATATATTTTTATGCAGGTATGCCGAGCCGACACCCCGGTATGGTTTATCCGTAAAAATATATGCATGGTTTGTGAAGTCCTTAATTTTCAGCACCAATGTTTCCGAAGAGCCAATATTTCTGTTATTTGCAAGAGGGGGAAGAGCCGAAAAGTAACTAACATTTTTCCGGTATGATTTTTGAAATTTCTGCTTGTTTTCTATATTGCCTTCAAATTGACGGCTTTCAGTCTTAGTTGGTATACAACACATTTTCTCTCCTCTTTACCATCGAATATTATTTTGTAAATGTATGTGCATATTTCGCGTAAAATTAGAAAACAAAGTCGTAAAATTTCTGAAGCCTGAGGACATAAATACAGATGTAGCGTTCAACAGTATGTACGAAACCATCAAAATAACGGCAGCCATCTTTGTAGTGTTAAATAATTTTCACTGAAGTCCACAGGTCAACGGTCTTTCTCTTGAGTATAAAACATCGACATAACACTGTATATATCCTAATGCCTTCCATAATGACATCAATAAACACAATTTTATCTTTATGAACAGACTAGCTGAAAACCCGTACTTCGCTACGGAGTACACTCAAATTAAATACAACGGTTAATGTATGCAATTCATGCCAAATATATATATAAATATATATATATATATATATATATATATATATATATATATATATATATATATATATATATATATATATATATATATATATATACATATATATTTATAAGAAAATCGTACAGGATGATTTTATAGACAAAATAATGTAGAAGAAAATATTTAAATTAAATCTAATAGAATATACTAAAGAATATAGTACAGTTAATATAGTACAGTTTGTAGAACATTTCTTTTACTGTATTTTAATATTTTTTGGATAATGTCCAATCGTCTGCCGCATTAGCAAGGAAAAAAAAATATTTTTTGTTTATTTAGTTGTTATGCACGTGACGATAAATTTATTTAAAGTACCAGAAAAAGAAATCACGTGATCAGCATTTAATAAATTAAATTCTAAAAAATTAATCTTTAAAAATTCACCAAAAATCAGGAAATGGTGGTAAAGATTCAAAAGCAATTTCATTTTAAAGGAATTTTTATGATCTTTCTCGTGATATAAATTTTATAACCCTTAAAGTATTATTTTAAATGCAAACGTAAAAAAAGCTAAAAAACAGCTTAAAAATTTAATTTAAAAAAATCTAAGAAGAAGTTTTGAAAAATCTTTCTTAGTGCACCCCCACACTATAAGAAGAATAGCCATGCAAAATTTCAGCCCTTTAGGTCCAGCGGTTTGGTCTGTGCGTTGTATGTCAGTCAGTGAATGAGTCAGTTACGGAACTGTTTTATATATAGAGATAATAATATAGAAAACTTGATAAGAAACGTGTAAACTTAACTTCCGGTTGATATCCAGTGGCATGTATTCTATCTTTAGTCCATTTAATTCCTTGAAAATCTGTTGGAAGCTAATATATCGATGAAAATTGCTTTTTTGAAGAATGCTCATTTCCCGGATATTAATTTTAAGAATTTCCGAATGGAAAAAATACTGGAAAAACTCCATCCTAAATCATAGTCAGTGTAATTCAAAGTTTTCTTTCTCAGCATATATACCATTCGAGAGTTTTGAATCTGTATAATGAAATTTTAAGTGTTTTTTTCCGTTTATTATAAGTGAACAGAAAAATTTAATCTCGAAACAGTTCCCACATCAAATGATTAATGAGATGACAAAAATGTCTGGAAAATCGTTCGGTTACTTCAAAAGAACTACGTAAAAAAAATAAAACGAAAAAAACCTACGCTTTTTCTGATTATCAGTAAATCTAACAAGTTAATACAATTAATGATGACAGTTGAAAAAAATAAAACTGGATATTTATTTGGAAAAATCAGTCTTTCCACATTATATTTATTTTACAACAATTGGCTTGTAATACTTACAGGTGGCAAATTGCTTTAGTGTAAAAAAGAATTAAACAAAAATTTAAAGCCTTTGTCAATCTGTGTCATTAAAGTGTATGTCAGCCTATGTCAAGCCTATGTCTAAATTTCTCAGAATTATTATTCAGGGCTAAAATGGTTTCTTTCTGTTTTGTTTTGGGCTTATTATGTTATCAGTATTCGACAATGTAGATATCTTCTCTCTCTCTCTGTATATATATATATATATATATATATATATATATATATATATATATATATATATACACAGTCGAACCCCGTTATAGCGAACCCGGTATATAACGAACTCATGGGTATAACGAACGAAAATTTTGGTTCCGCTGTCTTCCTATTGTACGTAATTTAATTAGTATTGTGACAGTTTAATGTAATCGATTTCAGCCGATTTAATTCATTAATGATCATTTTAATTACATTTTTTCATTTTTTTAATATATCATTAATGAATACACATTGAAACTAATGAATTACACATTTTGTAAACTCTAGCATCTTTCTTAACGGCTCGGATATAGCAAACCACCGGATAAAGCTACAAAATCTTTCGTCCCTTGAAGTTCATTATTACGGGGTTCGACTATATATATATATGTATATATATATATATATATGTATGTATATATATATATATATATATATATATATATATATATATATATATATATATATATATATATATATATATATATATATATATATATATACAGTCGACGCTCGTTAATTCGAACTCGGTTAATTCGAACTTTCGGTTAATTCGAACTAATCCAAAGGGCCCAAAAAACTTGTATTGGTTTTAATGTTAAAAATATCTCATTAATTCGAACTAAATTTTTATCACTTCGGTTAATTCGAACTAAAAATTCGACAAAAAAATTTCTTTTTCCTCGTCCGTCGTTATTATTTTGTGTGTCAAAATCATCTGTATTTCTATTCTGTGTAAAGAGGCACATGCCTGCATTCCTAGACTATTGCATTTCCGCTAAACGTGAGGGACATCAGTGCTTAACGGACAAAGCTATTTTCCGTTATTTGTATCGATTTTCTTATAATTTCAGAAAAACCAGTCTTTACTACAGATTCTAGGGAGCTTCGTCAGTTATGTTTGCACTGCAGACAAGTTAATGTGATCTAGTTTTTCTTCCTGGTTTGGTTTGGAGCGCTACGGTCAACTTTTTGCTTCACGAGGGCTAATTAGACCGGGACCTACAGTTTAAAGCCGATTCCGAACGGCTACAAGTATCCATGCCAACAGTGGGACTCGAACACACAGGATCTAAACAGAATGCCAGCGCCCTAGCCATTCGGCTATCCCCTGGCAAGTTTTTCTTCCTCAGTGTGTGGTATGAAAGTGTAAAAATTCAGGATGTCTACACGTAGAAAGTAAAAAACAGTAACTTTGGAGACAAAGATATAGAAATTTTAAAGAAAGTAGAGAATGGCGAATGTAAAACAAAGTTCGCAGCTGACTATGACATTAAAAAAATACCTTGTCAACTTATTAGAAAAACAAGGAGTCAATTTTAGATTCATGGGAAAAATTTAAATTTGCTAGAGAAGCTGGCTGAACAATGTAGGCATCATAAACAAAACCAAACATCCATTTTACAGTTTTTCCCAAAAGTGTAATTCTTTTTTTTTAAATTAAAGTTTACTTTCTACAGCATATCATCTGCTTTATTTTATGATTAAGATCAGTCTGCATTGCTGTTTAATATGTTTAATTTTAGATAGTATAGAATAATATACTTTCTGGGGTTATACTTACCAGGAGATTTTTCTTTCTCAGTGATACACTTTTAAAGTTATATATTTTCTCTTAACATCGGATAATTCGAACTTCGGATAATTCGAACTTTTTTCAAAGAACCTTTGAGTTTGAATTAACGAGCGTCCACTGTATATATATATATATATATATATATATATATATATATATATATATATATATATATATATATATATATATATATATACATACAGAGAGAGAGAGAGAGATAAGGGGAATAATAAATCTTTAAAAATTGATTTTATTAACATTTTGCAATCATGCTCACATCACATATAAAATATTCTCAAAAGCTGAAATTTAAAATATTGTCTTTAAAAGATAAATAAAGACAAAGAACGAAAAAATAAAGTATTTCATATGACTTATTTGTAACCGCCTTTCTATATATCCCTTCTAACAGAATACAGGGTCATCGAAAAAGGTGTCCGTGATAGCAACGTGAAATATAGACCCATATAAAATAGAATTGATGGGTTTTCAGCTAAAGATACAGAATCGAATCTAATTTTGGACATTCCCTAATAGATTTCGATAAGAGCATCCCTCGTTCATCGGCACACATCTAGGCTATAGTCGATCTCCATCCAGATAAGCTCTATCACAGCAGGAGTCACATTCGCTGTTGAAGCAGTGATTCTGTCCGGTACATGGCGTAGGTCCCGGATTCTCCCGGATTCGTACACAATATTTTTCAAGTAACCTTATAGAAAAAGTCTAAAGGGGTCAAATCGGGTTTTTTTTTTGGTGGCCACGGAATTGGACATTTCTAATCTACGTCCAGGGAAGTTGTTAAGAGCTTCTCCAACATTAGGTTACTGCACTCCAGTTATCCTCGGCAAAATCCGCTCGTTTGCGATGATCTAGTTCTTTAATTTCCTGTTTCAACTGAATTTCGTATGCATGCAATCGTAAACATTTATAAAGCACATTCTGGATAGTTGTCTTCAGATTACCAAGTTCTAAGCTGCGGCGAGTGATAGATTTCTTCGGGCTATACGCAAGCACGATTGTCGTAAACCAGGGGTGTCAAACTCAAAGGCTACCTTGGGCCAAACAAACAAGGTTTATCACTAGGTGGGCCGCAAAAAAAAAACTAATATTAATAGAAACGTAGGTTTATTTACCTAATTACAGTATATTCAACATAAATATATGCAATTTGTTTATGATAGCAAAAAAGAGTATCATTAAAAATATTTAGCGAATTCTTCTTATCTTATAATTCTGCGTCGGTTATTTTATTATATACTAGCTGAAAACCCGCGCTTCGCTATGGAGTACATTCAAATTAAATGCAACGGTCAATGTATGCAATTAATGCCAAAAACAATATATATATATATTTATAATAAATACGACGATCAATATATACAATTGACGTAGGAAAAAAAATATATATTTATAAAAAAATCGTAAGGGATATTTTTATAGACAAAATAATGTCCAATCGTCTGCCGCATTAGCAAGAAAAAAAATATCATTTTGTCTATTTAGTTGTTATGCGCGTGACGATAAATTTATTTAAAGTGCCAGAAAACGAAGTCCCGTGATCGGCATTTAAGAAATAAAATTCTAAAAATGAATCTTTAAAAATTCACCAAAAATCAGGAAATGGAGGTAAAAATTCGAAAAAAATTTCATTTTGAAGGAATTTTTATGATCTTTCTCGTGATATAAATTTTATAACCCTCAATGTATTATTTTAAATGCAAACGTAAAAAAAGTTTAAAAAACAGCTTAAAAATTTAATTAAAAAAATCTAAGAAGAATTTTTGAAAAATCTTTCTTAGTGCACCCCTACACTATTAGAAGAATCGCCATGCAAAATTTCAGCCCTTTAGGTCCAGCGGTTTGGTCTGTGCGTTGTATGTCAGTCAGTCAGTGAATGAATGAATGAATGAATGAATGAGTCAGTTACGGAACTGTTTTATATAAATATAGATTATTGTGTGCCAATATATTGGCCGGGCCGCGTGTTTGACAACCCTGTCGTAAACGCTCCTCATTTTCTTCCGACGTTCGCGGCCGGCCAGGGGACTTCTTAATGTCAACAGTCCCAGTTTCTTTAAATTGTTTAAACCAAGGAATAAAGGATTTTACCGCAGTTGCACCTCGTTCGTACGCACCCTGGAAATACCGCTGGATTCTAACAACTGATTTGAATTCTGCGCACCACAACCCACACTGAGCTATTTTCTCACATTCGCCCAGTGTTGCCAACTTGGGGGTTTTCCTCCTAAATCTGGGGGTAAGTTAGATAAAAAGGGGTGTTTTTTATGGGTCACTTTTTTAGGGGAATTTTGTGGGGGGAAAATTTTTTAATATTTTGTACAATCGACACGCGTTTTTTATTTTTTTATTGGATTATAAGTTCCATACATATGTCAAATGTAAATAAACCTCCATTTCATTATGTAAGTGTGTATTTTCTATTTATTTCAATTTATCTCTCAAACAGGATGACTATTTGCAACCAGAATTTCTTTTCAGCAAGGTCTAGGGTGATCTCAAGTTGGTGTTAGGTGGAAACAGCGGGATTTCGAGATGGCACTAGGGGGAGGCGCTTCGTAGAGGTTGGCAACACTGCATTCGCCATTACTGCAGTATCTACTGGCACGTTGGACGAAGCGCGACGTCAAAGCGTCGGATCAAGCCCACAACGCAGTCACAGTTAGCGTGATGGCAAATAATAAAACTCCCAGAATTAACATACCATCTGCTGCTACGCAAAATCCGATCGGTCAAATGTTTCGTACGTATATATATATATATATATATATATATATATATATATATATATATATATATATATATATATATATATATATATATATATATATATATGTATGTATGTATGTATGTATGTATATGTATGTATGTATGTATGTATATGTATGTATGTATGTATGTATATATATATATATGTATGTATGTATGTATATATGTATGTATGTATGTATATATATATATGTATGTATGTATATATATATGTATGTATGTATATATATATATATATATATATATATGTATGTATATATATATATATGTATATATATGTATATATATATATATATATATATGTATATATATATATATATATGTATATATATATATATATATATATATATATATATATATATATATATATATATATATATATATATATATATATATATATATATATATATATATATATATATATATATATATGTCTCCGGTTTGCACAATTGGAATTTAGGACACTTTTCTAGATAACTCATTTTTACACATTGTTGCGCATAACTCGAAGGATACACTCAATACAGTCTCATATGTACAGTCGACTCCAGTTAATAGGACCTCCGGTTAATCGGACCAGACGCTTATTCGGACCGAATCCCGTCGTGTAACATAGGGCATGATCGTTTAATCGGATTAACCGGTTATTAGGATCAAAATGATTGCTTCCCGATGTGGTCCGATTAACCGGAATCGACTGTATTTAACTATAAACGTGTTAGAATATACTTTTTTCTGCATATGCCTCATGGTTTTCATTACACTTGAAGTCGAAATGATAAGGCTCAATGAAACCTTTCGAATATTTATGGTTAAATTCAGTGAACTCTGAAATTTTCTCTGCAGTACTTAACATTAAAGTACATACATATATTATTGAAATTCCGTCTCTCTATCTAGTTCCCGTACTAATTTAAGACTTTTTAATAATGAATTTTTAATCCCATAATGCAGCATTAATAAAATCATAAAATTGCTTTATATGTATAAACTTACTTTCTTTTAATTTTAAAATATGTATTCAAATATTAAAAATAAGTTTTTGATTACTCATTAGTTCTCAAGAGCTTATGTCAGAATATATTATACATTCCCTTAATACTGATGAAATTGCGTAATTTAAACGAAGCATTTTATTCAAATGCTAATGGATTTTTTTTAATACTAAAGAAATGTTATTATAACGTTACATGCCATTTTAAACTAATTTTGTATCCCAACCTGAATCCGATTTAAATGGTAAACATGCTAAAAAAATATCTCACGTATTATTTACGTATTAGAGTGTCTTTCTTTTACACGCTCTGTGATAAGTATGAACATTTCTGATTATCTTATTAAATTTCCATGTATTTCGTTAAAATGTTAAATGTATTTATAAGATAACCCCGAGTGCTCGAGTTATGTCGGAGAAGTTTTGTAAACACAGTTTCTTTAAAAGTAAAAATTTCTTAATTAGAGATTTTACTCGAGATAAAATAGAAACGTCAGGTATTGAAAAAAGTTTAATACTAGAATGAATTTATGGTAGAAACGTTTCTTTGAAGTTGATGTAATTACCATTTCCTGAGAAATGAGCAATTTTGAAAAGGTTTTAATTCTTTTTCTGTTTCGGAGTTACATTCTCCTCAAAATAGCTATGAAAAGATAAATAAAGAGGAAATAGACATCGCCACTGCTTATTTTGCAAGGAAACAATTTTAGACCGGCTTCATTCATAGGGATGTATAATTAATTACGGCTTTCTTAAGGAAAGGTTTACTTAATCTCTTTATTCTCAAGAATATCTTCGTACATTAATAATTTTTTGTGACACCGTGAAACGCGGAACTGACTTGTATATTTTGAATAATATGCAGAATGTAATTTATTTAAATTTTAACATTTCTTTTCAATGGACAGCTCTGTTCAGAGATCCATCTTACGCTGCACACCGAATTCCCGTGTTGCCAACAAACGATAAGGAATACCATTATGTGCTCTCGTGGGTTTGTTATCCATGTCAGTCAAGCTTAAGTGGTTAATGTTAATTCGGAACAATTCTTAAAAGCATTCTGAACAGGAGTTGATTACGAGTGGGAAGTTTTTATTCAGATAAAAGTCATGTTAGAAAAAAAATTAGTTATTAATACTCGTATATTTTATTCATTTAAGTGAAATGTAAAAAATTAAATAAAAAAAAGTAAAGTATTAAATTACAGGAAAAAGGCACTGGCAGCCGAAAATATTAACAGAAATATGCAATTAGCACTCCACGCAGCATATATGCAAGATTGTGTAGCAATTATAGAATCAAAATATAAAAAAATCCAAAAAATATATCGAGATAATCGTCCGATCTCTTCATCAGTAGGCCTAATCGAGTCGGTTTCTACAAACGGGAACTTACTGAATAGGATGTAGGTCTAGCCAAAAAACATCCCAAGGCCCCGAGATGCCAACATTGAAAAACAGTTCCTCTTTGGGGTAACCGACTCGTTTAGGCCTACTGAAGAAGAGATCGGACGATTACCTCGATATATTTTTGGGTTTTTTTCTATTTTGATTATCTATGTAAATAAAACAGTTCCGTAACTGACTGACTCACTGATTGACATACAACGCACAGACCAAACCGCTGGACATAAAGGGCTGAAATTTTCAATGGCGATTCTTCTTATAGTGTAGGGGTGCACTAAGAAAGATTTTTCAAAAATTCTTCTTATATTTTTTAAAATTATATTTTTAATCTGTTTTTGTAACAGTTTTTTAAGTCTGCAGTTAAATTAATAATTTGAGGGTTATAAAATTTATATCACGAGAAAGATCATAAAGATTTCTTTAAAATGAAATATTTTTTAATCTTTACCTCCATTTTCTGATTTTTAGTGAATTTTTAAAGATTAATTTTTAGAATTTAATTTATTAAATGCTGATCAAGTGATTTCTTTTTCTGGTACTTGAAATAAATTTTCGTCACGTCATAACAACGAAATAGACAAAAAAAATATTTTTCTTTCCTTGCTAATGCGGCAGACGATTGGAAATTATCCAAAAAATATTAAAATACAGTAAAAGATATGTTCCTCCAACTGTACTATTTTCTTTATAGTATGTTCTATTAGATTTAATTTGAATATTTTCATGTACATTATTTTCTCTATAAAAATATCCGTTACAGTTTTTTTATAAATATATTTTTTCGTTTTTTCTACATCAATTGCATATATTTATCGTTGTATTTATTATAAATATATTTAAGCATATTTTTGGCATTAATTGCATAGATTGACCGTTGTATTTAATTTGAATGTACTCCGTAGCGAAGTACGGGTTTTCAGCTAGAATTATATATTATTCATGTAAGAAACCAGTACCTCTGCTAATCATGTATTGTTATTATTTACTTTGCAATAAAAGTATCCCTGATAAGTATTACATATCATTGATAAACTAATGTTGAACATAATTATTAGATATAAGGAAAGTTCTAATTTTATTGTGGCGGACTGAATAATTACAAAATCTTAAATCATTTAATTCTCGACCTGAAATATTTAAATTTAATTGCTAAAATGGAATATAAAGAGGGCAAAAAAAGCGAGAAAGGTCTGAGCTTATTATAACTTGAAATTTTATTAAAAAAATATGTCTACCAATCCAGTAGTAAGATGAATAAATGTTAGACGCATATGCTGAAGTACATTAGATATACCAAATCTAAATTTATATACGAGACGATTGCGTGAGAGCTACGTTTATATTACTAACCTGTATCGCGTCAGATTCAAAGTTTCAAATAGCACATAAACCATAAATTAACTAATACAGGGATGCACTAGAATGAAACCAATCGTTATTCATTCATTAACGTATAAATTTTGCTTATGTGTGTGTGTTTGTAAGAGAGAGTTAGAGAGAGAGAGGGGGGGGGGAGAGTCTGCATGTGTCTGCAGGTGTTAGGTAAAAAAAAATTCTATTCCCTTGTCAAATTCTGACATTTCCTCTTTCTACAAATTGCTCCATCTAATTTACATCTGTGGGTTTACATTTATTGGGTTACCGAATAAATGTAAACCCATTAATGAATAAATGTAAACCATTAATGTATGTAAACCATTAATGAATGAATACCGATAGTTATTCATTCATTTATGTATAAATTTTGCTTATGTGTGTGTGTTTGTGGGACAGAGTTAGAGAGAGAGGGGAAGGGAGGGAGAGAGAGTCTGTGTCTGCAGGTGTTAGGTAAAAAAAAATTCTATTCCCTTGTCAAATTCTGTCATTTCCGCTTTCTACAAATTGCTCCATCTAATTTACATCTGTGGGTTTACATTTATTGGGTTACCGAATAAATGTAAACCCATTAATGAATAAATGTAAACCATTAATGTATGTAAACCATTAATGACTGAATACCGATAGTTATTCATTCATTAATGTATAAATTTTGCTTATGTGTGTGTGTTTTTGGGAGAGAGTTAGAGAGAGAGGGGGAGGGAGGGAGAGAGAGTCTGCATGTGTCTGCAGGTGTTAGGTAAAAAAAAAATTCTATTCCCTTGTCAAATTCTGTCATTTCCGCTTTCTACAAATTGCTCCATCTAATTTACATCTGTGGGTTTACATTTATTGGGTTACCGAATAAATGTAAACCCATTAATGAATAAATGTAAACCATTAATGTGTGTAAACCATTAATGACTGAATACCGATAGTTATTCATTCATTAATGTTTAAATTTTGCCTATGTGTGTGTGTTTTTGGGAGAGAGTTAGAGAGAGAGGGGGAGGGAGGGAGAGAGAGTCTGCATGTGTCTGCAGGTGTTAGGTAAAAACTTTTTATTCCCTTGTCAAATACTGATACTTCCGCTTTCTAGAAATTGCTCCATCTAATTTACATCTGTGGGTTTACATTTCTTGGGAGCATTAAAAAAAGATTTTCCACCAATTTTTTATGCCTGAACACTTGAAAATGTCAGTCATTCAATTTACTTCATGACACGTGCCATTTCTTTCTTCGAAATTACTAGAATAGAATATTTCATACATCCGTGAATGTTTATTGATATGTTGCAAAACGTCATCGAAGACAGTCTTGAGGGCAATGGGCAAGTTTTCATGCAAACCTGCTCGTAAGATTTTAAATTTCTTTACACTACTCATCATAAGTGATGGGATTTTGAAACAAAAATGAGGAGGAGCTACATGTAATTGCAATGATGTAAACCACGGCTACTTACAGAGAAAGGTGATGAAATGACAAGAAAAAGAAAAAAAATTCCAGTGAAGAGTAAGATTCTGCGAAAATTGTGTGTACGCGCGGAAGCAGTCAAATGAGAGTTTCATTAGCTTACATGAAGTAACTTTAGTCCTAAAATAATTTGTAGACAGCTTGGAAAAATAGGCTTCCAAAGTCGTTAATTACCATTCTTTCCATAAATCCGCACAACAAATGGAAAGCATCAGTTAACGTAAAGTAAAACTCGATTCAGTTGGGTTCCTGAGTAATCCCAAAGTGCTTAGGGATGTTTCTTTTAATTTAGGCTATATTTTATTTTCTCAACAGAATCATTGGCTGTTGTTTTTCCATTTTAACACAATTAATCGACGCCCCTTGACTTTTAATTATTATTATTTAAAAAAAATTTTGCT
>OU015492.1:215306797-215369297 GCA_907164885.2 Dolomedes plantarius | reverse complement strand
TCAAAAGCAGAAAAATTGAGTTAAATTTATACAAAGACGATGTGCAAGTTATTTAGAACCATTCAAATTTTAAATATTCAATTTAAGATTCTGGGCTATATTTTAATTTTAGTTTGGATTTTTTTTTTTTTTGGTATGACGATATAATAAAAACATTTTATATACTGGAAAACATTTATAACATTTATCTCCTGTTTAAGGTAACAAATAAACAGAAAGATACACCAGTGTTTAAAATAACTAAACTATATTTATATTTTAACAATATTTCAGTGGGATTGAATTAAGTTATATAAAATAAAATTTTGGAAATTAATTAAATATAATATTTATCATAGCGATTACAGAATCATTTTTTTAAAATTTAATTTTTATAAGAGAAATAATTGTTTACGTGTTAATGAAAACCATCTGTTATCTTAGATGATTAAATTTGTGATATCTATTGCAACAGTATCCGGTATGCTGGTAGTCTTTATTTTTTTTAAATTTGGATAAATTACTACATAAAATGCCCCCTAAAGGATAAAAAGAAATTGGTTCCTGAAGCAAGTAAAACAAGGTTAATATATCACGTTACGTTTATTGAGACCACATTATCTTCAAATGCGCTACTATAAAGGGAATTTGGGTAGTACTAAAAACTTAAAATGTTGATGCCTGCAGGCATTTATCGCAAAATAATCGAGAATAGTTTACTCGTAAAATGTTTTACTTAAGTTTATTTGTTTCTCTATCAGATATGTCAAGTTAATTAGATAACGTTTCAGAACAATGTAGCAAATTGATGCTCTAAATTATAAACAATGAGATTGACTTATTCTTCTGCTATTGAGAAAATTGTTTAGAAAACAAATATATATGTTTTTACGTGAGTAATTATATTATATGAATAAATTTTTCATGTAAACATTGACAAAAAAATCTTGAAATTTTCAAAATAAAATAAAAACGTTAAGCTGAAGATTAGAACATAAATTTAAAATACATTTTGCCTCCTTAATACTTACGTTAATTAAAGTATATTAAAAAATTTAAAACTAATATTTTTTAAGTAAAATTTTTATGTGGATGTTATAAAGTTTTTATGGATCTCTTTCCCACGCTTAATTTAATTTCCTTATTTATGAATCTCCTTGTAAAGTGGTGCTTAATAATCTATATATATAAAACAGTTCCGTAACTGACTGACTGACTGACATACAACGCACAGACCAAACTGCTGGAACTAAAGGGCTGAAATTTTGCATGGCGATTCTTCTTATGGTGTAGGTGTGCACTAAGAAAGATTTTTGAGAAATTCTTCTTAGATTTTTTTAAATTAAATTTTTAAGCTGTTTTAGTAACTTTTTTAAAGTTTGATCTTTCTCGTGATATAAAGTTATAAAATTTATATCACGAGAAAGATCGTAAAAATTCCTTTAAAATGAAACTTTTTCCGAATCTTTACCTCCATTTTCTGATTTTTGGAGAATTTTTTTAAGATTAATTTTTACAATTTAATTTATTAAATGCCGATCACGTGATTTCTTTTTCTGGTACTTTAAATAAATTTACCGTTGCGTTCATAACAATGAAATAGACAAAAAATATTTTTCCCTTGATGATGCGGCAGACGATTGGACATTATCCAAAAAAATATTAAAATACCGTAAAATATATTATGTTCCTCAAACTGTACTATAATAACTGTACTATATTCTTTAGTGTGTCCTATTAGATTTAATTTTAATATTTTCTTCATTATGTTGTCTATAAAAATATCTTTTACGATTTTTTATAAACGTTTTTTGTACATCAATTGTATGCATTGATCGCCGTATTATATATATATATATATATATACATACATACCAGGTGGTTATAATTAAACTTCCCCTATAAACGGCTTTCTACAGCGCAAACGGGTGAACGGAATGCAACGAAATTTTGTATATCGGCTATACACGAGATGCGTTCACGGAATTTCGAAAAAAAAAATAGTTCCAAAATGTCCACCAGAGAGCGCCTTTTCGGGAAAAACATGAAATTTAACACAATAAACGACCAAATCGGAAGACTGAAACAATATTAACATTTATTGACTAGTTTCTGATCACCTTGTCATCGAACCACATTAAGTAAAGGTAAGGGAGAAACAAAAATTGTTCCCTTTGCAGAAACAGGAACAGATTAGGACGAAATTGCACAAGATGAGCAGTTGTTAATCGTGTCCAGGACAATGTAGGGAAAGCTGCTCCACGTGCATTCACCTGCTAAATTTCAAGCCGATGGACAGTATGTTGTTGCTGTTGTTGACTTATTCCCCTTGGTCCAGGCGCAGGCTAGACCAAGTCCATGAGCTCAAACGACATGCAGCATGATCAATTGAAGAAAAGCTCATGATAAAGGGGAAGGAGAAACAGCTTCTGTAGATCAAAGATCCTGAGCACCGAAAGGCAGAAGTCTGATTTGGCTCCCGTACCTGCAAATCTTAGCTGAGCATAGTGGAATGGCCTTCACTCCTTGGGTGACCCTACCAGTACATTACTCTCCCGACGTACCTCACCCATTCCGCCCAGTGCCACCCCCTCGCCACCGGGACAGTGTGTTCAACAGCAGATCGTAACTGATCAGTTGTGACGCTTCGCACATGAAGCGTTATGGAGTTCTTTAAGTCATTCAACGTCGCAACACCTCCACGATACACCAGACTTGAATGAAGGTGGTCACGTGGAGCAGCTTTCCCTAAATCGTCCTGGACACGATTAACAACTGCTCCTCTTGTGCAATTTCGACCTAATCTGTTCTTGTTTCTGCAAACTGAACTGTTTTTGTTTCTCCCTTAACTTTACTTAATGTGGATCGATTGACAAGGTGATCAGAAACTAGTCAATAAATGTTAATATTGTTTCTGTATTCCGTTTTGGTCGTTTATTGTGTTAAATTTCATGTTTTTTCCTGAAAAGGCGCCCTCTGGTGGACATTTTGGAACTAATTTTTTTTTTTTTGAAATTCCGTGAGCGCATCTCGTGTATAGCCCCATATACAAAATTTCGTTTCATTTCGTTCACCCGTTTGCGCTGTAGGATGCCGTTTATAGGGGAAGTTTTATTATAACCACCCGGTATATTGGCATTAATTGCATACATTGACCGTTATATTTAATTTGAATGTACTCCGTAGCGAAGTACGGGTTTTCAGATAGTAACAGTTTAAAGCTGTTTATTAAATATAGTGTACAATTTTATATATGAACATATTGCTATAGATTAAGAAGTCAGTGCTCTAACAGAAAATATAATATTTTTCTTAATGCTCAATTACCATATCAGTATATAGAAAAAAGTAGGTGTAAACACATTTTATTGTTGTTTTTACATATTCAACTCAAATCAGAAATACATGTTCAACATTAAAATTCAAAATTTCATGAACTATTTTTTTACATAAGAAAACATACAAACTCTTATAAACTACAAGAGACAAAAGAATAGAAATTGAGTATATAGTTAATATTTTAAGGTTACTCAAAATTTTTAATAAAATAAATTTTTCTAATCTTCAATAGCCTATTGGGCAGACATTGTCATAAAGCATATTTAATTGCTAAAATTTATGACGACCAAAAATTCCATATTAATACTGCGAACAATACGTTAATGTTTCAAATATATTATTACAAAAACAAAATTTGTTATTATGAAAGTAAACTATTAATTGTCACTGTTTGTGCATATTACGAGTACCACGTATATAAAATGTAGATTGGGTGGTATCTTTTACGATCAAAATGTCGCAGCACTTGTTGTTCTTTTGAAAGAAACGCAAAGTGAAAGTGTTATTTGGGAAATTTGTAAGCTAATCCCCCAAGCAGGCGCTCGAGCTCCATAAACCCTCGTTAGCTATTCTGTTTTACTTAGAGTTTATAGGGAAGAGTAATCAATTTAGCCCGAGCACGGCCACCTGTAGCGGAGCTATGCATATTGTGTTTACAGTTGTTACATGCAGAAAGGACTTAACTATTACTCTATTTTTCTCAAACTTGTACAACTGACTGTGGGGGTTCTTGCAACCAAAAATAACTTATTTAAAGTACTATGGAAGGTTTTAGACTTGAAGATATTTATGAAACAATGATTACTCCAATAAATGGCAAAAAAAAATTATGATTTGAACTTCTACTTAGAAGTATTGTCAAGTTTTTGAGACTTTTATTTGAACATAATGAACTCTAACAACAAATGCTTCATTGTTTTTCCATTTGTTTGGTTTAGTTAAATTTATAGAAAATAATACAGAAAATAACGAGCTGAAAACAAAATAAATTATAGTGTAGTTTGGTTTGGAGAGCTAAGGTCAATTTTTTCCTAAAGGATGGCTAATTAGACCAAATACCGGTAATTTAAACTTAAACTTACTATTAAATTAGCCCTGTTTGAAATAACTAAACAAATTATATAGACCAGGAATAGGACGATATTAAATAGTGCTACTTTCTTTATGTTTATTTCAAATATATGGAAAAAGGAAAAAAATATCAAATGGGCATTTCCCCACTTTTAAAGGTAGAAGAAGATTAAAATTCATACTTCTTTTAAACTACTTAGTTGTACTTTAATTGCTTCCAAAGCGTGATAAAATAAGTTGATATTTATAAATAAATATTTCATTTATGTAAACTTCCCAGTAAAAACAGAGCTACTTTAATGGGTTTCTAACTTTTTTATAGTAATTTGATGACTGTACTACATCTCAAAAACAGTTATTTGATGAGAAAACAAAGCAAAGTCATGTAAAATAAAAATAATAGTATAAAAGTTTTAAATAAAAGTGTTTATATAGCTATTCATTTTTTGAAAATTTATAATTACTAATATTAATAATAATAGTATAAACGTTTTATATAAAAGTCATGTTTATATAGCTATTATTCATATTTTAAAATTTAAATATGCTAATATAAAAATTAATACTTTACCATTGACCGTATATTTTTGTTTATTAATTATTGTCGCTTCGTAAAATTCTCCAGTTTCATACATATTCTCAGTAATTTGTTATAAGGCTTAAATTTCCTCAAGGATTTTATCAAAAATATAGAGTGCAAAAAGTATAGACACTTGTGTGCAAAAAATATAGACTCTCTCCCTCTCGTAATTGCATTCTTACTTTTTACAAGTCATTAAAACTTCTTCATCAAAACACGCGCAAAAAAATAATCGCTCACTTTTTTTTAGTACGGTAAATATATTCCCTAGCTTTTTTTAATTGCCGTGTTTTCTGAAATGTTCATCTAGGACCTGGGCACAAAATAAATAGCAAAGCATTAAAAATAAAATATGTTGATAATCTAATTATCCTTTCAATAACTGGCGTTGATTTTACAAGACTTTTTTTTCTTACGATTTTCCTGTCTTGTTTGAGAAAACTGCGACGCATAACATGATTTATTTTCGAATTAGTGCTCGTAATTATTCACGACATAAACACTACTGAAGATTCTTTTACTGTTCGAAGCAAACACATAAATAAGGGGGGAGGGGCGGTTTCAAAGCAGTAATTGCTAGCAATGAAAGAAAAAAAAATCGCATTTATCTTGTATAAAGAAGTAATCATTGACATACGGGGATTAGTTAAGCTAATAACAAATGTTAAACGTATTAAATATGATTACAAAATTTATGATTTTAAAGCACGACTTTCTCAGAAAAAGATTAAAGAGGATGCCATTAAAAGTACAAGGTATTTGAATTAACGTATCACTACTTTTATTGCAAGGAAAATTAATACGAGAGATAATACTTGTGATCGCAGAGATTTATGTTTTGATTTATTTTAAGCAATTTATCGACGATATGCATGAAAATATTTATTATTTTTATCGGAAAGACATTAATCTTTTCAAGTTTTTGGAGTGGTGCATTAAAGAGCATTTTTTTATTCTCTTACAAATTCTAATTTCAATACTAATACTTTTAAAATTTAGGAATTAATGAATTTTTAAGTCCAATAGATACACATATCGCAGAATTTCATGGAAGCAATTCTTCTAAAAAGAAATAACGGTTATCAAATGCATGCTGCTAATTAAATCCATTTTACGATTAAACTGATAGGGAAAATATTATGACACGAGACATGGGTAGGGATTTTATCGCAGTATATGCATACATACATATGTTACTAACATTATCTATACTTATATATAAAGAGAGAGGGGATTTTGTACGTGGAGGGTAATCTTCAGAACCACTGTACCTATTTGAAAAATTCTTTCACTGTTTGAAAGGTACATTATTCCAGATGGACATAGGCTATATATTATGAATATCTGATCAGTAGAAATAAAGTTAGGGGCTTAATCCTAACAATCTCCATTGTTTCCGCTACTGTTCTCTACCGCTTTTTGTGCCGAAGTCTTCAACGATCCTCAGCGTGGTGCTATCGCGGTGGGCTTCTGTTCTGACATTAGCGGTTCGAACCTAGCCATTCTCCGGCACGCCTTCTTCTTTTAAAAAATTAACTTTAATTATTAACTAACGTAATATTAATTTAAGGTATAAGGACGGGCCGCTAGTTAATTATAATAACGTATTTAGAATGCAGAGAAAGTGATAATCGTAATATAGCTGCAAAGTAAAAGTTACAAATGTTTCTGTGGGACGTGCGACTGGTAGGAAAAACCAGCTTTATATTCACATAAATACTAATTGATCTAGTTATTAAATACCTTAAAATAATCGTTATCGCTTGTTTTTGTAATTAGGAGAGCTTAAAATAGATTATTGAAATTAATTAAAAAAATTGCGGAAGGACACAGAAAAACCAACATTTCTCCTGTTAATCTTAAAATATATTTTAATTAAGTTAAACGTTGAAATGGAGGATGTTTATGGATATAAAATTGGAAATTAATCGCTGTTCTCCGTAATCCACATTTACGATTAAAAAATCATTTATGAAAAAATATTAATATATTAATTGCCCTTCTCTGCTATTAATTTTTTTATACTTCATTATATGCAGTTCACATATGTCGGTGGGAAATTTTCTAAATTTCAACGCAAATTTAAAAGAAAACAAGCTTCACAAAATAGTCATTATAAAATAAAATAGTAAATAATTACCCCGAAATAATTATTAAGCAATTAAAGTTCATCCTTTGAATGCATTTTTTTTTCTTTTTCAATGCATTCCTAGAAAGTCATTGATATTTTATTTTAAAACGATTTGTTTCATGTTTCACTTATTGTATGCATTACTAGCTGAAAACCCGCGCTTCGCTACGGAGTACATTGAAATTAAATACAACGGTCAATGTATGCAATTAATTCCAAATATATATATATATATATATATATATATATATATATATATATATATATATATTTATAATAAATACGACGATCAATGTATACAATTGATGTAATAAAAACATATTTATAAAAAAATCGTAAGGGATAGTTTTATAGACAAAATAAAGTCCAATCGTCTGCCGCATTAGCAAGAAAAAAATATTTTCTTGTCTATTTTTTTTTTGCACGTGACGATAAATTTATTTAAAGTACCAGAAAAAGAAATCAAGTGATCAGCATTTAATAAATTAAATTCTAAAAATTAATCTTTAAAAATTCACCAAAAATCAGGAAATGGAGGTAAAAATTCGAAAAAAATTTCATTTTGAAGGAAGTTTTATGATCTTTCTCGTGATATAAATTTTATAACCCTCAATGTATTATTTTAAATGCAAACGTAAAAAAAGTTTAAAAAACAGCTTAAAAATTTAATTTAAAAAAATCTAAGAAGAATTTTTGAAAAATCTTTATTAGTGCACCCCTACACTATTAGAAGAATCGCCATGCAAAATTTCAGCCCTTTAGGTCCAGCGGTTTGGTCTGTGCGTTGTATGTCAGTGAGTCAGTGAATGAATGAGTTAGTTACGGAACTGTTTTATATATATAGATGAATGATTTACCCTTTACTTTTCATAAAGGACCATCCATGAAAAAAATTATTTCATTGGCTATCTCCATTCTTTACGAAATGAATAAGTCTTATTTATATTGACTTTCCAGTTTTGTTTTAAAGACACCACAAGAATAAAAATTTCATTATTTTAGATCTTCAGGATTTGTTCCAGGGTTTAGTTGCCTATAGAATTCTGGTTGTCTATTCGTTTTCTCCAGCGTATGTTTAAAATAAATAACAAGTAGATTGAAACATATTAGACCCTATGAAATACAAACAAATTGAATTTACAATAGTTTTACCCACTAAAATTCGTTAAAAACAATCTCTCTGGGTTTTATTATTGTTTTTAAATAATTTTATACTATTTTAAGAAAATGCGAGATGTTTCAAAGCGGCATAACACGCACCTTTGACTTAAATCTCAAGAAACCTAATATATAAATGATTATCTTCCAATAATTACAAGAAAAAAAGAACTTTTTATACACCATTTTTTAAAATTTTCTGTTGAATCATCTAAATTTGACTATTCTATGTATTAATAAATACTTTTTTTAAAATTGTTTTGATGTATTATCCCATCAACTTGAAAGAAAATGAAGTTAATTGGAAATTAACTTGCGTTTAACTTTTCGTTTCCCTCCCGGGCGATAGATGGCTGCACCATTCTACAAAAAAAAATAACTGAAAATGAATTCAATGCTGCTTAAAGATGGCTAAAAGTATCAAAAGAATGCATTGTCATCGTGTTTTGAGCTATTCTAAAAGTTTCAAATGTCTAGCTAGTCAGGAAGTTAGTTAAACATCGATTGCAAGTTTTGTACTGGACAAACACACACACACACAAACAAAGAAACAAACGAAAAATCGAGTTAATAAAAACATGGAAAAAATTATTATTATTTTTGTTATAGATAGCATTTTTAAAGACATCTCTGTAGTGTGAGCTACTCTGCGTTCTTTAAGGCATTTAGTAATTCAATATTAAGAAAAGTAACAGGGAACAGAATTTTTAAAAAGTTTTTCCTAATCTCATGCATACTAATTAAGAGGATTTTGGTTTGGTCCAGTCCCGAAAGATAGCTTAAAATTGCTAAAATGTTATTAGAATAAACTCTAAACTCAAATTTATTGAATAAAATTATTAATTATAACTTTAAAAAAATTGCAATGAGTTAATAGACTATAGTTAATATTATTAGTAAAAAGTTAAATAATTTATCTTATTCTGAATTTCGTGGTAAATTATTTTCTTCAACTCTTTATGCAAAAGGAGAGAACCAGGGTAATTTAGCTTTCGGGCCATATTGAGAAACTTCTTATTAAGGGGACAAGGGACTTTCAATCTTCTTCTTCTTTAATTTTCAATATTTTACTCTATATACCCCATGAGTATAATTTATATTCTTTTCTACTACACTAAAGATACTTAGAATTCGCAAATAAGTATTTTGTGGGGGAATAGGACCTATTTATCAAAAAATTCTTCAAAAATGCTAGAATATTTCAAAAGGCTCCATGCATATTCATTTTCTTCTGATATCTACCAAATTTCTCAGAATTCTTAATTGAAGTGTTTATCACAAAACTGTGCATAATTCTTTAAATCATATTTTTTTTACAAATTTATAGACCATAAAATAAAGTAAAAATATAAAAAAAAATAACAGGCAGAATAGAAAAAAAATTATTTAAGACTTTAGATCCACACACAAAAAAAATTAATGCAAATTTATATTTATATACATATGGTAAACTTATAATACAAAATTTAAGAATTTTAATTAATATAGAATGCGCATGGAGACTTTTGAAAAACATTAGCAGTTTTGAAATATTTTTTGCAAAACAGGCATTATTCAGCTAAAAATTCCTTATTTTGAATTCTAAGGGTTTTTAATGTAGTAAAATAGAAAATTAATTATTCTCATTTTGTATATAGAGCTAAAAACTGAAAATAAAAAAATTCGAATTTGAAGGTCCCCTGTCCTCTTAATATACTTTCGTAAATCCCAGATGCATTACGTAGTGATAAACTAGGCAACCAAGTTGCAAGTCTTAGCAACTGAAATGTAAACTTAAAGTGTAATGTTACAGAAATGTGATCTTCCTCTTTATGCCGTATTCGACTACGAATTTCAAAAGGAAATCATAGTAAAAAATACTGAGATTTTCTCTTATAGACTAGAGTCGGGATTTAGGAAACTTTTAGCATTTTACTTGAGAGAGACGTTTTAATCTTTCTTTAAAAACTCCAGGAAGAAATCTAATATTTTGATGTATAGTAGATTAGATAAAAATAAACTATCCAGAATAGAATAGAATAACTTTAAAGATCGTTCACCTGTTTATAGAAAAATATTCGAAATTAATTAAACATAAATTTTTGCCAATCTAATGGATTACTGATGTCAAAAATAGTAAAATTTTACACCCCTATCTCATCCCCCCCAAAAAAAACAGTTTTTGGTAAACCGTAAAATCTAATAATAGCTCATACAATTGATTGTTTCATAAAGTAATTAAAAAACAAAGACTTGAAGGATTTTTATTCCCTCAATGACTAATTTAACACTAATCAGAAGATTGAGTTTTTAAAAAATGGAAAATGTATTGCATTCCAATTCTTGAGGAAATCAGTGGAGCTCTGTTCTTGAAGGAAATCAGTGGTTTATTTAATGATAAGTTAAACTAATTTACATGTAAGATATTATTATAAGTTAATAAAATTATTAAGATAGATAGTAGTGAAGTTATATAATTATAAATCGGTTAAAATGCTATAAACATTTTTTATTCACAATTGACATGAAGCAAATAACTTGAAATGAGATTTTTTATAAGTGTTTAATAAAATTAAGTAATATTCTTTGGAAGAATATATACATGAAAATTATATAAAATACTGTAGAAAAAAACAATACGATTTTTTGTACTGTACAGAGTGTTAGACTAAACATGAAACATACAATTACAGTAATTAAAAACATTATTTTCAATCTCAAAAAGAAATTATTGTCCGACATATTTAAAAATGAGAATAAAAATCCCATGCACCCTCTTTTAATTCTTTTCAAAGTTATTTTTACAGTTAAAGTTTTAATGATGTTAGTTTAACAATTATAAAAGTCAAATGGTATATTTCTCAGATCCTTTAAACCTAGCATAAGTAGGTACTAGGTATTTTTTTAGCCTTGTCATCATTAAAACAAATCGATTTCCTTAATCCGACTTGACTTTGTATTAAACACAATTAGCGTCTCTAATTCCTAGTGACACAAGCATTAAAGAGTTCCCCATAAGGACGGTAATAAATAATCTGCTAAATAGGCTTATGTCAAACTTTAAATAGCTCAGTGTTTAGTTTATGCATTAACAGAAAATGTTAATGTGTCATAAACGGGTATCTAACCCGCGGTTGCATCAGTGAAATAGTTTCTATTATATTTACAATGTAAAATTAGATGCGATAAATAACAAGGTCTTTATATTAAAAATATGTTAATGTTATTACAATTTGATGCATAGTTCATTTTGAAAAAAATAATATTGTATGAATGTAAGGTTTACATAAGATTTGATTCACAATAATCGAACTTTTAAGTGAGTGACGTTAAACGAAGCCGCATAAAATATGCTAATTGCAGCATACGCTGTTGGTATAAATACCAAGCAGCTAGATTAAAAAGACGAAGTGTTGAGGAAGTGAAAGGAGGAGTAGAGCTGACGAAACGAAGTATCGCGCTGGAGCTAGGCTTAGAGTCTGGTTTAATAATAGTTGAGTTTTACAAGCAGCCGCTGGAGGCATAGCTAGGTTGTTTCAAACCTACGCGAGTTCTTGTTAGTCCCAAAGTTTACGCGGCAGCACTGCTGGTTGACTTTCAAAGTATCTGTGAGTATTGCAAAGTGTATTTTTCTTGAATGAGTAGTTATACAAGTGAATATATTGAATTGTATTTCCCTTGCATGAATGGTATATATATCTCGTACTAGTAGTACGTATGCTTTATGTTGAAAAGCAAACTGGCATATGCAAATATTTAAATAAACATTGTCGTTATGTAAGAACTGTGTTTGAATGAAATTATTTAGAGTGCCATTTTAAGATATATATACCCAAAGGTAGGGTAGAAGTGCATATAACTGTCTATATGAATCAATATCAAAGAGAAAAATAAACACTCGTAGGTATCTATATTGTTTCTCATGCGTAAAATAATTAAAGGGCCACACACAGAAATATTTAAGGATTAACAAAATGAGGTATTCTTTTAAAGAATACATTCTACCATCTGTAACAATTCTACTATCTGTAACTACCATCTGTAAAAGCAAATGACTCAATAATTGTTCAATGTATTGAGTCATTTGCTTTTACAATAAGGTGAAATTTTACTTTTATAAAAGTAACACATTTAATTTTAAAAAAATTGTTTGAAAATATGATAGGAATTAAAAAATTAAAGCAGGGAAAGAAGTGTAACAAAGCAAAATTTATAAAACAAACAACTGAAGATAAACAAACAAACAGTTTTCCCCTGAAGTGAATCAACCACAGTGTCAATAATTAAAGTTAGCGTTCTTAAGGATTAAAAATAATGTGTATTTGCAGAAGAGAAGACATTTGTTTGCTGCTGTTATGATGTTACACTTAAACATATATTTAAGAAAAGAATTATCTTCGAAGAATTGGAAGTTATAACAGAGAACCTTAAATTCCTTCTAAATTACAATCAACAAAAAACTTACAACAGGTAGTATTTTGAAAGAATGGATAAGAGGTAAATATTTACTTACACATGTATGTTTTCAATTTTATAGAGAAAAATTAAAATGTCTAGCATTACACAAGGATGAACCCAAGGGGTGATTGCGGGACAATTTGTCATGAGATTTTCGACGAATATTTCTAGCATCCCTGTAGTCATTTAAAATCCCTTCAGGGGCACTATATCAAAAAAATTTTTGGGGAGGACAAAACTTTATATTAGAAGAAATATTACTATTAGGAACATATTCTGTAAACATGAAAAAAAAAGTAGCTTTAGTTTAAGCAGGAGGGGTGGTCCATTTTTGAACCACCGTGCACCTAGAGCACTCTGTATTAGAACGTGTGTTCTGATTGGCAAGACCAGACAGAATAGGCGTTCTGACAAATCAGTTACAATAAGACTAATCAGTTTGAAATATATATATATATATATATATATATATATATATATATATATATATATATACATACATATATATTCATTTATTTATATTTATACACGTATTTATCAAAATAATTATCTGTCCAAAAAAATAAATAAATAAAGGAAAAAGTATATAAATGAATGTATATAATGAAAGTAAGACGTATGTGAAGGAAAGTATAAAATGAAAGTAAAAAGTATATAAATGAAAGTATATAATGAAATTAAAAAGTATATATCAACATGCATGAAATTTTCATGTATTGAAAGTAAAATGTTTCAAATCATCAGTAACATTCAATGAATAACATAACAAAAATAATTTCATCGGAAAATTAGTTCAGTAATATGTTTTTTTATGAATTTTTGCTGGAAAAAAACGAATTTATCAGTGTGCCACCTAGTGACAGCAAACCCTGCATGCACGGTGGTCTATATTTGAACCACCAGTATTGAAATTACTAACAAAACATCAGAAATTATGCAGATAAATTAGACTTTTCTATTCAAAATAAATAAGTAACAATCTTAAAATGAAATTCCAGAAATTTCCGTGCATCTGTATACTAACAACTTAGAAAAACTGGAAAAAACTTAAAACTCCAAATTTCTGGTGTAAAACAAAAAATTATCCTCTCTGAAATTATAAACCCGTAGACTGCTGCCATCTGTTGTTTCTGAAACATACTAATGTGATAAATGTTTACTGGAATTTACAGATATATTCAGAGAATGATTTAGCTTTCACAAAATAAATAAAATAGGTGGTTCAAAAATGAACCACCGCCTATGAAGGGGTTAAATTAGAGGAAATAAAATAAGTAAATTGAATTATTACTTGGCTACTTACGGGATTAAACGACTCCACGGAAAAATATAATTAACGATAGAAATAAACCATTGAAATTGATAAACTTCTTTCTTTTAAATCACACTTATCGCAGGTGTCACACATTGGCGGTTCGAAGGGGGAGGGGGGGCCCCCAAAAAAAAAGCCGGCGTATTTATTTTTCATAGCCTAAAATTATATAATCGTAGACCGAATACTAAATGAGTTTAAATTTAAAATGAGACGATGCTTATTTCTTATATATATATATATATATATATATATATATATATATATATATTGACCCCCCTCCTCCCCCCAAAAAAAAAGTTGCTCTCCTGACATTGCCCACCCCCCTCCCCCAAAACTCTGGGCTGAAACCGCCCTTGTGTCACAAGTGTAAAATATCGTACTTTATTAAAATTAGCCACGTTCTTTTTTGAAAATTCCTGCAAAGATTTCGGAAAAAATTGGGTGCATGTTCATGGATTGTACTGCTCCTTTATGAGAAATACAAATGGGTATTAACTTTCAATCCTACGAACTACGATTCCTTTATTACCACTAGCAGTATAAATGTCATTGTTCACGGTATACTTTTGCCATGTAATTAGTCATTTGGTAATGTTAGATAGAGACATAGAGAGGGTGGGAGAAGCGATTGGAATCCATCCACAAATTGAACGGGAAATCATAAACCAGTCAATGCTTTATAAGTACTCTCCGACAAGCATGATGTCTACTCAATTTTCATACGGTCTAAAAGTTTCTTTGAAGGATTGCTCGCAACGTTATATGCATTATTCACGTTCAGAAGAAGTTTTTGTTCTCATACTGTTTAGGGGGGGGGGGGGGTCCAGGACATAAAATTGTTCGAATTTACAAAAAAAACTTTTATTAGATTAAAATTTTCTGCGTTCTTTTACGCTTAAAATGACGTTTAAATCATGTTTCTATCTTAATTAGAACAGGAGAAATTATTATTATTTTTTTTCCAACATTCTAATAGTAGCGAATCGTTGTTTAAACCTGTAAGTGCGTTTTTCTGCATGATGGTTTTTTTTCCCCATTTCTCGTCTTTAAATTGTTATAAGTCAAGAACCGTTGAAGAGAAATGGTTGAAACTCGGAACATGTCTTTTTCAAATATTGTACTTTAATTTTATTTCAGCAAATTTGAAAAAAAATATTTACTTTTTAAAATACGATTTTTTAAAAATAAGTTAAAAAATTTTTTTTTGTAAATTTTAATATAAATATTTTTAATTTTTTTAAAAATTAATATTTTAAAAAATGCTGAACCAAATTAAAACTTATATATTTCTGTTTAATTAAAGGAAAGAAAATTGAAATTCTACAAATAATATTTCGAGTTGTAACAATTTTAAATTACCCCATTTTTTTAAAATTTTAAAATTTTTTAAAACATGTTGAGAAGTTTTGTGATGTGATTTTGTTTACAAATTATATGGTTAACCATCACAAAAAAATTCAAAATTTTAACTCAATAAATATTTTTTTTTTAAAATGTATCCCGGACCCCTTTAAGGTGTCTCATAACTGATTTTTTTTTTTTTTTTTGCAGAAATTTTGCCTAGACATGTTTTATCAAGTTGCATTTTTGATGTCTTTTATTCATCAGAAAAAGCTAGGGGGGAGAGTCCCTAGCTTTTCACGTAGCCCTTAAGCTACGTGAAATCACAGATGGCTTAAGATTAACCCAACTAACAGCACTGGAGTACTTTGAACGTATGCGGGAGTTTAACGTTTCAATGAAAAATTGCAGGCAGTAACCTAAACATGAGACACTTTCAGGCGAATTGTACTGCAGCTACAGCCCACTTACGTTAGGTACTAAAATTTTTAGTAAATCTTTTGTTTTCGTGAAGATCTGCATGCCAAAACTTTCTAGACCAGAAAGCCCGAAAACTATTATCAACTAGAATTATTTTACTATTTTACTTTGCTAAAAATCATCAATAAAATGTTTTGAACCTTAATTGTTTGGTTACTAATACTTCTAACTTGAAACATTTTTTTTCTCAATTCAAAATTTCGAACTTGTGCAGATGTTTCAGTGAGTAATGTAGAACATGAAATAAAGTGATTTTTTTCTCAACTTTTAATTTAATGGAATAAAAATCCGTGCAAAACATTTCAAACTTAATTTATTAATTAGTCGAAAAAATTTTAATATTCAGCGGATAATTTCAATTACCAGTTTCTCTCTTCCTGTGTGTATATTTGTATAGTTTTATTGATAATTATAAAATTAATTAACTTCAGGGCGATTTATTCATCCCTTCTTATCGAAGTGAAATTTATTTTAAGATAAAAAGTTTACCATTGCCAAAATTAAAAATCTTCAGTTCGCTAACACTTTGAAAGTTGATTTTATTCGTGAACAACATTGTTATTAATTACCCCACGAGGTGATTAATCGTTCCTCCTCATTAGTAAACAGATCATTGTGAAGATAATCTGGTGTGGGAACTCAATGCAATGTCACACTGGTGTAATATCCTATCCCTCTTAAGGACATAATGAATAGGGATTGAATTGTAAGATCACAGAGGGATTTTGCAAAAGATGATTTGGAATTCCGTCTGCAGAGAAAATGATATAGACAGGTAATTTATTCATATATATATCCTTATATATCTACATGGTTACATAAAAAACTATTATAAAAGATATTGTATAAAGTTTCCAAAAGAAGTTAAATAAAATTACTGTTTAAGAATACGTGAAAGGAAAAAAAATTAGTCGTAAATGCATGACTATAGATAAGAATTAAATTTAATTGTAAACAACCCGAAACTATATAATTTAATGAAAAAGGGGAAAATAGAAAATGTAAGATGAACATTCTTAAACATTCAGAATCAACAATGATATAAACTGAAATGTAATTGTCTAAATAATCCGATCCTTGAGATATAACGCCTACAGAAATATACCATAAAATTTTCCTCTCTCCGAAAAGTATTAAACAGAAAAAAAAAACTAAATTTAAAATTAGTTTTAACAAATGTTTCAAAAGCATTTCACCTATGTTTATGCGAAAAACGCTTCAACAAGTCAGTTCTAAACTTAAGTTTTATGCAGTATACTTTAAAAAAAGAATTTAACTTTAGGGATATTGACTAATAATCACTCACCTTGAAATGTCTTAAATTAAATTTATTTGTGTACTAACCGAAATAATTACCTTTAATGTGGGTTTCATTCAACTACAGAGATACCTCTTTCAAAGTAACTGTTGGATCTTACATAAATATTGGTTAAACTTCTTAATAAATAAATTTATTTAATAAATTTATGCTATAATTATGCGATCGTATGTATAGTGAAGACCCTTGGGAAAATGTAGGAACAGATCATAGGACAAATTTCTGCCTAACAATTTAACTTCTTCTACTATGAGAGGAAAATTCATAATGTTAACTCAAAATATTCACACTCATTCGTATATACACTATCTACCAATAAGTATTTGGACACCTATGCAAATGACGATATTTGCGGCCCTGATATACGTCATGTCATCCGCGATAAATATTGTGTAGGAAACAACGTTGGCATTAGTCGCATGCTAGAGGCCAAGAAGTGCAGAGCTATCTGATTTCGAGAGAGGTGTAATCGTCGGGTATCATAGAAATGGCTGATGTTTAAGGGACATATCTAGCGAGCTGAATTACCCAAAATCGACAGTGACCTATGTGATTCAGAAGTGGAATGTGAACGGTTCTTCAACTATTATAGGCGGTATATATTCAGTTATTCTGGTATCTCCTGTACACTCTCTCACACACACAGACACACACACACACACACACACACACACACACACATATATATATATATATATACATTTCGCATAATATCTTTAATTTCTAATTTGAATTCAAAAGTTTTATAATTTTCCTTCTAATTTTGCCTAATATGGAGAGAGAGAGAGAGAGAGCAAAGTAGTATGTTCTGAAAACAGACATAAATCTATTAAAGAATGAAATATTTGGAATATTCATGCTGTAGATAATTTAAATATATCAATTTAAGTAATGCATATTATCGATTATAAATATTCCTTTCTTAGTCTGAAAACGTAAAAAAATATTATTTGTTAAATCTTATGCATATTTTATTAAATAATGCATAATTAAACTATAATTAAGTTTTAGATCCAGTCATGATGATGTTGAAGACATTTAGGCATTTTGTTAAAATTCCTGTTGCTTTATTCTTCGTGAGAGTTTTGGATGAAAATATTCTTTTTTATAGAAATTTATGTTTTTGAGAAAACATTTTATTGAAAACACATGTGTTCCCTTGAGGGCCCGATTTAAGAAATCCTTGACTATAGACACAACTCAGGATGGGGGCCACCCTAACACTGATGTGGGCATAAAATTTCCAAAATTGGCACACAAAATATAATCATGAATCATTGTGAAAGTACCATTTTACTAAGAATTGGCTATTTGAAGCTTAGAAGCATAGAACATTATGAAACGACAAAAAGCTATACAGCAAATTAACTTCATCATTGAAACACCAATGCAATGCAACCAGAAAAACGTTTTAATCCCTTATATACACTATACCATACAAATGATGAACTATACATATAACTATACATATGATGAACCAATCAATCAAATTTGAAAGGATATTTAAAAAAGGTAAAATTTAAAAAAAATATTTGAATAGGGAATTTTATTTTTTTCTTTTAAAATAAGAATTTTGTGGGGCCTTCGAACATTTGGGGGTCCCTACACCCCGGCCTACCGGGCCTAATGGAAAATCAGGGCCTGGTTCCCTTGTCACCTGAGGTTCAACTCATTATACCCCCCTCCCCCACCCATTTTTTTTTCGAGTTTTAGAATAGCCAATGAACAGCAACGAGGTAACAGGGTAAACTCCGCCCCTAGTTAACAAATAGTGTAGACATGCACTTTCAGTAGCCATTAGCCAGGCCCAGATTTCCGCATGGGTAAGTGGGGCACTTGCCCGGGGCCCCCAAATTTATGGGGCCCCCTAATTTAGTATTAAGTTGTACATATTTTTGAAAATTTAGTTTTAGGTTAATTCAGTAAAGGTGGGCAGTGGCGGATACAGAAAAAAAAATCCTGGGTGGGGCACAGTGCACCCACTATATTCATTTCAAAAGAAAATTTTCCTGAATTTATTTATTAACATTAAAGGTAAATTAATTAACACATTATTATTATTATTATTGTTTTTCAAATGTTTGACTTTTTGGTCGAATTTTTTTTGAATTTCCGGTCCGAATTTATGGGGGGGGGGGCTTGGTAAGTGTCCCACATGTTCATGTGGAAATCTACTCCTGGAGAGGGAGGACACATGGCCTCCCTCTGGATCTGTCCTTGGAGGGGGCCCCCAAAGTCTGCTTTGCCCAGGGACCCATTGGGTCAAAGTCGGTCCCTGCCATTAGCCATGGGACGATGGACACGTGAGCATGAAGTGTTTGTTGCTGAAAATTATATCAAAAGTGGTCAATAGGTAATTGGTATTCAGTAACGTTCATGTTGACCAATCAGTGTGATAGGCGACGGAAACATTCTCTATCGTAACACGATTTTCAGGTGGGATTGGGCTGTTCAGAAGAATAGGGTCTATGATGACTTTCGTTACAACGTGCAAACTGCATGGTAACGCCTTACATTTTGGTCAAGTACAGTTTTGTTCACTCGGATATCAACTTAGTCATTGTTATTTGAAAGACTTACGTTGCCAAAGCCACACCTTCTGCTAAAATGATAAAATCTATGTATTATAAAAACTATAAAACCGTAAATAACATAAAAAAGTATCCAGGAAAAAACTATTTTTGCAGTCTTTTTAATTTTTCATTATACCTACAGCTTAAAAAACCAAATCTTTTACTAACCGATTTCTAATTTATTTTTTTCTTAATGCATAAATAATGCACCAATAATGCTTGAATAATGCAGGAATAAAGCATGAATAAATCATAATAATGCATGAATCATTTATATATATATATATATATATATATATATATATATATTGTATATATATACGTATATATATAATGCCCATCAAATTAATTATCAGCAAACAATTATCACACCGTCTTCAAGCCTTTTTTTCTTAATGTACAAATAATGCGCCGGTAATGCATGAATAATGCATGAATAAATCATGAATAATGCATGAATCATTTATATATATTGTATATATATATATATATATATATATATATATATATATATCTATATATATATAATGCATGAATAATGCAGGAATAATGCATGCATAAATCATGAATAATGCATGAATCCCTTATTAAGAAGCCAGAAAGACAACTCCCACTTTTGCCATAAGGAGGGACTTTCTTTGTATTAATTGGGGGGGGGTGTTACTACAGTCGCATATAATCGTTCTTTTTGGCGGTCCGGGCCGCATAAAATACCGTATTTAAATTAAAAAAACAAGTAACCCGGAAAAAACTATTTTTAGAAGTCTTTTAAATTTTGAATATGCATTATACCTAAAGCAAAAAAACCTTTCTTTATAAATAAAATTTAAATTCCATATATTTAATCTAATAAAACAGGTGTATGGTATCATCAGAAACGTAACTTAATTTAAATTACAAAAAAAAACAAGTAACCAAGAAAAAACATTTTTAGCAGTCTTTATAATTTTTAATATGCATTATACCTAAAGCATGAAAACCTTACTTTATGAATAAAATTTAAATTCATTATGATAAATATTCTTAAAGCAGGCGTATGGTTTCATTAGAAACCAAACTAAATATAAATGAAAAAAACAAGTAACCAGGAAAAAACTATTTTTAATATACATTATGCCTAAAGCATGAAATACCTTATGAATGAAACTTAAATTCATTGTATAAAATGCTTTAAAGCAGGCGTACGATTTCATTAGAAACTTAAGTTGTTTTTTTTAAGTTGTAGTTTAAATGAAAATTTTCTTCCATAAACAAGAAATTCACTTTTTTTCCTTCTAGAAAACATGAGATCCGCACTATTTTTTTCCACTACTATTTGTTGAATATATTTATTAAGGGGGGCTCACAACCTTTGAAACTTCAAAAATCGATTTTTGGTTTTTGCTAAATTCTGATTTTCGGGACATTTCTGAACAATATGCAAAAAAACCGCATAAAAAAATTGCATTATTTCTCGAGTTATGAGAGTTTATGTAAAGCTCACTCTGTTGCCATAGCCATGTTATTCCAACTTTAACTTCAGTTTTCTCAAATATGTGAATTTTTGGATTGCGCGCACTGTTACTCCCAAACTATGTGTGCTAGACACACAAAATTTTTATCAGATTTGTATTATAAGCTTCTTTACACACTAAAACCAGAAAAGTAAAAAAAAAAAAATTTTAATTTTTTACACTTGAAAATGTTTTAAAAAATTGCTAAATTTTAATTTTTTTTTTTATTTTATGTAAATTTTTCAATTTAAACTATAATTTTTGAATATTTTTTGGTTTTAATTTAAACTTGAGTGTATTATTAATTTAATTTGACCAAAAATAGTTTCTGTATGCATATTTCTTAATTTTATGATGCGCGAAACATCCAATAATTTTTTTCCCATTTTAGTAATGTGGTGTAATGTACAATTAATGTAATGTACAATTTAAAAATAAAATCTAAAAATTATTTATGGCTTTAGAAGTTCTGTTTTTGTACAAAATATAACTGAAGACTTGTAATTTTGATATAAAACAAAAAAATTATATATATATATATTAATATTATTGGAGTTTCTGTAGCTCGATTTTGATCATGTTTTGGGTCATTTCCCAGTAGTCAAAGGTTGTGAGCCCCCTTAAAGAAAACATAATTCTCAAATATATAGAAAATTTTGTTCCTTGCGAGTTAACTTACGCAATATAAAGAGGCTTTTGAAAATATTTTCTTTTGTTTGTACAAATCTTTCACACGTATATGAATACAAAAACATGCATCTTTTGAAGCTTTGGAAGATTACAAAAATATTAATCTGACATACATAATCTTTGTCGAGATAAATTTTCTATGACATCAATTTCGATCATAAAACATATAATTTGGTCGTGTACCGGTATTCAGTAATATAGCTTGATATTCTCAAATACATTCGACTGAAAATAAAAATTTAATTTTCTCTGTGTAAACAGACAGAACTGGGAATGTTTGTTCAACAGAGGACTTTATTTAGAGAAGCTAATAAAATCGATTATTTAGAATATCTTTCTCAAACGAAATACATATTTTGATAGAACTCTAGCAAGGTAACTAAACCATGTTTTTATCTATCTCGCAATTGTTTCGAATTTGTCAGTACATCCCCGTTTATTTAGCATTAGAGAATGGTACAGCATCCAGAAGGAATTCCGGAACCATAAGGGAATTTATAAGGAAAAATTTCCTTACATTAGACGGCAGTAATTTCTGACTTCTGTTAATTATACTGATGTTCTGAATTCCTTTTGCGACTGAAACATAGAGAGAAATAAGTGAAGTTTGTTTATTTACTAAAACACTGCCTTCGATTTACAATGCAGATCATTCACTTTTAAAATGCTGATTGAGCTTTACATTTTAGTTTTACTTGTCTGATTGGAATTTTTTTTCTATCTAATTTAGAACAAAAGTGATAGTTTTTAAATTTTTAATGCTTACAGTGATCAAAGAATTTTATTTCGAGCTCTTTCTAAACATTTAATTAAAAACTGTTTTGCTTCATTTCTTTTCTAACAAAACACATTGGGACAAAAAGTAATGCTGGAAGATTTGCAGATGAAGTATAGATTACTAGCTGAAAACCCGCGCTTCGCTACGGAGTACATTCAAATTAAATACAACGGTCAACGTATGCAATTTATGCCAAAGAAAAAATATATATATTATAATAAATGCGATGATCAATGTATACAATTGATGTAAAATATATATATATATATATATATATATATATATATATATATATATATATATTTATAAAAAAATCGTAAGGGATATGCATTTTTTTGGGATAATATCCAATCGTCTGCTGCATTAGAAAGAGAAAAAAATATTTTTTTGTCTATTTAGTTGTTACGCACGTGACGATAAATTTATTGAAAGTACCAGAAAAAGAAATCACGTGATCAGCATTTAATAAATCAAATTCTGAAAATTAATCTTTAAAAATTCACCAAAAATCAGGAAATGGAGGTAAAAATTCGAAAAAAATTTCATTTTGAAGGAATTTTTATGATCTTTCTTGTGATATAAATTTTATAACCCTCAATTTATTATTTTAAATGCAAACGTAAAAAAAGTTTAAAAAACAGCTTAAAAATTTAATTAAAAAAAATCTAAGAAGAATTTTTGAAAAATCTTTCTTAGTGCGCCTCTACACTATTAGAAGAATCGCCATGCAAAATTTCAGCCCTTTAGGTCCAGCGGTTTGGTCTGTGCGTTGTCAGTCAGTCAGTCAGTCAGTCAGTCAGTGAATGAATGAGTCAGTTACGGAACTGTTTTATATATATAGATAAGGAAAATACACTGAACTTGCATTATAGGTGATTTAGTAACGGATTTGTATGGTGTAGTCTTTCTGAATAGTGTATATACAAAGGGAAAAGATAATTTTGCTAAAAAAATCAATTTTTTTAGATTTTCTAAAAAAAATTTTCAGAATAATCATTCTTTCGAATCAAATTATAACATTTATATTACCTATCAATTTCTTATGAGTTTTTAGAATTTAATTTAAGAAGGAAATTGTTATTGAATTTAGAAAATCCGTATAGGTTTTAATTGAAAAATAAAATTTTATATGTATTTTAAGTCTCTCAAGGAAAAATATTATTGTACATTGCATGAATGTGCATGTATTGCGAGTTTTTAATTATTTTCTATTCTCAATGTTTTCTATTGAAGAAACCCAAAGTGGAGTCCCAGAGGATTTTTAGCATTATCGAATTTTGTGGTAGTGTCTATTGAGAGTTTTTTTTCATTTATTTTAAAATTTAAAAAAATCATAAAATTTGTTATTTATTAAATAGTTAACCAAGTTTTAAATTTGCATAATTCAGAAATGTAGATTCAAAAACAGAAGTTTAGTATTAGTATAAAGAAAGACAAAACTTAGGTATTGACCTAGTTCTCACCTATTTGACAAATTTTGCTTAAGATCTCATTGCTATTACACCTTTGGGATACTTTAGCCAAAGTTTCGTCCAACTCAAAGGCAAATACAAAATGATAAAAAAAAAGAGAAAAGATGGTTGTATGCTTACGCAAAATACAAAGGAGATGCAGTTTCTATCACTGAGAGATTTGCTAATATACCAAGAGAGGAACGAGTTTTGTATTTTTTAAAATTTCTATGCTGAAGCACTTGTGAGACATTCGCTGAATATACCGCGGAAAGTGTGTGCATCTTCATATCTAGAAACACCATACAGGTGAGTCAACATGACCACTTGGTGTCACTTCAATTAGCCTCAATTCCTGCCCAATGACGTCATGGGAAGTCTGTCTCGTCCACGGATTTAACGTGTCCATAGAACGGATAGTCTGGTTTGGAACTTTACGGTCAATTTTTACTACGCTAGGGCTAATTAGACCGGGACGTACTGCATAAAGCCGATTCCAAACGGCTACAAACGTCCATACGAAGAAATGGATTCGAACCTACAGATTTTGATTCGAAATGCCAGCGCCCTAGCCATTCGGCCATCCTCCGGCCTTCTAGAATGGATAGAGTTAGATCCAGGTAAGTATAGAATATAGATGTGCAAGGGTAATTCTACCGCACTTTAAGCAAGCCGATATATGCGGTCCACAAAGCGCTCCTAAATTGTTGTAATTAACCAAACTCTTTTTTGAAGTGTGAAAAAAGACGGGTGATTATAATGTTAAAATCTGTGATTAGAATATTTTAGATTTACTCCTATTAATCTCGATTCCCTCCTAATTTGCAAAATATTATATAAATTGTAAACTATACCATATCTATAAATAACAGGTTTTGGCTTTAGAAATTTTAAGAGTTTTGAAACTGAGTCTTGGGTCAATATAGTTATCATAAGGATTTTTTTTCTTTTAAGGGGATGGTGGACCTTTCAAAACAATTTTTGAAATTTTTACCACAGAGATATGAAATTTTGTATATATATTCATTAAAGTATAACAATATTAAACACCTTATAAAATTTTATAAATATTTTTAAAAAAATATTTTATAATTAAAAAATTTAAATTAAATTACCCTTCTTTAAAATGCTCCTTGCGACTCAATTTTAAACTTTTCCCCTTAATTTTGCATTTATATTGCTTATAAATACTTTCTGAACAAAGTTATGTATTTTTTTGTACTTTCGTTGAATAGTTAATTTTTAGAAAATATTTTTATGCTTGTACTCTGAATTTTCGCGAAATTTTTGTACTTTTCTACACTAAAGTTAAACTTTTATAACCTAAATGACCTCGAATCCTAAAATGGATACATAACTTTATTTTGACGTATTACAGGAATCTTTATTATAAATTTCATAAAATTTCGTCAAAAATTATGACGCGAGGAGCATTTTAAAGACTTGCAAATCTGGAAATTTCTCAGTTTGAGAAAAAGTCATTTAAAAGATAATTTTTTATCTACCTTTAATACTTACTACTCTAAAGCCACCAATTTTTCATTTTTCTTTTCACTACACATTTTAAATGCATTTCATTCCAATATTTACATGTTTTTAAAATACTAATACACCCCCCAAAAAAATTCCAATTTTTGCTCGATTTTTGGTAATTTGAAAGTCCACCATCCCCTTAAAGAGAAGACCTTATAAATGAAGAAGCAAACAATGAACTTGTCATCTTAAAGTTTTAGTTTTCTTGAATGAACGCATCCACTTCGCCCCTTCACCACTTCATGCACTATTAATTACGTTTTAAATAATAAATTGATGTGTGAAAGAATAATCTTTAAATTGGTAACGTTGTTTCGATTTAAATTCAATGAAAGCTTTTATGTTTACTCCGATCCCTCTATTAAAGCGTAATCGTCCCTTCTAATTTAAGCAATTTAATTTGCTTCAGAAATATGCATATTATTTGTCTAGAGGACAGATTTCATGCATGGATGATGATTAATTGAAATTTGATTCTTAAAAGTAGTGTGACAATCATTATGTGACAAGTTTGCCAAACCCTTTAAAATATATTTATTTCTCACACGGAATCATTCAACCGGGCCCATTATTGAAAGTAGGTAAATTTCGTTTTATTGGTAACACGAAGCCATGGAACGGCATTATCAAATAAGCATTTATGAAGTTCTAAAGAAGCAATCAAGACTGAGATCAAACGGGAAAATACTCATTTCACTTGCAAAAACATAGATCAAGCAATTACGCTAAGAGTCTGTTTTCTTCTTTCGATTTGATTGTCTATCTCTCTCTTACTTAAGGGGATGATGGACCTTTCAAAACGATTTTTGAAATTTTTACCACAGAGATATGAAATTTTGTATATATATTCATTAAAGTATAACAATATTAAGCACCTTATAAAATTTTATAAATATTTAAAAAAAAATATTTTATAATTAAAAAATTTAAATTAAATTACCCTTCTTTAAAATGCTCCTTGCGACTCAATTTTAAACTTTTCCCCTTAATTTTGCATTTATATTGCTTATAAATACTTTCTGAACAAAGTTATGTATTTTTTTGTACTTTCGTTGAATAGTTAATTTTTAGAAAATATTTTTATGCTTGTACTCTGAATTTTCGCGAAATTTTTGTACTTTTCTACACTAAAGTTAAACTTTTATAACCTAAATGACCTCGAATCCTAAAATGGATACATAACTTTATTTTGATGTATTACAGGAATCATTATTATAAATTTCATAAAATTTCGTCAACAATTCTGACGCTAGGAGCATTTTAAAGACTTGCAAATCTGGAAATTTCTCATTTTGAGAAAAAGTCATTTAAAAGATAATTTTTTATCTACCTTTAATACTTACTACTCTAAAGCCACCAATTTTTCATTTTTCTTTTCACTACACGTTTTAAATGCATTTCATTCCAATATTTACATGTTTTTAAAATATTAATACACCCCCAAAAAAAATTCCAACTTTTGCTCGATTTTTGGTAATTTGAAAGTCCACCATCCCCTTAAAGACCCCACTGGTGGGTCTAAAGAAAAGTGCATGATTTTTCTCTTTGAAGTTAAGTCGAACGTCTTAGTCAACAATTTTCTTTTGATTCTCAATTAAATTGATAAGTCATATACAAAAATAAGTTGATACTTGTTTTGCCTCCAAACACTAAATAATTCGTCTCTTGAAAAAATCATAATTGAGGATCTAAGAAAAATATCTCTTTAGCTCATAGATGCTAATCAAAGACAACAATTCTTTTTACTCTTAAATTATGGTAGGCTAGAGTTTCCTAGAAAACCCATAGGAAATAAGAACACAAAAAAATGAGCAATGGCACAAAGGAAAAAATTCTAATTTTTCCCTCACAATTTAGATGGAGCATCTGAAGTAAAGGGAACAGGGGACCTTCAATCTCATTCATCTTTGATTTTCAATATTTTACCCTATATGCCACATTAGTATGATAAAAACTTTTTTCTACTACATTGAAGATACTTCGGATTCCCAAATCAGTCCTGTTTATCAAAAAATTCTTCAAAAATGCTAGAATTTTTCAAAGGGCTCCATGCGTATTCATTTTCTTCTGATATCTTCGAAATTTTTCAGAATTGTTAATTGAAGTGTTTGTCATAAAACCGTGCATAATTCTTTGAAAACATACATTTTTTTTAAATTTATAGATCATAAAATAAAGTAAAAACATAAAAAAATAGGCAGAATAGAAAAAAATTATTTAAGACTTTAAATTCCTACAAAAAAAAATTGAATGCACATTTATATTTATATACATATTGTAAACTTATAATAAAAAAATTTAAAGACCTTAATTAATATGGAGTGCGCATAGAGCATTTTGAAAAAGTCAGCATTTTTGAAAAAAAATATTGAAAGACAGTCATTATTCTACAAAAAATTCCTTATTTTGAATTCTAGGAGTTTTCAGTGTAGTAAAAAAGAAAATAATTTATTCTCCTTTTGTTTATAGAGTTAAAAAATTGAAAATTAAAAAAATTCGAGTTTAAAAGTCCCTCGTCCCCTTAACATGACTGTTTCATTTATCAATTTAAAAAAGCAAAATATATATATATACTGCTCAATATCCTTCATTAAGGGAACAGTGGACATTATTTTTTATAAACTTTTTATCATAGAGATATGGAATTTTGTACATATACATATTTCACCATATGTATATAGAATACCTTAAAATAATTTTGCAGTCTTATTATAATTAAAGATTTTTAAAACATTTAGAATTTATAAACAAAATTTTAAAATGCTCCTTGCGACTTAATTTTCGGTGTATTACCTAGATTTTGCATTTTAATCACTTAAAATTGTATTACAAACAAATTTGGGTCTCAATTATTTAATCCCTTGAATAACTAATTTATGAAAAATTTTCCCATCCCGACTTTGAACAAAATTTTTCCTTTTAATAAGTTACAAATCAAATTTAATTACCTTAATGCAGTCTAATTGTAAAATGCATACCCAGTTTCTTTATAAAATGTATCAGGATTCTTCCATACAAATTTTATGAATTTTTAACAATAATTAAGTGGCATGGAGCATTTAAAACATCTAAAAACATTGAAAAATATGTTCGGAGAAAAAGTTTATTACTACACTTTATTACTTACTTAGTAGATGCTTCATAAATGATTTTTTATTTGAAAAAAAGATATTTTGGTACTACTTTCCTATAGAAGTATTTTTGTTTTGCAATAACACAACCAATATTACAATGAAAAATATTTGCTCAAATAACCGTCCACGGTCCCCTGAAGAGCTAAACAAATATGTGACCGAAATGAAAGCACAGAAAATAACTTTTGAATAAAATCAGAGCAAGTTAATGAATGAATTCAATGTTTACTTCATAAATATGAGGCAGAAAAGCATTTTCTCGGAAAACGTTAGTTTCCAGACTTTCATAATCCAACAAAAAATATTAAAATATTTTAAAACGAAAGATTTTAAATCTATTTCTACCATGCCCATATAAAATAAATTGCATAAAAATTCCATTATAGCTCAATGTATTTTTAAAGACAAAAAAACAGTGATGTTGTAGCTTCTGAGGACGAATTTTATGAATAACACTTAAGTAGATTTCAGTTGTTTGAATTTCCATACATAACATTCTCGCTTCAGAAAGCAAGTATTCATCATGGTATCTGATTTTTATTGATAACATTAAAGTATTTCCGAATCTTGTGTGCTAGGTCATATAAGTTCATCTTTTTTGTTCAGATTCAAAAGAAGTTTTTAATCGGTGCGCGGAAATCCTTATCAGCTATTCAGCGATCGATTTAAAGAACGAGATGAATAGTTTGTCTTCATTTTGCGTTAAATCCACCAGTGGAACACATCATATTGTATCATTATCAATAGAATTTCGTATGAAAAACTTGCTGTAGCAGAACGAATTTCTTATTTTAAACGTAATAGAAAACAAATAGGGTGTTAAGCATCGCTTATATTTTGAAATAAAAATTCATCGTTTAATAAATGCCAATGCCTGATAAGCTAATGTTCAATTGAAGCATTTTCTTATCTTTTTCAATTCCTACTATTAGTTCACACTCTCCCTATATTTATATATCTTGTTCAAATTTTCAATCGTTAATAAAATACTTTTTATTCATCCACTCAAGTTCAAATACATTTTTTTTAAACTTGTAGTGGATGACACTCGATTTTAATACAGTTTTTTCAAATATTAATTAATTAATTAAATTTAGTTAATTAATTTCAATTTTAAATGGGAGCCCTTTCAATAGGAAGATACCTAGAGTGTATCTTGCTCTTGAATGGTAATTTCCCTCTTCTTTCTGTGTAAACGGTAGCACCACGGTAGCGCGCGCTCCTTCCGTCATGTAGGTTGCGGGATCGAATCCCCAATGTGGCAAATTTTTTCTCTCGCTTTCCCCCTCTCCAAATCTCGCACTGTAGGCAAGGTTCTGGCAGGCAATCCTTTTTTTTTTCAATTCCTGCTATTAGTTCACACTTTCCCTATATTCAGTTCCTACTATTAGTTCACACTCAAATTTTTCTTTGTTGACCTAAGTAGGAATTGACTTAAATTTTTTTTAATATTACTTGTTAAGATAAAACTTGTTACAAGTTAGTATATATAGAATATGGTTTTGTCTATTGCAAATGTTATGATAAGAAGTATTCATTTTGATAGTTTATAAATATTCGTACCATTAAACACGTGAAAATGAACATTATAAAATGTTCAAAGATTGAACAAGTCCAGTAATAAATAGTATTTATCTCAAAATACCCAAAAATATTATTGCCAATTTTTTTATTGACTGTCATCTTAAATTCTAAATGTTGTGATGCCACACATCATATAAATTTAAAAACATATATAAACTATGCCAAGAGCATATTGATAATTATTCATTTACATTAATTAAGAACATATTTGCATATTACATAACAAAGCCAGATAATGAAAATGATCACTCAAAGTATATATATATATATATATATATATATATATATATATATATATATATATATATATATTATTTTTTTTACATAAACCATACAAGGCAATTTAATGAACATCAATACGTGGCTTAATTGTTTAATCGTCTGCTCATCTGTTCGGAGAGTAAAAAATTTCGTTTGGGATTTTATTTGGGTATGGTCGATTTTGAAAATGAAGCTAAATTATTGAAAGACGGAATGGAAGGCAGAATTTTATTTTTTTTCATCGTGATCTCTCTAAACACAGACAAATCAAACACACATATATATATATATATATAGTATATATATATATATACAGTACAACTTTCATTAAGCGCAGTAATAATGCTATAACTTTCACTATAACTATTTAACGATAGCTGTTTCACTGTAAGAGAAGGAGAGACAGTGAGGTTAATTATGTAAAGAATGATAGTGTAAATTCAAATCACTTAAATATTTATTCTTGTAAACTTTAAATTTAAGTCAATTTTTTCTTACTACGGAAGTTTATAACGAACATGTTGTATTTTGTTAGAGGAATAAACTAATTTTCCTTTACATATGGTTACAAAATGTATATGTTTGGTAAAACAAACTATATGTAAAATCTAAAATGGTTTAATATGTAGCAAAATATTCCATGTTCACTCTTATTTATTACAAGAAAAGTCGAGAATGATATATAAAAAGGAAATAGAAAACTCTTAAATTTTAAAAAGAAAGATTATTTCGTAATTTCTCATTCTTTTTATTTTAGTTTATGAAAGCTAAGTACTAAAAAAATTAAGAATTTAAAAAAGTAGATAAAAAAATATTTTTTATGTTAATCTACTGAGGATGTAACAGAGGGATTCCATGATATATTCCATCATAAAATTGCTAATGATAAACAATTCAAAAGTTTCAATGAATATTCAATTCAATATCTAATATTTCTATTTCAATATAAATAAATTAACTCAAATTCTGTTTAATATTCCAATTATCATTGATATTAATTGCATCTATTTTAAATCTGAAATTGTTAATTATTATAAATCTACCAATTATCAAGAAAATTTACATGTGCAAGGTAACGTTTTATGGGATTATCTTATATAATTATGCACTCATGAAACCATTTGCTGTAAAATATTTGGTTATTTAGATGTTAAGTGAAGGTGATTGCAAATTGAATAAAAAGAGAATGTCATAAGATAGCTAATGATGCCAATCTGAGACATTAATTAGATGCATTAAACAGAACATAAAACCCATTTCAACTCAATCACTGCAAATTATTCGCTTAAGTAGCCATTCTCTTAATAATTGATAGAATAAATGTTTGCTGAACGCTAATTAATTTCGAAAAGATAATAGGTTCTTAAAGAAATTATCGTGCATAGAGAAAATTAATTTTCGGTGGTAATATTTAGAAGTTTGTTAAAGCAGCACATCTACCACAATTTTGCAAAGACTGTTGACAATGAAACTCCTTTTTTTTACATTTGTTCTCACAAGGAGCGCATCCAATTACCACTGACAGAGAATAATATTTTTATAATTTTAATGCACTTATTCTGATTGTGATTTTCATTGATTTTTATTGGTAAGTACACGTTTGTGGGTAATTGTCACAATGCAGTACAGAACACTGAAGGAAAAAAAAAGAACTTACAATACAGCATAACCGTCGTACTTGAGTAGAAAAATGTTCTCAAGGTTCTTTGAAAGAAAATTATTAAATTATTTTACGGATATCTGCCCCGAAGTGAAGGGGTACTTTGTTTCAAGGAAATGCTTCATTTAATTATATGTTCTGATTATTGAAATGAAAAGATAAATTTTAAGAACCAGTAATATTTCCGAAACGTTTAGTCCTGTCTTAAAATGTGTTCAGATCGATTGTTTTAGTAAAATTATCTTGAAATTATTCTAGAAAAATCTCTCGTAACTCCTAAAGACGAAGAACTTTTAGGATAAAGGCAGTGTGGTAGAATAAATGGTAGTAATCTGGTTAAAAGTCAAGGAATCATTGGGGGAAAACGTTCCCTCCATCACTGTAGTGCACTATGGAAATTAAGCAAACGCATATTACTGGTTGTAAACTGGTTAAAAGTGAAGGAATCATTGGAGGAAAAAGTTCCCTCCATCACTGTAGTGCACTATGGAAATTAAGCAAACGCATATTACTGGTTTTAAACTGGTTAAAAGTGAAGGAATCATTGGAGGAAAACGTTCCCTCCATCACTGTAGTGCACTATGGAAATTAAGCAAACGCACATTACTGGTTGTAAACTGGTTAACAGTGAAGGAATCATTGTAGGAAAACGTTCCCTCCATCACTGCAGTGCACTATCGAAATTAAGCAAATGCATATTACTGGTTGTAAACTGGTTAAAAGTGAAGGAATCATTGGAGGAAAACGTTCCCTCCATCACTGTAGTGCACTATCGAAATTAAGCAAATGCATATTACTGATTGTAAACTGGTTAAAAGTGAAGGAATTATTGGAGGACAACGTTCCCTCCATCACTGTAGTGCACAATGGAAATTAAGCAAACGCATATTACTGGTTGTAAACTGGTTAAAAGTGAAGGAATCATTGGAGGAAAACGTTCCCTCCATCACTGTAGTGCACTATCGAAATTAAGTAAATGCATATTACTGGTTTTAAACTGGTTAAAAGTGAACGAATCATTGGAGAAAAACGTTCCATCCATCACTGTAGTGCACAATGGAAATTAAGCAAACGCATATTACTGGTTGTAAACTGGTTAAAAGTGAAGGAATCATTGGAGGAAAACGTTCCCTCCATCACTGTAGTGCACTATCGAAATTAAGTAAATGCATATTACTGGTTTTAAACTGGTTAAATGTGAAGGAATCATTGGAGAAAAACGTTCCCTCCATCACTGTAGTGCACTATGGAAATTAAGCAAACGCATATTACTGGTTGTAAACTGGTTAAACGTGAAGGAATCATTGGAGGAAAACGTTCCCTCCATCACTGTAGTGCACTATCGAAATTAAGTAAATGTATATTACTGGTAGTAAACTGGTTAAAAGTGAAGAAATCATTGGAGGACAACGTTCCCTCCATCACTGTAGTGCACTATGGAAATTAAGCAAACGCATATTACTGGTTGTAAACTGGTTAAAAGTGAAGGAATCATTGGAGGACAACGTTCCCTCCATCACTGTAGTGCACTATGGAAATTAAGCAAACGCATATTACTGGTTGTAAACTGGTTAAAAGTGAAGGAATCATTGGAGGAAAACGTTCCCTCCATCACTGTAGTGCACTATGGAAATTAAGCAAACGTATATTACTGGCTCTCCGTTCAAGAATATGGTGTTTAAGTAAGGAGACAAGATGAAAGAGCTGTTTAGGCAAATAATTAGATATATGCTTAATTTATGAGAGTACTAAACTCCGATTTATATAAATCTAGCTAGTTAATAATTTTTTTCGTACCTTGTGAAATTTTTGCTTTAGCTTATACTCTTTTCAATTCATTGAAATAGAACCTTTATAGCAGTTCTCTCATTATCAGTGACAGTATCTACTGCAATAGGTATAAAATTAAGAAGATGAATGCAAGTTATGAAGCATGCAAAGTTATGAAGCAATTATCTTTTTATATCAGTTCGAATAGGTAGTTAATATTTGCAAACACAGGGAAGATAAAATATTTTAAAATACAGAACCTTCCTGGTTGAAAAACAAACATTTTATCTTTTGGTTATATTAACATTTACTTCGTTTACATAAAATTATATTTTAAATAGTGGACAGAGAGATTAATCTATTATGCGTGATAAATAAAATAACTCTTTCAACAGCTCTAGAAAAACTCTCAAATTTCTTTGAAAGAAAATGATTAAATTATTACATATATCTGGCCCGAAATGAAGGGATACTCTATTCTAAGGAAATGGTTCATATAATATCTTAATTTACTCAGGAAAATAAATAGAAATTATCAATGTTAAATGATAAATAGAATATCTAAAAGTATGCTTTATATGAATAAAGTGAAGTGTACTAAGTTAGATCACCGGAATGACGTTTAAACTAGATACTTTGTGCTACATTCATGTATTTTGTTGAATCTCGCTCATCAAAAATCTAATCTGGTCTTTATAGCCAAGGCTTATTTATTTATTTATTTATTTTGCGTACATTCATAAATATAAACGTAGCTTTTATCATGAGCTATGAAACAATTAACAGAAATAGAAATGATTGCTTTAAGAACCAATGCTGATTATATAAGGGATAAGAATATAAAATAACGCTCAATTAAATGCAATCTTAAGTGTTAATCTGAGTTTCAAAGGAGTTTAAATTTTGAAAAAATAATATATATGCCTTTAAATATCTTACTAATAGCTGATAAAATATATCTTTTAATAAGCTGATAAAATATCAGCTATTAAGAGTTTCAGATGATTGCAATGGGATTTATTCAAGGAAAACAAATTAAAAGGCTCAAGTAAGAGCAATCCTGTAAATTTGGATCTCAGTTTCAAAGCAGTTTAAAGTTAAAAAAAATACATATGCCTTAAATTATATTGTCAAGTCATAAAACAAAATAATTTTCATGTATTTTATAAATTCCTTTTAAATCCGTTTTAATAAATGTGCAAGTAAAAACTGATCCCTTTAACAATTCAAAATATTAAAAACTACGATTTGAAATCAGTAGAACTAAATGTCAATGCATCTATATCCCGTCCGACCTGCAAAGATATGAATGCCTTTAGAAGTAATTAAACTCATCTCATCTTCCTTTGAAAAATTCAGATTCAATTATGTTATTGTAAAGGGAATATAATATTTCTGAAAAGATTAACGTCCGTAAGGAAATAAATCCGCGCTGTATAATAGTCTCCTTAATCCGCAAATCAGTAGAAAATTAAGTTCATTGAATCACGGCTTTGGCTCAGCAATCGTTGAAACAAAATGCGAAGACATGAAGGAAAATCTAATATCCGATCTCATCACAGGATTTCAAAATGTTAAAGGAAACCATCAGGATTTTATCGGAAATATAGACGATCATTGAAACGAATTGAAGAAAGAACAATGGTTATTAAATATAAACGACAGAATATATATTCTTTTGGTTTGTCGTCAGGCCGAAGGAATTTAGGGTTTGTCATTTTATCAGCTCTTTATGAGCACGAGGCAGTTTTCAATTAGAATTTATGAAACATTATTCAATTTATTAGGTACTAAACTTTTTCAGTTAATATTTCTATATCTTACAATAAACACATGAACAGTAACACGCACTAATACAGGTGTTTAAAAAAAGTAGCGAGAAAGAAAAATTAAGAAAAATTAAATGAAAATATGTTATTTTCATTTGATTTATGGGCGCAGTTTATATAACGTGGAATAACTTGAACTGTCTTAAACCAGATTTGACTATTTAACCTTTAGCATACGGGGTCCATTTTTCCAATTCCTTAAAATAATAATTGAAATTTTATACCCTTTTCTAAGAACGGCCATTGAGGAGATTATATATATATATATATATATATATATATATATATATATATATATATATATATATATATATATATATATATATATATATATGTCAGAATTTAAGTGGGAAAAGAATGATTACCTTAAATTTAAAGGGGGCTTGGGAATTAAAATATATTCGTGGCGTAATTCGCCTATAATTGTTCGTATTTCAAGATGCGAATTGGGAAAGGGAAATTCCCCTTTTCATTATGTAATCTTGGCGCGCCTGTGGGTTTTGCGGTCGAGGAGGAAACATTATATAATTCTCCTTGAAAGATGTCTGGTTTGGGCTCTGCGCATGTGCAGGGACAGTTGACGCGCGGAGATGCCCGCGAATTTTTGTCAGAACGCGGGATTTAATCGTTGCTGGTGGACGTGTGTCAGCTGGGTACACAATTTGAAAATAGCGAGCGCTCAAATATGCGCTACTTGGATCAGTGGCTGCTGGAAAAAGAAATAAATTAGATTTGATTTCGTTGGAACTGTGTTTGTTTATTGGATTTAGACTACTTACCACTCGCCACCAGTATTAAGATGATGACTGCAAATTAATGTGATAACAGGCAAACCACACGCCTGTCATATATATATATATATATATATATATATATATATATATATATATATATATATATATATATATATATATATATATATATATATATATATATATATATATATTCATTATTGGGCCCGTATACTTGGGACACATACTATCCCATCCCGTAAGGAAAAGGTTAACCGCTTCCTTGTAGAATTAACTATGATTATTCTATTTTCGGTATTTGGTAACGACCACAAGCCTTGTACGAACCACAATTTCATGAAATTCGAACCTTGTCTACAATCTCTCTTCCCGACATCGTTCTACCATTTGAACAATCTCCGGAAAAGATATATTTATATCCTCTCCCTTCTGTTTGAGTACGATAATACTAAATGTTGTTCACACACATTCTTTTCATATAGTTTTTCTATGATTTTTTACAATATGCTCTCTAACCCTCCTTTATAGTTTCAAAAATCAGATACCCCTGTTTCGACCATCTGCCGGGATAAGATGTTGGACTCAGCTCTCCAAATTTGGGCACGTATTCTCATAAATGCATTATCCAGACAATAGATGAAATCTTTTTTTTTTCTTTTCTTTTAATATCTTGCATAACATATTTTTAAAATGTAGACGGTATGAAAAGACAGTAAGTTATCTTCAAAAAAAATTTCATTAAGAAAATTTCAGAAACATTCGTTCGTATTAACCTTTAGATTACGGAGCCAATTTTTTGGATTCCCTCTTTAGAACGGGAAATTTCATATCCTCTCTGTTAGATCGGCTATTAAGGGGGTTATATATATATATATATATATATATATATATATATATATATATATATATATATATATATTTATTCATTCTTGAGTCTGTATTCTTGGGATCTGTATTCTTATCCCACCCCGTAAGGTAAAGGTTAAAACATAGTATACATAAAGGTAGGATTGCAATTAATCCTAACGCTAAAATCGAATGTAACACAGATCGAACTTTCTGTCTGAAAAAGAATGAACATTTTTAACTGGCCTGTGTCAAATATAAATAACTTCTCTACGCAAGGGGAGTGTGGATTACACTATTAAATATAAAAGGAAGTAGAAATCGTTTTAAGAAGTTTGACTTGCAACATGGTCCTATGTAATGGACAATTGGTATAAAAAAGTTCTAGAACAAGAATCGATTCACAATCTTTGCATTCTGCATTGATATTTTAATAAAATGCTTACGGTTGGCTCACCTGAAATACGAGTGAAATGCACCAAATTACTAACGAAAATCAATAAATGAGTGTATCATATATCGGATAAAAGTACGTTGGCAACTTTATACATTTCCTTTTCTTTTGTATTTATCATTGAACGGAATTAGTTCTTTCGAAATAAGTAGAACCATTTTCTGCCCCTTATCACTGCATAAAATATAATGAAATATATTTTATGCAGATTAAAATATCCATAAAGTAAATTATTCAAAAAGTTAAAATTTTTAAAAAATTAAAAAACCCTCAAATGACCTAAAACAAAATAGTTATAAAAATTATTATTTCTTTAAATACATTTAACAAGATTTAATAAGGATCATCATTATGTCCATTTCATAAACAATCATAAAACTTTGTGATTCGACATTTACTAAATGTTCCTTCTAAATGAAAAGCTGAAAAGAACAACCAGGTTTAACGAGGATAAATTTCCATCCGTCTATAAGGTCCAAATGTATATTTTTTCTTGGTATATCATTTGAAATTTAGTTAATTCTATACGACATCTCAATACAGAAGAAACTTTATAGAACATACATTTTTATAGCATTTGGTAACTTAAAAAAGCATAAATTTTGGCATATTTTTTAAAACTGTCTTCTTATCTTGAATTTTTGAGTCGAAAAGTGTTAAAAAATTATCATAAATAGCCAATACTATAATTAGTTTCAAGCATATACCGATCGTCTGCAAGAATCGATGTGGAAAACCAGTCCTCAGCAAGGCCGCCCAGAGGGGGGGGGGAACTGGGGCACTTTACCCCAGGCCCCAAACTGCCGGAGGGGCCCCAAGAAATTTAAAAAAATTATTTATTAGATTTCCTCCGAAAGAAAATTCTGAAACTTGTACCGTACTTCAAAATTCAAAATAATCTCCTGAAAAAAGGGATCCCCTAAAAAATTTTTAAAAAATTATTCGATTAATCAGATTTCTTGGGGCCCCCAACAGAAGTTTGCCCCAGACCCCGTAAAGTCTCTGGGCGGCCCTGGTCTTCAGGGAAGCAAGTATGCTACTAAAACTGAGAAATATCCGTGAAAGGAGGATTCTCATATATTTACCCTTCTTTTTTACAAAGAAGATTGACAAGTGCAATTTTCGTTCACATATTTGTCAAATTCAAACTTTACAGAAAATTTTGCCACCGTCAATATCTATTTCCCAATTGGCCCGAAAAAAGCGCTAAGGGCCTGTTCACATAGGAGTCCGGTAGCGGGGCGTAGTAGGAAAGATGGCGCTGAGACGAAAATAAACCAATCATACGCGTTGAAAATTTCGTTTCTAAACGTTTGGAGGTTTCTCATTGGTAAATATATTTTAATATTTTAACGCTTCCGCTAACGGACTCTTATGTGAACAGGCCCTAAGACGGCTGTTTCGGAAAGTTAAGTTTAACTCTGGCCATACAGAGATTAATTATGGACACCCTGTAGAAAAAGCAAAGTCCCACAATCAAAAGGCTGCAAAAAAAGAACCACTGGTCAGAACGACCAGAATTTGAACTGAATATACTGGAAGAAAGGGGAAACGATTTGACATAATAAAAAAAAGTTCCAAAATGTATCAATAGATGGCGCTGTAACATTTTGGAAACTTTTTTTTTATTATTATGCCAAATCGTATCTCCCTTCTTCCAGTATATTCAGTTCTAATTTGAAGTCATTCTGACCAGTGGTTCTTTTTTTGTTTTGCAGCCTTTTGAAAGTGGGACTTTAATTATGGACACCCTGTACAGCTGAATTCGGCGCTAGCAGGCTTGTTTATCTATATATATAAAACAGTTCCGTAACTGACTCACAGACTGACATACTACGCACAGACCAAACCGCTGGACATAAAGGGCTGAAATTTGGCATGGCGATTATTCTTATGGTGTAGGGGTGCACTAAGAAAGATTTTTCAAAAAATTTTCTTAGATTTTTTAAAATTAAATTTTTAAGCTGTTAATTTTTAACTTTTTTTAAAGTTTGCATTTAAAGTAATAATTTGAGGGTTATAAAATTTATATCACGAGAAAGATCATAAAAATTCCTTTAAAATTAAATCGTTTTCGAATCTTTACCTCCATTTCCTGATTTTTGGTGAATTTTTAAAGATTCATTTTTAGAATTTAATTTATTAAATGCCGTTCACGTGATTTCTTTTTCTGGTACTTTAAATTAATATATCGTCACGTGCATAACAACTAAATAGACAAAAAAAAAATTTTTCTTGATAATGCGGTAGACGATTTGACATTATCAAAAAAAAAATATTAAAATACAGTAAAAGAAATGTTCTACAAACTGTACTATATTATCTGTACAGTTTGTAGAACAGTATAGAACAGTTCTTTAGTATTCTTTATATTAGATTTAATTTGAATAGTTTCTTCTACATTATTTTGTCTATAAAAATATCCCTTACGATTTTCTTATAAATATATATATATATATATATATATATTTTACATCAATTGTATACATTGATCGTCGTATTTATTATGTATATATATATATATATATATATATATATATATATATATACTTATTTATTTTTGGCATTAATTGCATACATTGACCGTTGTATTTACTATGAATGTACTCCGTAACGAAGTGAGGGTTTTCAGCTAGTAAATATATATATTTTTTTTTTTGGCAATTATTGCATACATTGACCGTTGAATTTAATTTGAATGTACTCCGTAGCGAAGCGCGGGTTTTCAGCTAGTCATGCATATACAGCGCATGTGTATGTATAGTAATCTGTCCGCAGCTTCAATGTGTGGATACGGACGATATCTGAATAACCTGTTTCCTCGACGTCGGTAGCCGATGAGACGGCGAAGTTTTGTCCGAAACCTGTGTCAAAGGCGCTTGAAATGCTCCCCCAATTTTTATTTCAAAATAGTTCCTTTAACGGTACACAAAAAAAAATAAAAAACAGTTGGTAACAAACCCCAGGGGCGTATATGTCGAGGGGCCGAATGCCGTTTATCACCGAGTTTCCAGCGAAAAGTATTAAAAGAATTGTTTTCGCATTTATTTGCTCACGTCGGCAAATTTCTCACGTATTCGCATCTGTTTCGTAAATACGGAAATTACGTATCCTTATCTATAACGTATCCCCTCATTTTAAGCGAAATTACGTAATAATAGTAATAAATTATTAACATAATTACGTAACTAAGACCATCCACGGTCTTTAAATGAGATCTCACTTTCGCAATTCGCTTATTGCTAAAGACTTAAGTAAGAGAAATTCGAGACTACTACAATTCTAGCTTTTAACAAAGAATTTTGATACTTACCTAACAAAGTCAGGGAAATTGTGATTTATTTTTATAAAAGCGAAACTTTTGAGCTTATATATATATATATATATATATATATATATATATATATATATATATATATATATATATATATATATATATATATATATATATATATATATATATATATATATATATATATGTGTGTGTGTGTGTTTGTTTTCATAATTTCGATATTTTTTATGCGAAATTTAAGTACCCCTACATATAGAGAAATATCATTAAGAACGGATAGTTGTATGAAAAAATTAAACTCCTATGAAATAATTTATCTATATATACATAAAACAGTTCCGTAACTGACTCATTCATTCACTGACTGACATACAACGCACAGACCAAACCGCTGGACCTAAAGGGCTGAAATTTTGCATGGCGATTCTTCTAATAGTGTAGGGGTGCACTAAGAAAGATTTTTCAAAAATTCTTCTTAGATTTTTTAAAATTAAATTTTTAAGCTGTTTTCTAAACTTTTTTTACGTTTGCATTTAAAATAATACATTGAGGGTTATAAAATTTATATCACGAGAAAGATCATAAAAATTCCTTCAAAATGAAATTTCTTTCGAATTTTTACCTCCATTTCCTCATTTTTGGTGAATTTTTAAAGATTCATTTTTAGAATTTAATTTATTAAATGCCGATCACGTGATTTCTTTTTCTGGTACTTTAAATAAATTTATCGTCACGTGCAAAAAAAATAGACAAAAAAAATATTTTTTTCTTGCTAATGCGGCAGACGATTGGACTTTATTTTGTCTATAAAAATATCCCTTACGATTTTTTTTATAAATATGTTTTTTTACATCAATTGTATACATTGATCGTCGTATTTATTATAAATATATATACATATTTTTTTTTTTGGAATTAATTGCATACATTGACCGTTGTATTTAATTTCAATGTACTCCGTAGCGAAGCGCGGGTTTTCAGCTAGTCTTCCTATAAATATAAAAATGCAATTTTTATCAAACACTTCCATAATGAAATTCAAATAACCGAAAACATTTACTCTCGATTTCCAGAATTTCCGAGTTAAATTTCAGTTCTATACGGATTTGTAACCTTATATAGACTAATGATGTATAATTATTATCTGTTGTCCTTTTAAAAGGTTTAATGGATGTAGACAAAATGCCACCATTAATATAGGTCTGTTCGTAATATTTTAATATGCGGATCCCCTATCATGTAATGTGAAACCATATGAGCATTTATATCATCACATGTTCAAAATAGGGAATTTTAGAGCACATGAATCATTCAAACTTGGTAATATACCACTCTGCTTATGGAAGCCGACTATATTATTCTGCTCCATTGCTACTTAGTAATATTTTCTAGAACTATTCATTAAGCGATGAATTATTGAAATTCGCATTGCGAATGCTTTCCTATACTTTATAATGTCATCAACTCAGTAATCATCAATTTTAATGCCAAAAGTTTTCTCTCTAGTATGTGAATTGTCCATTTCATTGCAATCTGGGGGATTTGCATGAATATGCCGAATTAGAAATAAGCAAATTCTGAACATTAAATGCGTTTTAGTCAATTTATCCTTGGAGATATACCATTTTAGTCTATTTAGCTCTTTTAGAAATAATAGATTTTGGGTTGTTGTACACTAAAGAAAACGATATTAAGTAACGAAAAAATATTAATGTCTAAATTTCCAGTTGTTAGAAACTATGAATTTTATATCTATACTAATAAAGAGAGAAGTGGAAGTCGAGAGATCACGTGACCGTAACTTATCCTGGCGGGCCAATCCTCGAAAAAAAAATGGCCGACAAATATACAGGAAACGGTGTAATTTTTTTTCTCATGAAAGTACATAAATGTTACATATTTGGAAAGAGCTTCGAAAACTGATAAGTTTTTCTGCGCACACTTATTCTGTTAATTTTAGAGATATTTTCATTCTAAAATCACTCACTGCTGAGAAACCAAATCATCTGGTGCAGTGGTGCTGCCATCTGTCGGCAGCGACGGGAATGAAAATTGAAAGGAATTTATTCACTTGAATTTAATACATTTGTAGGCTGTTTTTTTTTCTTTTGTGGGGCCCGAAGTACATAAATATGTTACACGGATGGCTTGAGCGTAGCTAGGCGAAGCCCGGCTAGTTTTTCAATAAAACCAAGCCCTTTGGGATATACGAGGAAGACTCCGAAAATAATTTTCTCCTGGCGACTGTGGACAAAGGTGTGTATGAAAGACAAAAAATATAATGAGAAATTAAAGATAGGATGTAACTTTATTTTTCCATATAAGTACCAAGTACGTTGAGACATTTGTCATACCGCTTTATAAGCTTCAAAAAGCCCTCCAGGAAAAAAATCAGGCTCTGCATACGGAAGAAACGTTTAACGGCTTGTGTGACTTGAGCTTTGCTTCCAAAGCACCTTCTGCCGAGATTCCTCTTTAAAACAGCTTTGTTGCTGGACTTTTTGAGGGTTGGAACCCTCAATGCTACGCGGTACTGACACTCCCTGTCGAATTTGAAGGAGGCTATTCGGAAAAAGCGACCGGGCCTTCTCACATCTGGCATTCTGATGTTGGATGACAATGCGATACCCCACTCGGCGGCAACAACGCAAAAACCATATTGCAACTCTTGGTTGGGAGCGTCTCGATCAGCCACCATACAGTCCTGATCTCGCAACCAGTGACTTCCATTTGCTTCCGGCTTTGAAAGCAATGCTGAAGACACACAAGCCGTTAAACGGTTCTTCCGTATGCACAGCCCTGATTTTTTCCTGGAGGGCTTTTTGAAGCTTATAAAGCGATATGGCAAATGTCTCAACGGACTTGGTACTTATGTGGAAAAATAAAGTTACGTCTTATCTTTAGTGTCTTATTATATTTTTTGTCTTTCCTACACACCTATGTCCACAGTCGCCAGGGGAAACTTATTTTCGGATCCTCTCTAGTAAATATTACATTAATGCTACATTTATATGTATTATTAGGTTTTTTTGCTCTGTTAATGCTCATGTTTTAATTGAAAACACGTAATGAATATATTTATAAAGGACAATACTATCAAAATACATTACTAATAAAAATTGCAAATCTGTTCAAAAATTCAATGTACTTGCCATATATATATATATATATATATATATATATATATATATATATATATATATATATATGTATATATATATATATGTGTGTATATGTATATATATATATATGTGTGTATATATATATATATATATATGTATATATGTATATATATATATATATGTGTGTATATGTATATATATATATATATATATATATATATATATATATATATATATATATATATATATATATATACATATATATATATATATATATATATATATACATAACTGGAAGAAAGAGACTTGCATTTCCGGGACGAGGTATTATGTAATCTATAAATCATTTACAGTATCTTGATTATTGAGTCCTTACGAAGATAACCAGGTTTTGTTCTGTTAAATACACATATTCTATTAAAAAAAAGATGTTTGCACAGCTGCATGAAAAGAGAGCTATTTCCTATTTTTTTGTAAAGAACAGCTTCTCGAATTCCCTTCGCGTTCGAGAATTGGTATACCAGTCGTATACACTTCGAATACGACTGTCGATGGGTAAAAGTTTGTTTCTACCAGAATGAGAATAATTTTTAAGAAAACGAAATCGTCATGACCTGGCTTACGCTTGAAAAGATGGTTCTGATTAGGGGTCATATTTGACATTTCCAAAAATAGTAATTTTTTCTCCTTATGACACGAGCATTAGATTCCTTTTTTGGTATTATTCATAATTCTACGAGTTCCAAGACGGTTAGTTTCTTTCCATGTATCTTCTATCTTAAAATATAATGTTAAAATTTGTTATCCATGATTATACATTTAGTGGCTTCATCGAAACATTATTTTGTAATTTTTACAGTATCACAGCTTCCGCAATACTGAGAAAATTAGCAGCAATCCGACAATAGCATTCGTTTCCAAAGAGACAGACTTACTAAAGGTTCAGTATTGACCCAAAATGTTATTTCAGTACCGAGTTGGGAGGACGGATATTTTTGCGGATGTGTCAACAATATTTTAGATTCTTTAGTCCATAAAACACAAGTAACTATATACTGCTGTGCTGAAAAAAGTAAAATTTGTCCGAAGATACATATTTGACAAACTTTTTGAAGCTATTTTGAATAAAAAAATATTATAGATGTCTTCATTTTAGTTCATAAACGAAATTTTAGTACTTGTTCTTTTTCTAAGTTTTCATTGAAAAATTCGTTAATATCTCTATATTTATATTCCTTTAAGTTTTCTCTTCTTTTTTACATGTATAGTTTAACCTTTAGCTTACGGGGCCCATTTTTATGATTCCCTCTTTAGAACAGGAAATTTCATACCCCCTATGTAAGAACGGACATTAAGGGGGTTATATATATATACAGTCGAACCCCGTTAAAACGAACTTCAAAGGACCAAAGGTTTTGTTCGCTTTATCCGGTGGTTCGCTATATCCGAACCGTTAAGAAAAATGCTAGAGTTCACAAAATCTGTAACTCATTACTTGCAATGTGTATTCAATAATGATGTATCAAAAAATGGTAAAATCTTTTAAAAATCATCATTAATGAATTAAATCGACTAAAATCAATTACATTAAACTGACACAATTCTAATTAAATTTGTACAATAGGAAAACGGTGGGACCAAAATTTTCGTTCGTTATATCCGCGAGTTCGTTATATACTGGGTTCGCTATAACGGTTTTGACTGTATATATATATATATAAATTCTTGGGCCTGTATTATTGGGATACATGCTATCCCACCCCGTAAGGAAAAGGTTAAAAAAAGGTGTTGCGGAAATGCTAAGACGACATATACGCAATATAATATGTGTAATTTTACTAATCTGTTATACATATAAATTGGAAATACTAGACTAGACAACAGAGTCGAAAATACATTAGCATATTCTTTCATCATTCAAATATAAAATGACTTCTTTAATTTATAATCATTTTGGGAATAATGTTATCGATTATTTTGCTTTCTATAGCCTGTAACATATTTAAAAATTTTCATATATTCATGACACTTCAAAAATTAGGTTATGGGACGTTATAAAATTATTATTTTATAATAATCAAATCAATGTTTATATCCATCTGAATTATTCGTTTTATTTTTTAAAACACACTTTGGCATTCTAATATTTTCTCAGTAATGGTTTGAAATGCATTTCCGCTGAGACAAAATAAGTAGTAATTTTTAAATATGTTAGTTAAAAAATTTCGAGAAGTTTAAAATGTTAAATAATATTAATGCATGTGCTGTGTACTTATTTTACAGAACAAGTGTGTTTTAATGAAATTTTAAAGGAAAATTTGGTATCTCTTTTGCATCATTTGTGATAAACTGTAGTTTTCTAGAAAGTTTCAATGTTTCGATTAATAGACATGTTTTAGGCCTGGAAAAGTCTAGACTGCTTAACGAAATTACGGTCTGCGATCTCTTCATTTATTTCTATTACTAGACGTTAATTACATGTCTGGCCATTTACCGTGACAATGAAGATTATTCAGGAGGGTGCAGTTTTGTTTGCATTTTCCTTATTTGCTCACTTACACTATTTCAAGTAATAATGTTAGGGAATCTGTTTTTACGTATTAAAAAGGCCCTGCAATTTTCTTCTCTTTCAGTTTCTAGTTTATACATAACTAGAAGTGATGTGATGGCGAAAGTCTTACATACGATGAAAAATAGTTATTTTTGACATGATGCTTTATAAATGTTTTATTTTTTGTAGTATTTGTTCTCTCTTCGTCGGAAAACGCGATATTTAAAAACGTGTCATGAACGGATGGTTTAAAATAAAAATAAAATAATATGCAGATTTTTCAACTTTGAAGGCAGGACTGGAATTACGAAGCTCTCGCGTCACAGCCAATGAGGTTTGTAAAAGTAAATACATCAAGTATTTAAGATGTACGTGTTTTTTCAGCGAGTGGGGTTTTTAAGCAGTAACTATTCTGCGAGTGAGTTGGGGCTTCCAGCCATAGTGTTAGTAGCTGTTTTTGCAGCAAGTTTGATATTTATATGTGTTTGCGACGAATTGTCGAGCCATTAAACTTGTATCCCTTCTTTCTTCCTATAACTATCCCAAGCTTTACCATTCAGTTTAAGTAGTGTTTTCAAAATTAAAGTAGGTTAATTTTCGCCCGTTCATGACACGCTTATCTGTATTCTATTTTTGTTTAATGGTTAAGTTTTTGTAAATATTTTTCTTCCAAGCTATTGGATCAAATCGATCCCCTTTTTTACTATGTTTTTATGTAAAATAAGAAAAATAAAGGCATTTTAGTTAGCCTCATGAAGTCTACTTTCTTGTGAAAGGTTTTTTATTTCAGATACATAATTAGGTATGGGACAAGTTATGCTGTTTAATCCACCCAACATTTTTTTTTAAACACAGTTCCACTTAAATTATAAAATAGGTATTTTAAATATTTGAAGGCCTTATTTGAACAGTAATCAAACTCCATTCTTGTTCATTTTGAAATACAGAGCCTTCTAACGAGTGCTGAAAAATGACTGCTGATGTATGATTTGTAATGCCCTCTGTTGGTAACAGAAATAAGCTGGAGGTGTACCAGTTTCAAAAGAAGATATAAATGACTTGTATGAACATGAAAGTGAGGCTAACTCCATTTTTTTTCAAAAAGTGGAGTTGGACCACTATTCAAATAAGAGAGTCATTTAATGTCAGTCGAAGAGAAAGTGATATATGAAACATAAACCTATATTACTTATTATACATAATACATTTCTGTTGCACGACGTGTATCACATACACCCCACATTTCTTAAAATGCAATAAGCTACACAGTAAGCCGTCTGTTTAACTGTAAAATGCGGAAAGAAATCTAAAAAATAATGTTTTAGATGCGCATTATTGTGCATTTAACTGCTTTCTATTATTTAAGCTTTTCCTGTTTTGTTTTAATACGAAAAATAACTTATTGGTATACTCTAGATACATAACTGAAATTAAACTTTTATTTATCAGGAATTTAATCTTATGTAAACTATCCAAGGCAACGTACAGTTGAGTTTTTTTTCTGTACAACTTGAGAAAGTGCAAAGTTGTTTTCCAAAAAGTCATTACTATAAGCGATTAGGTTCGTACGATGGACACACAAGAATCATAAACAGTTATCTCCGAAAGTTCAAACATTTTAAACAAAATGATTAAATAATAGTGGTACAAGATTTTTCACATTTTTTTACAAGGAATTGATACTCCAATAGCACATATTAACTGCATTTTCTGCGTATACCGAGTGGTCTCTTTATTGCGTAGCACTTTAAATACAAGTTCCAACTTACAGTAGCAACTATAACAAGCAGTTATCGCCATTAAGCGGACTTGTATAGATTTTAGTACCACTAAGCATGAATATATTCCTTTAGAATCACACATGAGAATAGTTGCAGCACTGAAGGCAATTATTCTAACATCCAAAAAGTCACCTATCATCAGCCTCCTCGTTGGATTAACTTCGAGTAATAGATGAAAGAAACCTACCGTATAGCGGAGAAATTGATTTTTTAAAGGTGAACACTGTTATTCAATATGTTTCAATACAATTTATATTGAAACATAACATCTGTTCAGGGAAAACTCAAGAGGACTGACTTGTGTAAATATTTCCCACTAGCTGAAAACCCGCGCTTCGCTACGGAGTACATTCAAATTAAATACAACGGTAAATGTATGCAATTAATGCCAAAAAAATAAATATATATATTTATAATAAATGAGACGATCAATATATACAATTGATGTAAAAAATATTTATATATATATATATATATATATATATATATATTTATAAAAAAATCATAAGCAATATTTATTTTTTGGATAATATCCAATCGTCTGCTGCATTAGAAAGAAAAATGTTTTTTTTGTCTATTTAGTTGTTACGCACGTGACTATAAATTTATTGAAAGTACCAGAAAAAGAAATCACGTGATCAGCATTTAATAAATTAAATTCTAAAAATTAATCTTTAAAAATTCACCAAAAATCAGGAAATGGAGGTAAAAATTCGAAAAAAAATTTCATTTTGAAGGAATTTTTATGATCTTTCTCGTGATATAAATTTTATAACCCTCAATGTATTATTTTAAATGCAAACGCAAAAAAAGTTTAAAAAACATCTTAAAAATAGAACTGTGGAGGTGCCGGTATATAATATTTTAACTTAGAAATATTTACAGCTAGATATTTACAGAAGGTTATTGTTTTCCCAAAACACCTACCACATATCCCCACTCTCGTGGGCTGTTTACAATGTATCTGTAAATACAGTAGACTTGTTAAATAATGCAATACAGTTTATTGATGAACCCTGTTCACAATCACTGGAATATAATAAAACCATTGAAAACTAGCAATATTGCAATATCTACTATTGCGCTTACAATTAAAAACATCAATAAATAATATAACTACCGATACTAATAACACAATAAAATTAATATTACGACTGGCAGCACAAGAGTCCTGTGAGGCGATCTTAGGGTACAGCTTATCAATGGTGAGACACACACTGGTACACGGGAACACTCTTTAGTCGGTGAAGTTGAAGAATCCGGTGCTACAGCAATTGACGATAACTACAAGAAATATTCTGCAGCTTGAGCACACGAAGAGCTCGACGGGAACACTATGTTGTGAGCGTGCGGCCAGGCGGATCACTGCTCTCTCTCCCTCTAGAGTCGAGTGGAGCCCGCTTATATGTCGCTCTGGGGAAGCTCGCACATGCGCAGGCGATCACGCTAGGAATTTACATGAAAATCTACATGATGATTTCATCTTCTTCGCGTGACCGCCACAGAACCATAATCACCCTGTTACGTGCGAAACCCAAAAAGGAGGTATGCTGTTTTCGCCATATTCTACAGTTGTCATCAAGGGGGGGGGGACGTGATATGTTTGACAGTAGCATGGACAGATATATCATGTAAATATGTTATTTTAGCTTCAGTCAATTAGAGTCCTTTGTCTTGCTAACTGAGGCCATTATATTTTAGGCATCAATAGAAAATTTCAAAAAGGAAAACACAGAAAACGTTTTCACTCAAAATATTCATACCTTCCATCAGAATTCCAGTTAGTGGTCGAGTTTATTCTATCGAGGTTATGTTACGCTTTCTGTTTAAAAGTATGGGGAGAAGAAAAACAAGCCTAATAGCAACACCTTGTTCCATATTTATTTAAGTGATGCCCATACAGTTAGCTAAATATAGGTGATATTGGACAACAACCGAATTATTCCAGTAGTTTCTTTGTCGTCGAATCTGTACTATTTGACAACATTAAGAACTGTTGACGTTGGAGTTTCAGTAGTGTCCTTTCCAAGTCCCTACCATTAGCGAGATAAAGTCCATTGCGGTAACATTTTTGTTGGTCATATTTTAGGTATATCCTCATTTGCTGTAAACAAGAGGAAGCATGGAACTAGAAAAGCAAATACAGTTGAATAAATGCCACAAATATTTCTTTTCGGTGCCAATAGAAATGGGTCTAATCAAAAAAGGCACTATCACGTGTCTTTCGAGAAAAACGGTTTACCTCTTGTTTGCTCTTATTATTTACGTGTGTATAATTAAGTTATTAGATAATATATTACCCACACAAATGCACAGACATACATTCATACGCTGAAGAGCCAAAAAAAGGTACACCTGTAAATATCATGTAGGGCCCCCACGTGCACTCAGAAGGGCCGGAACACGAAGTGGTATAGACTCGATTAATGTCTGAAGGTATCCTGGAGGCAATTCACACCATGAATCCTGCAAGTCAGTCCACAAATCCATATGAGTACGAGCGGGTGGAGACTTCTGAATAGCACGTTGCAAGGCATCATAGATGGGCTCAATAATGTTAATGTCTGGGGATTTAGGTGTCAATGGAAGAGTCTAAAATCAGAAGATGGATCCTAGAGCCACTCGGGATAAATACTCGAAGTGTGGGGTGTCGCATTGTCCTAGTCCGTTGGAATGCACAATGGACATGAATGGAAATAGACGATCAAATAGGATGCTCATGTACTCGTCACTTGTGACAGTAGTCTCTAGACGTATCATGGGTCCCATATCACGCCAACTGCACACGACCCATACTATCACATAGTCTCCACCAGCTTGAACAGCCCCTGTTTACATGTACGGTCCATGGATTCACAGAGTTGTTTCCATACCCGTACACATCCATCAGCCGGATACAATTGGAAAGGAAACTCGTCACACAAGGCAACGTGTTTCAAATCATCAACAGTCCAATGGAAGTATTGACGGGCCCAGGAAAGGCGTAAAGCTTTGAGCCGTGTAGTCAACAACTATACACGAATGGGTCTGAAGCTCCGAAAACTCATATGAATGACGGTCCGTTGAACAGTTCGCACGCTGACACTTGTTGATGCCCCAGCATTGGAATCCGCAGCAATTTGAGGAAGTGTTGCACGTGTATCTCGTTTAAGGATTCTCGTTAGTCGTCGATGGTTATAGTTCATTCAAGGTCTTTTTCCGGCCGCAACGCTGTCGGAGATTTGGTATTTAACCAGATACTTAATATTGACGGTACACACACGTGAACTGATCGTGCGCGAAAACCAAATTCCATCACTTCCTCGGAGATTTCATGTCCTATCTTTTGTGTGCCGACTATAACACCACGTTAAAAGTGACATAAATCGTGATAACATGTCATTGTAACAGAAGGAACAGATCTAACAGCTTTGCCAGACACCTGCTGTCTTACTTAGGCGCTGCCGACCGCATCGCGTTACGCTGATTGGTTGCATATCTCCACTATTTGCATACGCTCGGCTTTACCAATTTTTTCGTCTCTTCAGTGTACTTTGTAGAGTCAGAATAACTGGCACAGGCAAACCCATTCAAAATGTGAAGTCACACATACACTCTTGTAAGTGGTTTAGATCGAAAGCGACGTCTATAAAGCGACATGTATTTGTAGAATCTTAAAGAGCTGATTACGCCGCAATATTTATGTTAATTTCATTGAGGTATGACAGCTGGTGCTCGTGAGATGGATTGTAGCCATTTAGTGATACAGGAAAAATTCATATTTTCGTGTTCGACCATTTCAAGGGTGCACCTCGAATTCAGGTAATACCTCGAATCTGCGGCAACAGTGTGACTGTCAAAAGACTCTGTGTGATCTTGACAGGCGTCGTCTATTGATTATGATTTGATTATCATTTCAAGTGCAAAGAGTGCAACATTTCTGCACATAACATATAAATTCAGTCCTGGGACTTCTAGTAACAAAAGATTGAGGACTGCACAACGTTCACTGCATAATAGGGACTTCAATAGACGACGCCTAACCAAAGTGTTATTGCTTTCTTCACGACATAGAGCTTTGGGCCTCTACTAGGGTCGGGAACAACGCCACTGGACACCGGAAGACTGGGAAAAAGTGGTCTGGTCTGACGAGTTGTGTTTCAAGCTGATTCGGGGAGATAAAATGGAAGTGTCCCTGCGTGGAGAAGTCATCATGAATCAATAAAAATATACCCAGCATGTCAACTGGTTGGTGATGGCTCAGACTTTGTGGGAGGTGTAGTGAACTAACATGATTTATGACTCCTCATACGTCTACAATCTTCTCCGGACGGTGAACGTTATGTTACCAGTCTTTCAGATTTGTTACCCCCATGCATGTTATACTGTAACTATGATGGGTTTGGGCATCATCCAACAAGACAATGCGACACCACATACATGCAGATACTCCTCCGGACGGTGAACGTTATGTTACCAGTCTTTCAGATTTGTTAGTCCCATGCATGTTATTCTGTAACTATGATGGGTTTGGGCATCATCCAACAAAACAATGCGACACCACATACATGCACAGCTGCCAAATTATGGTTTGAGGAACACTCACTCGAGTTCGGGAACTTTAAATTGCACTCTGTTTCACCAGATATCAACATTATTAATCATATGCCTGGGTTGCCATCCATTTTACTGCTGAAGCAGAGGTACATCACATAGGAATATTATAGAACTCTAAACAGTTCTTCTAGAGGCATGGTGTTCATGGTCTAGAGACGTATTCCGAAAGCTCGTGGAGTCCATGCCCCGTCGTGTTTTTATAGTTTTCGGATCCATTGGGTATTTCCAGATTGTTACATTGGGTCCTTCCATGTATTAGACAAGTATTCCAGTATTTCTGGCATTTCAGTGTGTGTGTGTGTATATATATATATATATATATATATATAAATATATTAATTGTTGCCCTACTATATTATTATTTATGTATACCGTAAAATAATGTACCAATTTATTCCTGTATATTTTTCCTTAAGTGTTGCAGTACACATTTGAAAAAACAGGTCATACTTTTAGCAAATGAATGTTTTATTTAAGAAACTGTGCAGAGAAAGAAATACTAATGGATACGTGCAGAATAATCTGCAATGTCCTATCCTTTAAATAAAGTTTGTATAATACAAGTAGTTTAATTCAAGATTATACTAGAAAAAAGAAATGCAGGACATGTAGTCTTTTCGAACAGAAAGATTTCCTGTTTCGTAAGAATGTTTATTCTACTACAGGAAATTTAAGAGGCCTTTTCCTTTTATCTTTCAACACAAGGTTCCATCAAAAGACATTTGAAAAGAATACTCAAAAGAGACACTTTAGATTGATTATGCTAAAATAACTAGATTTGTAGCGTATTTGTAATTATATTCCGTAAAGCAGTTTTTTGCTTTTTTTTTATTAATATCAACTGTCGTGGGCTCTCAAAAGTCTTAGAATATTATACGGAATAAATCATCGCCTTTAACTGTTTAATCATGTAATTTAAATAGAAGTCCGTTCACAAAAAATACTGACAGTAAGTTATATCATAAAATACATACAATCATACTAGTTTTCTGTAGAACATAATAGAATTGAAAATATTATCTTTGTAGTGTTATAAAAATACATACAATCATACTAGTTTTCTGTAGAACATAATAGAATTGAAAATATTATCTTTGTAGTGTTATAAAAATACATACAATCATACTAGTTTTCTGTAGAACATAATAGAATTGAAAATATTATCTTTGTAGTGTTAGGAATAGATATTAGTAAATTATAACATTTTAAATTCAAAGTTGTTTGATATAAACAATAAAAAATACTATTCATAACGTTTCATGACTAATGCTTCTCTGTTATTTCTTATGGTTTTTCTGGGTTTAATGCACACAATATTTGATATGCGGGCCTGTCAATATGAGTATTAAAGATATGCTGAAGGACATTAAAATATGAAATATTGTAAAAAAATATTTGAATGATAAACGAAATACTTACTTTATACCTTCTAAAACTTTGATCACCTTATAAATTCTTTTAGCATATTTAATCTACAAATTATATTTTTGATTGACTTAATTAACAACATACTTCACCATGATTCACTGTAATGCCTACATACTGTGATAGTAACAAAGTATTTTTACTGACTACTTAACGATTTAAATATAACTGAATATACTAATTAGAAGTTCTGTATTTGATATACACTCACTATAAATAAATAAATAAATAAATATCTATATCTATCTATCTAACTCTCTCTGTATATATATATATATATATATATATATATATATATATATATATAAAGTGAGAGGAAGAGATTTATATATATAATCTGTTCATGATTGAGAAATAATTTATATCTCCATAAAGAAAATTTTTGTGATTTTTTTTTTCAATTTACTGAAACGGAAAACCTTTTGCACTCAATGAATATAAGTACAGTTCATATGTATAAAAATGTAATGAAAGTATTTTAAAAGTATAAGGAAAGCAACTTAAAATATTCGCAACATATAATTTTCAACTAAGATTATTTGCTGCATTACAATGCAGATACAACTATCGCTGTTGCAGGAGAGCGAGGAAACCACTACAGAGTAATGAATGGCATGTAGATTGACGCCCAGATAGAGTGTTGCCCTTCCATAGAAGAACTGTGAATGATGTAACTGTTAGTAGCAGAAATAAGTAGATCAGTTGAAGTGATTGAGTTGTGAAAGCAAAAGCAAAATTGAAAATTCTCAAATATGCCACTATAAAAGTATAAACAGAAGAGAAATATATTTGAATATTGAACTTTTTCTTAATAGATGCAAGTAATAGAACGGAACTGTCTAACCATTTAAAAAAAATTATTAATGTAATAATCTGTATCCCCATTTTTGTGATACTATGCAATATATAACTAATTTAACGAAAAATCATATCATTCCTCTATTTTACAATATTAGTCCATAAATGCTTGTATTTTTATCCGCAATATTAAGAGAATTAGAAACGTAAGCTACATTATAGGCATAAGTGTTTTTGTTTTCATTGTGGAGGCCTTGTCCCTTTAAACAATCGCCTATTACCACCGTGGTTATTTTTTGTTGGCCACTTAATTATGGGGGCAACACACAAATGGACCAGCATCGCCCCCTATGAAGGGACTACACAAATGGAGGCATTTTTCGGGCCACGATGCCGGGATCCGATGCGAGCACCCTCAGCACCGAAAACCAGCGCGCAGTACCACAGGGCCGCCACAAGCCTTAGGGACATAAGTAATATTTAGGATTTGTTTTCTTAACCCTTTGAAAGGCACCGTTTGCACAGTGCAAACGCCTAAATCTAGACTCTTTTCCCCTTGCGTTCAATGTATTGCAGTTAAATTATCAGAAAAATGGTTAGTACTGCCATCTGTTATTAGTTTAAAGAAGTAAAAACTTTTTGCAACCTTTAATTGGAAATTTTTTTCAAGATTCTTTAGGTTAAAAAAAACCGGGAAAAAATCTGCACCGTGTAAAAGGAGGAGGTTTTTGCCCCTGAAAGAGTTAAAGGGTTTCTATTCTTCGTTTAAATAGATATGTTATAGTTGAAAAATCAGGATACAAAACTATATTTATGCAACTAAATTATAAAACTTTAGTTAAAATTTTCAAAAATTTTGCTTACTACAGAATGCTATCATAAGCTTATGTAATATTTATAATTTAATAGATTTAACTGAGTTGAGGAATCAGGATACTAAATTAAATATTTGTAGCTAAATTATAAACTTCACTTAAATCTATTCATATGCTTTGTTTACTACATCATGCTATCATACAGGAAATAGTTTGAAATACTGAGATTGATTTACATCAGATAAAATAGCTCTTAGGGGATGAAATGATTCTGTTAATTACATTTTATAATTGTTGATTTGGAAACTTTAATGAAATAACAGTTTAATTCTATTTTAAGAAGTCAAAACTGCCAATTAATGTAGATATACATTTATGTTAGTATATGTTTCATATGATCAAACTTTTATTTGTGTCAATTTTGGAAAACGTACGCTTGTGCAAATTTTATGAATAATTGCATTTCTTTTAAAAATATAGTACGGTACATCTAGACACTATGAATGTCATTAAAAAAACCTTCAATTTGTTTTACGCAGCATTAAAATTTTAAATTTTCTATCAAAATGTAGGTATAGAAAGACGAGCAATTCGAACGCTAAGGCATTATGAACTTTTAATAATGCAGAAATTAATAGACAATAAGGTCTTTCCCTTTATCTGAAACTAAAATTATATATATAATAGCCGTTGTCTCTGTATAACAATTCCGGGCTGTACTCATCTTTCAATTGAAGCCCTCAGTAAAAAAATGCCGGTTAGGCTTAATTTCAATTTAGATGTGAATCAGAATTTTTTCTTACCTAAAAACTAATATCTTCTCCATCAAATCACGTTTGTTCAGCCTATTTTTCTATAAAACATTCAGAACTAAAAAAAATTGGATGGTTTTAGCTGTATATATAACAGTTTTTAAAAATTTGTTTACTTTTGCGATGAATTCTGAAAGTAAACAAAACTTGAATGTGAATGAATCAAGTAGCTCAAGTATTCATATCGCGTAGTGAGCTGTAAAAAACTGGATGGCAGTCTACTACTCCAATCGCATGAAAAACTAAATAAATAAAAAATAATGAAAGTGTTTGCTTTTACAAGGTGTGGATTAAATGCAATATTGTTAGATAATTCGGGATATTTTTTTAACTTTCATATACTTTTTTCCATTATGACGTCATTATTAGCATTATGACGTCAAAATGACGGGTTACCTTCTAGTATATAATAAACCTCATACATTTCTTTCCATTTGTTCATTCGAATGAAACTGATTTAAACCAAATTAACGAAATTCCCATTTAGGCCGCAGCAGTCATGATTCCAGATCGTGCATGGAAATCTGTCAAAAAGCCTATGATTAACTTTAGCACTTCCTGCTTTCTTTCGCTTAAATCGCGCAGTTACCTATTAAAATCAGATGCTTTCTCGTTTATCGGCTGCGTAGTTTTGCGAGTTGAAAGAAAACAGCTTGCGGAATATTAACTGGATTACGGCATTAACTTCCGTAATATTCATGAGCCCTCCATTAAATACTTCCAACTCTTCACTCACAATCAGATGCGGAATTCCCATTAAATTTCGCAAAATTATATAATCATGTCATAGAGTTGTTGGAGAAGTTTCACGAGAGCTCTCCCGAGCAGGAAATGTCTCTCAGATTGCATGATCCGAGCTAAAAGATCGTTATTTTTACAGAGAATTCAGCGTCGGCAAAGCTGACTCCAAAATTTAAGGCTTTGTGATTTATGTATTATCAAATCACTTTCAAAAAGTTGTAGATGTGGTTATGTATTGAAGTGAAGGAAATTTCAGATATTGACTGAGATTTTAAATCTCGAATTTATGGGTTTATTTAAGCCTTAAACTACCGCGTATTAGAAGATAAAAAGGGTGATTAAATTTCAAGTGTAGGATTAAATTTATCAAGTTAATAAATTACCTCAAATTTTGGGTTATAATTTAAATTATTTCGTGTTATAAGGATTTAAGAAAAGAATGGGCATAAAGATGTACAATTCTGGAAATTAGGGAATTTTCAACCTTGAATTGGAGCATGTCAAGCGACATCATATAATAACTTTAGTTAATGCTTTAAATCCCTCATTTTTGAAAAGCAATAAAAAGTTTAAAAGATAAAGGGGATTTACTAAAATAAAAATGTGCATTCGGGGTTAAAATCTTCTGCCAATTCAACTCTTTTAATCATGCTGCAGTAGTTTATATTTTTGTTCTGAATTGTTGAATTGTAATGGTACTATATGGTGGTGAATACTCAAATTTCAGATTTGTGTTAAGTGATCACTTAACGGACGTTTTATACACACAGAAAAAAAGTAAATAAAATCGATGAATTCATATCTAACAAGAACGATCATCAGTTTTTTATTGCATTTTTTCTCTCATTTAAACAAACGCCATTCATACGTGTTCCAGTGAACAATGCACCTTATTATAGCTACCTATGCATACAACCGCTGGCCAAAAATTGTTCAGATTCACTTGCGCTTGTGAAAAGTACTAGCCTCTGAACGAAATCTTCAAAAATATTTTTAAAAATTGTTCTCCTATACACAGTTTTTGTACTTACGTGAATGAGGATTTGACATTTTCAGTCAACAAAATGAGTATTTCGACCTAAATATTACATTCTGCTTATAGACAACAATAAAATGCCACCTTCTTGAATTTACATATCTGATAGGAACTGTCTGAATTCCAACGTTGGACTAAAGACTAAAATAATAACACGTGTATATTTCTCTTGAATTTAAGCATAAAGTTGAATGAGGGTTAGAAAACAATCTTACAACAGTCCCAATAAAAAAATGCCAGTAGTATTTTACAAAAGAATTATTGGTTTCCATTATAGAGAAAATAAAAATGTTAGCTAAAATATATAATATAGAATTTGCTTTACGAAACGCACATACATAGAACTCACACTTTTAGATTCCAATGTAGAATTATAATCTTAACCTGCGATCAGGGCCGGATTTTCCTATAGGATAACTAGGCATCAGCCTACGGCCTCAAGAGGGGCCTGCATTCAAAATTACAATGATATCACCGATGCACTCAATTATTTCCATTCAGATAATAATACAAAGGGTGATACTAGATTGAGGGCCAACAATCTTTTAGGGAAGATGGAAGAATTTCAATTCGTGTTTATGCTCCATTTCTGGAATTTAATACTGAGACATTTTTCAAAAGTAAATAAAATTCTTCAAAGCCCTAATATTTTGCTTAGTAGTTGTGCAGATTGTAGGATTAAGTGGCCTTCCCCAATGTGGAATCGATCTTAAGGCAGTTTCTCAGTTTAATAGTCACTAATTGTACTGGAGAAAGGTCATTTTCAAGGCTTAAAAATATCAAAAATCAATTAAGCACAATGCCCCAGACGAGGTTGTCTTCATTGAGTACTTTGTGCATCGAAAATGAGACCTTCAGAAAAATAGATTTTGATGAACTTATAGAAGAGTTCTGTGTGAAAAAGTTTAGAAAGAAATTCTTCTATTCTACTATTTCGTTTTAAATGTATACTTGGATTGAATCCGTTCTTAAATAATAGAACTATTAACATAAAATTTAATATGATATACAATTTGATATTTTCTTTTTTGTGATCTGGATTTTGTTTGAATAAAGTTCCAGTTTTGGTTTAGTTTAAGACTTAAAATTTATAATAATTTCTACCTAAACTTTAAATGCGAATTATTATGGAATGAATTTATCTGAATTGAATTTGGTTTAATATTCAATGTATTGAATATATATGTTAGTACCAATAACAACATGTTTCATTTAATATATTGGTATATATCACAGTAATGATGTATTTTATTATCTCTCATGTAATTTACAAATTTAAAAATGAGAGGTGAAAGGGCCTCATAAGTGAAATACCCTACGGCCTCTTTTCATCTAAATCCGACCCTGCCTGAGTTCTTAAACTTCTTGAAATTTCTGAAAGTAACAAGCTCTTTTTAAATTTCTTCACGCGTCTACTTGCTGCATGAAATGAACACACACGCACACGGGCTTAATTCTATCAATTTTGTAGACTAAAGTACATTTCTTTGTACAAAAGACTCAAGTCTTGGTATACTGTTCTGCGATTGATATAAAAGCCAATAACTTGGTATATTTAACACTAGAAAGACGGGAATTTTTTTCTTACTAAAAAGACTGAACACAGTCATTTTGACGGTTAAAAATAAAATAAAAAGTTTAAAATATTTAATGTTTTTTTCCGAAATGGTTAAATACTTTAAATTTTGAACTATTTCATGCCAATATATAATAAATTAGCATATATTTAGATATATTTTTATGCAGGTGTGCTGAAAACCTGGTATGTATTATCCGTAAAAATATATGCATGCTTTGTACAGTTCTTATTTTTAAACACCAGTATTTCTGAAGAACCAATGTTTCCTTTATTTGCAAAAGGGGGAAGAGACGAAAAGAAACCAACATTTTTCCTGTATTATTTTAAAGTTTTCTACCTGTTTTCTATATTGCTGTCAAATCGACGACTTTCAGTCCGAGTAGATATAAAACACATCCCCCCCCCCTCTTTACAATCACTGTCTGTTCAGATTACCGACGATGCGAACAAGAGGTGTTCCTGGCGTGTACCCAATGGCTGCATACCATCACACCAGGTGCAGGGCCCGTATGACGATATAGAATGCAGGCAGGCCACGTGCGTTCTCTTCGCTGCCTCCAGACACGGATACGGCCATCATGATCCTGCACGCAGAACCGGGACTGGTCTGAAAAGACGACGTCGTGCCACTCCTGTATCCAGTTTTGTCGTTGGGCGCACCACTGTCGCCGCGCGTCTCTATGCTGCAGTGTCAAGGGAAGCCGCAATAATGGTCACAATGCAGACGGTCCGTGCTGCTCCAGACATCGTCGCAGTGTCCGTGCCGATACCGTACTGTAACAGTGCCGCGAGCAAGCCCATTTCCTGACTCAAGGTCCGTGATGGGGCAGTACGATCCTGCACGGCCGACCTGAAATCATGTCTGTTTTCTCGGGCGTTAGTTGCAGAGAAAACAGACATGAAACGAGTTTGGTCATGTACCCTCGTCGCCATGCATGACCTTCTTATACGAGGTCATGCATGGCGTTTCTGTATGACCCTCCTGAACCCATGGATTCCATATTCGCATGACAATCGTTGGATTCTGTGCAATGCGACTAGCAATTTCGTAGAACGATAATCCGCACTCTCAATAAGCCACGATCCTGCCGCTATCGAATAACGACACGAAAATTATCATCTTACAAGGAACCAACTTTCCAAATGTGATTTTCGAATGAGAAACCCGCTGGGTAACTTTACTTTTATACAAAGTTTCAGATGCCGTTTCTCCCTCCTGCTTCGATTGCGCTTGAATGCTAATCATTTGCATATACAAGCATCTTCTTCATTTCACGCGAATTTGACGTTTGTATCATTCTTCCTTCACGGCGTTGCAGATTTAATGGCAAGCAATGTGTATATATACACCTTTACCTATTCGGCATTCAATAGACATTCCAAGAAAACATCCGTCTCGACGATCTCCTATCCATCAGTCTGACCAAATTACCGTAAATGTCACTATATCAGAAATGGTCTAACCCAAAATTACTCCGTTGCAGCCCGTGTGTTGTGAATAAATGCATTTTCCTACAATATGATAGAATCTGTCAGACGTGTATCTAAAATAGAAGCTTAAAGGAATATTTATCAATTAAAAATGTAATATGCATATGCCTAATTAGGAAAGTAAATATTCTACACTTTCCTTTGATAATTTCAAGAGGGTTTAAAGTAAATAAAACTAATGAAATAAAGCAGAATTAATAAAATCATGATTATATGGTGTTTAATGACAACGTCCTGTGTCAATTGCAGGGCCCCCCAGAGACTCTACGTGGTCTGGTGCAAACTTCTGTTGGGAGCCCTAAGAAAGTTGATTAATCGATTTTTTTTTTTTTTTTTTGGGGGGGGGGGACCCTTTTTTCAGGAGATTATTTTGAATTTTGAAGTACGGTACGCATTTCAGAAATTTCTTTCGGAGGAAATCTAATAAATACATTTTTAAAAATTTTTTGGGGCCCCTCCAACAGTTGGGGGCCTGGGGCAAAGTGCTCCAGTTGCCCCCCCCCC
>OU015492.1:215271797-215304297 GCA_907164885.2 Dolomedes plantarius | reverse complement strand
TAGGGGAGAAATATACTTATTTAACTATAGAAAGAAGAAAAGAGAGGTAGACTGAAGTGCTGTACATATATTTTATCCCGACGTAGCTGGTAGATCTTGTATTACTTCAGTTAAAGGAATGTTTATTAATTACTATGAAATGTTAAACATGGTTTGCATTATTTGATATATTTCATCAAAATTTGTGTTTATTTAACTGTATAAAATAATAGGCCTCTTTACGAAATCAAGAAATTCAATATTCGTTGAATTCTTTACATTATTTGGAGAGTAAATATTTTGAAAAAAGCAGAAATCTCAGTGGAATTTTGCCAATGAACTACATATTTGCTCTTAAATGAGAGCAAATACCTTTTTCTTAATTAGTCATAATGTTCGTTAAACATTCATTTATAGACTGGCTGTTACTTCTCAAGGAGTGATGGGAGAGCCAGACTTCGCTCTAGGCATTTCAAAATTTTGCGCATCACATGTGCATTTTTAACTTTACAAACCGATTAGGTGTTATTTTTGGTTGACATTTGTAAACGAGAAATTTTTATTTTGGCTGGATTTCGATAACTTTATACGGAAATGGATAAAAAAAATATATTTCAGGCATTCTCTTCTAACGAAATTACCGCGGGTTATTAACATAGGATTACTTATCATTGCTTACCTCTTTTTTTTTGACACGTTTGGTACTTTTCCGTTTAACTGTTTATTGCTACTGGGTTTGGCACGATGACAAAATTATTACTCGTGACGCAGGACGGACAATTTTTTTTTTTCTCTCCGGAGGACCGTAATTGAGAAACGTAATTCTACGTTCAACCAGTGAAATTTACCTTTGTACATCCAACAACAGCTTTCAGAGTAGACATCGTTTACATAAAACACCACTGTGTTACAACACTGTAATTAAAGATAAAACTTCTTAATACCAAGTTACGTTTAAATATTTATTAATTCTTAGGCACTCAAATATTTTCTTGAGTTTTAAAAATAAATGGGGTTTAAAATCCTTTTTTTTTTAAAGTTCGAATGACGTTTTAAATTTTGAGTGGTACGAAAAAGAAATCATACAAGCTGCAAACTGATACCCGTCAAAACATACCCATTTAACTGTTTATTGCTACTGGGTTTGGCACGATGACAAAATTATTACTCGTGACGCAGGACGAACAATTTTTTTTTCTCTCCGGAGGACCGTAATTGAGAAACGTAATTCTACGTTCAACCAGTGAAATTTACCTTTGTACATCCAACAACAGCTTTCAGAGTAGACATCGTTTACATAAAACACCACTGTGTTACAACACTGTAATTAAAGATAAAACTTCTTAATACCAAGTTACGTTTAAATATTTATTAATTCTTAGGCACTCAAATATTTTCTTGAGTTTTAAAAATAAATGGGGTTTAAAATCCTTTTTTTTTTAAAGTTCGAATGACGTTTTAAATTTTGAGTGGTACGAAAAAGAAATCATACAAGCTGCAAACTGATACCCGTCAAAACATACCCGTTTAAACTGTTTATTGCTACTGGGTTTGGCACGATGACAAAATTATTACTCGTGACGCAGGACGAACAATTTTTTTTTTCTCTCCGGAGGACCGTAATTGAGAAACGTAATTCTACGTTCAACCAGTGAAATTTACCTTTGTACATCCAACAACAGCTTTCAGAGTAGACATCGTTTACATAAAACACCACTGTGTTACAACACTGTAATTAAAGATAAAACTTCTTAATACCAAGTTACGTTTAAATATTTATTAATTCTTAGGCACTCAAATATTTTCTTGAGTTTTAAAAATAAATGGGGTTTAAAATCCTTTTTTTTTTAAAGTTCGAATGACGTTTTAAATTTTGAGTGGTACGAAAAAGAAATCATACAAGCTGCAAACTGATACCCGTCAAAACATACCCGTTTAACTGTTTATTGCTACTGGGTTTGGCACGATGACAAAATTATTACTCGTGACGCAGGACGAACAATTTTTTTTTTCTCTCCGGAGGACCGTAATTGAGAAACGTAATTCTACGTTCAACCAGTGAAATTTACCTTTGTACATCCAACAACAGCTTTCAGAGTAGACATCGTTTACATAAAACACCACTGTGTTACAACACTGTAATTAAAGATAAAACTTCTTAATACCAAGTTACGTTTAAATATTTATTAATTCTTAGGCACTCAAATATTTTCTTGAGTTTTAAAAATAAATGGGGTTTAAAATCCTTTTTTTTTTAAAGTTCGAATGACGTTTTAAATTTTGAGTGGTACGAAAAAGAAATCATACAAGCTGCAAACTGATATCCGTCAAAACATACCCGTTTAACTGTTTATTGCTACTGGGTTTGGCACGATGACAAAATTATTACTCGTGACGCAGGACGAACAATTTTTTTTTTCTCTCCGGAGGACCGTAATTGAGAAACGTAATTCTACGTTCAACCAGTGAAATTTACCTTTGTACATCCAACAACAGCTTTCAGAGTAGACATCGTTTACATAAAACACCACTGTGTTACAACACTGTAATTAAAGATAAAACTTCTTAATACCAAGTTACGTTTAAATATTTATTAATTCTTAGGCACTCAAATATTTTCTTGAGTTTTAAAAATAAATGGGGTTTAAAATCCTTTTTTTTTTAAAGTTCGAATGACGTTTTAAATTTTGAGTGGTACGAAAAAGAAATCATACAAGCTGCAAACTGATACCCGTCAAAACATACCCGTTTAACTGTTTATTGCTACTGGGTTTGGCACGATGACAAAATTATTACTCGTGACGCAGGACGAACAATTTTTTTTTCTCTCCGGAGGACCGTAATTGAGAAACGTAATTCTACGTTCAACCAGTGAAATTTACCTTTGTACATCCAACAACAGCTTTCAGAGTAGACATCGTTTACATAAAACACCACTGTGTTACAACACTGTAATTAAAGATAAAACTTCTTAATACCAAGTTACGTTTAAATATTTATTAATTCTTAGGCACTCAAATATTTTCTTGAGTTTTAAAAATAAATGGGGTTTAAAATCCTTTTTTTTTTGAAAGTTCGAATGACGTTTTAAATTTTGAGTGGTACGAAAAAGAAATCATACAAGCTGCAAGCTGATACCCGTCAAAACATGACGGCTAGATAGTAAATAAATGTATATTAATACACAAATTATACTCAAAACATCATTGCCAATTGTTGAAAATCATAATAATGCGCAGAAACAAATTATTGTGTTTAAGCGGCCTCGTGCTGAGTGAGTATCTAAAGACAGATTTAAAAGTGTCACTGAGCATGCGCAGAAAGCAATTTTTTTATATTGTAAATTATCGCTAAATAAACAGCGCGAAATAAACAATTTCCGTCAGGTTTAATGTTATATTTCACAGACATAATTATCATAAAAATAAAAATCGCAGAGAGAGATCTAAAAGACTCCTCGGAACAAACGTGTTTATCATTAAAACGTCACTGAGCATGCGCAGAAAACAATTTTTTAATTGTAAATTATCGCTAATTAATAGAAATTGCGGTTACAAAAACCAAATTTGACAAATCTACAGATTACAATCTTTCGTTTAAGACCAACATGATGTAAATTGATGCAGTAGTTTTCTCTGACGGACTGCCCCAAAAGTTGGCTTAGCATTATAAATATATAGATTATAATACTAAATAGTTGTTCTCGTTTTAACATTAAGACCTCTGTGCACATTTGACAAGTTATAATCTATATATAAAACAGTTCCGTAACTGACTCATTCATTCACTGACTGACTGACTGACTGACATACAACGCACAGACCAAACCGCTGGACCTAAAGGGCTGAAATTTTGCATGGCGATTCTTCTAATAGTGTAGGGGTGCACTGAGAAAGATTTTTCAAAAATTCTTCTTAGATTTTTTAAAATTAAATTTTTAAGCTGTTTTTTAAACTTTTTTTACGTTTGCATTTAAAATAATACATGGAGGGTTATAAAATTTATATCACGAGAAAGATTATAAAAATGCCTTCAAAATGAAATTTTTTTCGAATTTTTAACCTCCATTTCCTGATTTTTGGTGAATTTTTAAAGATTAATTTTTAGAATTTAATTTATTAAATCCTGATCACGTGATTTCTTTTTCTTGTACTTTCAATAAATTTATCGTCACGTGCGTAACAACTAAATAGACAAAAAAAATATTTTTTTCTCTTTCTAATGCAGCAGACGATTGGATATTATCCAAAAAAAAATGCATATCCCTTACGATTTTTTTATAAATATATATATATATATATATAGATAGATAGATATTTTACATCAATTGTATACATTGATCATCGTATTTATTATAAATATATATATATTTATTTTGTTTTTTGGAATTAATTGCATACATTGGCCGTTGTATTTAATTTCAATGTACTCCGTAGCGAAGTGCGGGTTTTCAGCTAGTATCACAATAAAAAAAACAACCACCATAAATTTCGTTGAAATCAATCTTTTGGAGTATTTAATAAAAAACAAAACAGGGATGAACATACGTATAAATAAACAAAGGAAGTTGAACATAAATAAACGCCATTGAAACAACAAAAAGAAAATTAAAAGGAATGTGTAGCAGTTATAGTTGGAATTTTCACGCCAAGTGGATTGTAGTTTAGGCTTAAAACGTGAACAACACACTCGCCTTGGGAGCACTAGGAAAAGTCAGAACTTCATTTTAAATTCTCAAGCGCATTCTGCGGAAACATGCAATCCGTTCTAAACCGGAACTCTTGCCATGCCGTTTCAGGTTTTACAGCGAAATGGAATCTTAGAATAAAACACCTGAGAGCCGTAAAATTTACTACACAAACCTTAAAATTTAGACGAATGTAAATTTGCGAATCGATACTCGTTCTGTGAAGACTTTTTTTTTTTCTTTTTTGTTGTTGTTGATTGTCCATCCTAGGAGGGGGAGATATTACTCCTTTACAGAATTTTTTGTGCATTAACCTTTTCCTTACGGATGGGGATAGCATATATCCCAAGAATACAGGCCCAAGTATGAATATATATATATATATATATATATATATATATATATATATATATATATATATATATATATATATATATATATATATATATGTGTGTGTGTAACATACTCGACAACCCAAGGAAAAAATGGGCGCCCAGCCCATCACAGGCAATGATGGTGTAGTCGTGGCTATAATAATACTCGACGCAGCAAGTTACAGCATTATACTAGTTTTTATTTCATCGGCGAATACGTCTTCTCAAGACAGTTACAAAATCCGAAAAGCGTACATGTTTCCGTTCAGGCGGTTTATATAAACTTTGTCATGTGATCATCATAGCGATTAGGGATTTGCTGTTGTCGATAAGTCACATGTGGTTTTATGTAATCTGCGCAGAGCTTATCTAAAATATGGGGGACACCGCGCATTTTTGAAAAAGGAAGCCATTTAATATTTTCTCTCGAGGTTATTAGAGTTTAGAATCAAAAGCGAAATTTAGCTCGTACGCCCAAGGGAATTTAGAATAATGTTAGATTTTAAAATGGTATGGGGTTTTTAATGTTATATATATATATATATATATATATATATATATATATATATATATATATATATATACAGTCGAACCTCCATCTATCGAAGTAGCAAATTGCCGGAAAAAAAATCGATATATAGAAATTTCGATATATAGATTTGAGCTTAGTTTTATCATAATTCTCCTTAAAAAAATTAAAGCTAATTTTCGTATACGAAACTCCATTTCTAATTTATATACGAATCCCATTAAATGAAAGTTAATAACTAAAAAATGAATTTATATGAAAGATTTATTGAGTACTACATACCTTTAAAAAAACAATAATCCAAACAGTGGTTACAATGTCTGGCACATTTACATTCTTTTAAAAAAAAAAAACTACGAATATCTTGCTGAACAGCCAGTTTTGCGGAAAGTTCAAAGAAATGTTCGTATTTATTCAGTCCACTAAAAACTTAATCAGGGACATTTTCAACGAATTGAAGTTCACGACATATTGTTTCAAACGCCAAAAATTGGTATATTTTATTCTAAAGTGGAATAAAATTTCTCAATTTGTGTTGAAAATAATTTCGATATATAGAGATTTTTTCGATATATAGAAACAATTTTTCTATGTAATGAACATGGAGATTTGCTAAGAGTTCGATATATAGAAAATTTCGATATGTGGAAGTTCGAAATATGGAGGTTCGACTGTATATATATCCCTTAAAAGCCGTTCTCACAAAGGGGGTATGAAATTTCCCGTTCTAAAGAGGAAATTCGGAAAAATGTGGCCCGTAAGCTAAAGGTTAATTCTAAGTAAATGAATGTTCACCTTACGATATCAACCCACAATTGCAGTTATGAAGTAAAATATGTGTAATGCTATAACTCTATGGATAAAAATGGAAGAGAAAAATATTACGGGAAAGTAAACTTTTAGAATGGGTAGATATGTGGAAAATTGATAGAATTTTTTTTGTGACTACATAAATAAAGTCTTCTGTATAACCTTAAAATTCCCATTTTGAGTTTATACGTTGCATTGTCTTCTTTAAAATCGAATCTTCTTTACATTGTCTTCATTTCAATCTTATCCATGTTAACCATATAAGGGGCGCAGTTTGCACAATGCAAACGCCTAAATTTAGTTTTTTTTTTACACTTGTATGCAATATATTCCAGTTAAATGAGCAGAAAAAGGGTTAGTACTGCCATCTGTAAATAGTTTATAGACGTAAAAACAGTTTACAACCTTTAATTTGAAAATATTTCAAGATTCTTTAGGTTAAAAATATCGGGAGGGGGTGGGGGGGAATCTGCACCATGCAAAAGGTGGATGTTGTTGCCCCTGAAAAGGTTAATTCCTTTCTTCGAATTTTGAATCAGATAATGATTATTTAGATGTGTTGGTATAGCATTCACAATTAAAATGATCTCTTTGGTCTACGGCGTCGATACTGTAAATTTGTTAAAATATGAAATTAAAAATATTTATGTAATTTTAGGGTATTATAAACAGCCAGTGAAATTATTTTAACTGAACTCTTTTTTTACAATTGTGTATCGATTAATAGGTATACACATGTGCATAAGTAAAAATCTACAAATTTATATGGGTAAAACCGTTACACGAACAAAACAAACACACACACATTATATATATATATATATATATATATATATATATATATATATATATACATACATACATACATACATACATATATATATATATATATATATATATATATATATATATATATATATATATATATATATATATATGTATATATATGTATATGTATATATATATATATATATATATATATATATATATATATATATATATATATATATATATATATATATATATATGTATATATATGTATATATATATATATATATATATATATATATATATATATATATATATATATATATATATATATATATATATATATATATATATATATATATATATATTTAAAACCCAGTTTCAAAATATTCCTTTACATCCGACATCGCTTTGTAATTCAACATCATCCCGGGGTCCTGAGGTATTCGCCAATTTCATTATTGCAACTGCCTTTCCTTTCCCACGCAATTCCTGGACACGACATTTCTTTTGGCTTGATTAGCTTGCCAATACTTTTTATGACACAATAAAGATTTTATTTATTGTTCTTGGATTCGTAGAAAATTTATCTTCTAAACTTTCAATCTCAAAGAATCATTGCAGAGAAAACAGAACATTTTTCAAGAATGAAATTGTAGGTGTAGTGATCTCCTTTTCACGATTCGACGATATATATATATATATATATATATATATATATATATTCACAGGTGTGTGTTCCTAGATAGATATATACACAAAAAAGTAAAGGGTGGCATATAATGTATGCTTAAATTATATCATATGTTACAATTGAAATATGAAAAAAAATAATTAAGGATGTTGAATTACTTTTTAAAGGTTATAGTTCAGTAATAATGTACTTAAAATTATATGCATAGTTCAGAAGCAAATTATGAGTAACATAAATTTTATGTACGTATCTATATTTATGGCTGAAATTTCACAACAAATTCGAAAAACTATAACATATATATATATATGTATATGTTAAAATTTTGAATTCAGTATTTTTTGAGGTTGGAAGGTAAATCAATTAATTCCCATTTCTCAGAATTGTATCCCGCATTGTTAACCTTAAAGCATTATTTTAATTTTTGTTTTTTCATTTTTCCTAATTGGGCATGCATTAAATATCTTTCTCGAATTAAACACTTCCGGAAAATTTTCATATAACTGATCTGAAAAAAAGATAACAAGAAATTTTGGAACTTAATTTTACATCCAAGAAACTTATTATTATAATCTGTGTTTTTTCTATACCTGTAAATATATGCAAATCAGAAATTTTCCGAGGCATCTATTTTGGTACAAATTTGTGAGTAAATAATTACGCAAAACAGTGCTGTGGGAACTGAAACAACAGTTTCAATGAGGAAATTTGATAAAAGAAATTTCACCAGCAATGAAATAAGCCTGAATAACAATTTCTTGGAGAAAAAAAAATAAATAAAATACAAGAAGCAGTAAATAATTAATCCTTGTTTAAATCATCTATCCTCAATATACACGCATATAATCAACTCTACATTATTTTTAATTAAACTGACAGAAAAAGCGTAATAAGAAATCGTATAATGAGGTAATTGTTTTGAATACAATTTGCAAATTCATGATGAATGGAATTCAAAGAAATATTCCTTCCATTAGCTTCAAAGATCTTGTTCGGGATTATTTGAAAAACTGAATATTTTATGAAATTTATATGCAGAAACAAAATGCCTCATAATTAAAGAACTTGTATACAGGAATTAAGAAGTACTTGAAATAGCTAATTTTATTAGTGCTGAAATATAGCAACATTACAGGTTTTGATTTAATTAAGCACCTAGTAAGAAGAATTTCGACTCTCATTTTTCAAAACAAATGAATTTCTTCGTTAAAAGTAATGAGATTACATTTTTAATAAGAATTAATATTTTTTTCCTTATAAAAAGCTTCTTTATTTTTTTTTTCTAATGCCGCTTTATATTAATAAATTACCCTCGTGCAGAGTTACATTACAAAAAATAATTAATGCACCGGATTAAAAGAAACTAATGAGGGTCATGACACCTATCGTAGCTGAATATATATATTCATCTATTTTTTTCTTATCTACACGAAATTACTCTATTCTATGCATTATAATGATGTCTTGTCAATATTCCAATACAAATTTCCATTAAATGTTAATGGTTATTATGTCCCCGTTATAAGTTTATATTCTTCTATCCATGTATCAATGACCTATGTTATTTTTTTCTAAACTTATTTTTATTACCCTATAGAATTAGGAACTTGGATGAAGCTGATGAAATAAGACCTCTTGTGACGTTTGAAGTTAACCACATGTTAGAAACCGGCATCCTTACAGTGCTCCTATCGCCTACGATATCGCTGCTTTATCGGGTCTGTATGCAGAGAATAAGGCAGCCAAATCTATTTACAACTCGATATGTAGACTAAAATTCGTGTTTATTTTTGAAAAGTAATTCATGAAATAAAGTGATTCATATATAAGGTAATGTTGAGAAGCCGATGTTTTTTGGTAATTAATTTATTGTCAAAGGGTCGCCTTTAAAATATGATGTTTATAATCCCCTTAGAGTCAGAAAGCCTACACCAAATCCAAAGGACCTAGGTCTTCAAATCCTAGGTCCTTGGCGAAGGGTAGTATGCAGTTTCACTTTAAGGCAAGGTACCACTAGGGCTGAAGTCTGACTTGACCTCGAAGAACATCGTTCCCGTAATTTTGAACAGAGTCAAGTGACGAGACCGGAACACTTGACCCCGCACCTCCAGAGGTAAATTTGAGAATGTGGAGGACATTGTAGCCACGACCTATTGTACGTGCCCCGGGTACCATTAGTGAACACGGCGGTGGATTTGAAGCGACGAGCATCGAACCAGGAACGTTCAGATCACTGGCTCGATGCCTTTGCCAACCGGGACACCGCGCCCCTTCTTTAAAATTTGACTTCCCATTATGATCTTTTGAGCTTAGAGTAAAGAGTTGGAATGTGGGCTTGAAAAGAGTTATGAACATTTCGCTTTCATAAGCCAAATTAAATACAACGTTCAGGGTTGTATGGATGACAACTTCAAAAGAGATGACCACAGGACTTGTACACCATAGAAAAAGGTCATCCACAAAACTTAAACACCACATACCTTTTCAATTAAAACCTGAATGAGATCATTTGCCAAAATATAACAAGGGTGGGACTTAACACAAAACATTGAAATATTCCCTGTCTCGATTTTGTTTTGGTTACGTGAAAAGGATTGCCAATATTTAACACTTAAGAACAACTGATCAAGAAAAGTTTTCCAGAAACTTTAATTACTTTGATAGAAGTTTCTTTCCCCAGACTCTGTCAAAAGTACTTTTAAAGTTTATAAAGACTGCAAGTATATTTGTTTTCTTTGAAATCCATCTATTACTTAGTAGGAGAATCTAACAAATTGTCCTATTGTATTTGTGAAAAGCATTGCTAAATTTTTCAAATGGAGGGGGAGTCTATGAACGATTAAACATCCATGAAATTTGTAAAAAAAATATTAATAATTTACTATCTCTCTCTCTCTCTCTCTATATATATATATATATATATATATATATATATATATATCGAGTGTCGTGTGATAAGTCCGTGAAAAATAGTGGAAGTGACGTCTTTTTGGAAAAGTTTTATATATTTTTCTACATGATCTCCCTTAAGGCCGATACATACGGTCCAACAATTTTCAAGCTTTTTATTCGGCTATACTTGTCAGTTTAAGTAATATAAGACCTTGTTTCAAAAATCTCTCTGGAATTTCATGCGCAGTTTTTCTGTGTTTTGGTGCTCCAGTTGAAAATGAATCCACCGGAGCCTATTGCGAAGGATTATTTTTCTGTCTTTTTTGTTCAATGTGGCCTTTTTGTCTCGTTTCCACAATTTAAACGATCCAGTAAGATGTATGCTCTCAGGTGGTTGATTTGACCTTTTCCAAGTTGTCAGTAAAGATTACACCTTGGGCGTGCTAACAAATAGCCATCACAACCTTTCCTGTTGATGGAGCAGGTTCTCCTCTCTTTGTCGCATTGAAACTTACTTCAGACCCTTGTTTTGTCTGTTCTTTCGTTTCTGGGTGTTAGTGATTTATCTATGTTTCAGCATCTGTTATGGAACGATGCAAAAAATCCGTTTGGATTTCTTTTAAATAGACCCAAATTGCTGTCTGATGTGTTCAATAGTTCAAGTTTTTGATCGATTGTTAGCAAACTGGGCACGAACATTTTTAAAAGCCTTTTCATATCAAAATATTCATGCAAAATGTGTTGTAAGCACTCTGATATGATGCCAACATTCACCGAAATCTCACATACCTTTAAGGAGATGGTAGACTTTCAAATTACCAAAAATCAAGCAAAAATTGCCATATTTTAGGGGTGGGGGATGTGTGTATTAATATTTGAAAAAACATCGGAACTTTTGGAATGAAATGCCTTTAAAATATGTAGTGAAAAGTAAAATGAAAACTTGGTGGCTTTAGAAAAGTAAGTATTAAAGTGTAACAACCCTAACTGGGGTCATTAGACTGTGATCGTATACATACAATTAACGTTGCGTTGCCAGTACTGGCTGGGCGGTCCCTATCAATTTAGATTGCCGCATATTCACATCATGCTTATTACATAAAGATAGGTGAAAAACATCTTTTAAATGGGCTTTTCTCAAAATGAGAAATTTCCAGATGAGCAAGTCTTTAAAATGCTTCCCGCGTCATATTTTTTGGCGAAATTTTATGAAGTTTATAGTAAAGACTTCTGTAAAACATGAAAATAAAGTTAAGTATCCATTTTAAGATTCGAGGTCATTCAGGTTATCAAAGTTTAATTTAAGTGTAGAAAAGTACAAAAATATCACGAAAATTCAGAGTACAAGCATAAAAGTAATTCTTAAAGATTAACTATTCAACGAAAGTACAAAAAAATACATAACTTTATTCAAAATGTACTTATAAGCAATATAAATGTAAAATTAAGGGGGAAAGCTAAAAACTGAGTCGTAAGGAGCATTTTTAAAAAAGGTAATTTAATTTAATTTTTTTTAATTATAAAATTTAAAAAAATTATAAAATTTCATAAGGGGTTAATATTGTTATACTTTAATGAATATATATGCAAAATTTCCTATATCTCAGTTAAAAATTTCAAAAATCGCTTTGAAAGATCCACCATCCATCACCTTAATGTCTTGTCAGTATTATCCTGATTTTTTAAAATTTTGTTGTCTCACTGTCCTCAGCAGTGCGATCAGAATGTTTAGCGTTACTTGGGCACCTCTGTCTTCAAGGAAAATCAACAAACCACTTCTTAAACCTAATCAGTAAAAAAGCAGACTCGCCATAATATTTATCAAACCTAGGTTTATTTCTGTCGTTGTCTGGAGTCTTAAATAGTGATATTTGATCAATCTGCGAAACTCGTTTTTCTCCAGTGTTTGAGCAGTAACAAGAGTTGAGATAGTAAAATGTCTGTGAATCCCAGACTAAGCGTCGAATATGTTTAAAATCTGACATGTTTGGCTTTGAAGCATGCGAAATATGAGAGCATCAGCAATTTCAGTGCAGTTGAGATATCTTCTCGAACTTTGCACAGACTTATTAAACGACCCAAGTACCCTAGTATGTCAGATTCTCAGACATAGTAAGGAAAAGTGGGATGAATAATATAAATAGTTAAAATGCAAATTTTGAATGGAGTAACTGAGCGCAGTAAACTGCAATGAAATCTTACCTCTCACCTTCTTTTATTGAATATTTCACAAAGCGTTATAAGTAAGTCCCGAAAACATTTCTTTTTATTTTCCGATTCTATATTTTTCTCTCTCTTGGGAATTTCTTAATTATATTTCTATCTCACTTATTTTCTTCCTATTGGTTGTGACAAAAAAAAAATGCATTTTGTTTATTTTTGTCAGGGTACGAATTCATTTGGAATAGTGCACCATTCTGCATCTCGAAAAAAAAATCCAACAGTATTATACTACTTTTTAAAAAAGATTTGTTGCTTCAAATATTAAACCCCTTTTCTACGTATTAATTAAGAGATAAAACTTTCATTTATACTTTCACTTATTGTCATAAATATTGAATCCAAAGAATATTTTTGGGCATTTTAAGAACGCTTTTGTAGTTTGTCACGCTTGTGTAAGGTGCTTTTGAATCCATTAGCATCGTTCACTTAAGAGGAAAATTTATCTTTGATTGTCAATAATCACATTACAAAAGTCTCCTGCTCAGAATGGGAAACAAGCTGTTATTCCAACACTTTAGCATATTTGTCGATGGACGGAAAGTAATTTTTAGCTTGTCCCTTGATTTTTTAGGGTTTCAACACAAAATGTTGCCCAACGTAACTTTGATTGTTTCTGTTTATAACATTCTACAATGTCTAATTTATTTTTGCCGTAGGAATAATTAATATTCCTTACTAATTGCACTTAAACTAGCCCCAACATAGACTTAATGCTTAACAACGGTCTTTCAATATCCGTTGCAATAGCCAGATGCCATAATAATTACCATCTGGGAACGAGGATTTCATTTCAGGTTTCGAAACATCTATGACGTCATTGAACGAACTTGCCTGTTCCACTTGTATCAGTGTTGTTGGTTTCAAAACTTTTCCATGAATTCGCTTTAAAATGTTCATTAACGCATAATCAATTAATTTTTCCATTGATAGTTTTACTAAAGAATGAGAGCAATGAAAGGGGAAAATATTCAATTATAAACTTTTAAGGAAATAATGTACGAGGGGACAGAAATAAATCTTCATTTTACTTACTTTCAAATTACCTTTCAGAACATTGCTTTTACATCGAAATATATAGAAATTAAAAAACGGAAAATTTTAATCCTAAGGTTAAATCGAAAAGCTTTAATATTGTTAAAATTTTTTTTTTCACTCATTTACTTCAGTAGATTTTGTGTAGAGTATATTGTAAAAATTCCGATTTTCAGGTATTTAGTAAAGGATTGTGTAAAATTTAAGAAAACAAGATTTTAAAACGAAGTTTTATTAATATTTTTATAATTATATTTGAATTGCACTTATGACATTATGATCCAAAAACGATTTTAAAAGTATTCTCGACTAAAAATAAAACTTAAATTTTGTTTTAGCAAATTTAATTTTCACATTAAAAATTTTCAAACAAATATGAACGACTGGAGAAATGGTCACCTAAAAAAATTATCTAACAAAATCAGACAGGCTGAAATGTTTTTATATATTTTTTCTCATATATTTGAGTTACCAGGGACTTGATTCTATAGCGAAGTCTAATTTTTAAGCATGTACTATCACAACTTCCTGAAATTTATACTGTTGTTGTGTTGTTGATGTTTCCAATCTCCTTGGTGTACGAAAGGCTACACCAAGTCCAAAGGACCTAGGTCTTCAAATCCTAGGTCCTTGGCGAAGGGTAGTAAACAGCTTCACTTTAAGGCGAGGTACCACTCAGTGGCGTAGCGAGAAGGGGACAAGGGGGTCTATTAAGCCCCGGGCGCCATTCGCAGAGGGGCGTCAAATGGTCCTTTTCACTAATTCAACATATAATATTACTATATGTTTTTCGCGGGAAGGGGCGCCAAAAAGTTATCGTGCTCCGGGCGACAGTTATGCTCGCTGCGTCACTGGTACCACTAGGGCTAAAGTCTGACTTGACCTCGAAGAACATCGGTCTCGTAATTTTGAACGCATCAAGTGACGAGACCTGAAAACTTGAACCCACCTCCAGAGGTAAATTTGAGAACTTAGAGGACATTGTAGCCATGACCTATTTTACGTGCCCCGGCCTGCATTAGTGAACACGGTGGTTGATTTTGCAGCGACGAGTATCGGACCAGGGCCGTTCAGATCACTAGCTCCCCCCTTTTGACAACTGTAATTTATACTTGTTCAGATATAGGAGTATAATTTTTAAAATTGATTTATCTGTATAGATTCATTTAAATAGGAATTATTTATTGGCATAGGAAGCAAAGAAAGGATCACATCGTTTAGCACTGATACAGACAAAAATGTTAATAAAATTACTGATATTTGTCTAAATCAATTTTGTTTCTGGTGTCTGTAGAATGACTATTTCTAGCCTGAATATACTTAAACATTGTTTTTTGAAATGGTGTAACCTAACATTTGTTAATTATAATATTTAGAGGCACGCAACTCGGTCGAAAATTTCTGATGACACAGTAAACACTCATTAATGTCCAATAACTCATTTTGATGTTATAATTACCCATCCGAAACTTGTGGCACACCATTAATTCGAAACGTTTGGATTTTGAAGATCATTATTTTAATAAATTGCATGTCCTAATCAAACTTATCCGAGAAATATGGAAGATTATCAAGCCTCAGACTGATTAACACAATAATTGATTAGTTAAATCTTCGTAAAACACCCCTAACGAAATAATTATCGGTGGCTCGGGAGGAAATTAAAACCGTATTACAGTTAGTTTTTTTTTTTCAGTTGCTTTTTAGTAAAGCTTAAAAATTTGCTTTTAATACTTCGTAGGCGGATCAAATGGTTTATATTTATTTAAACTTATATCAATGTCATTTTGTATTCAGTCTTGATACCTATTTAATATTCCAGTTTAGCAATATTTTTTCCTCATAAGACGAATAAATTAAAAAAAAAAATTGATAAATTATAAAATATAAGTATCTTTATGTATTAGCATCTAGAAGGAAAGTTCTGGATCATGTCGATTAGATGAAAAAAAAATGAATTATCGGAAATTTTAATGAATGTAAAAAATAGTAATCTCGAGCCTTTATATCTGTATTAGTGTAGCATTCAACGTACATTCAACCCCAGATAATTTATGAGGGGATTATCTTATCTGATGAATATTCGAGCACCGTGAATGAAAAAGGTTTGTAAAAAAAATCAGGTAGTCTCTTCTTAAGAAACTACCGCGGGTTATTAACGTAAGATTACTTATCGTTGCTTACCTCTTTTGTATGTGTATATGTATATATGTATCTATATATATGTACATATGAATATATATATATATATATATATATATATATATATATATATATATATATATATATATATATATATATATATATATATATATATATATCTATATATATATATATATTATATATGTATCTATATATATGTACATATATATATATATATATATATATATATATATATATATATATATATATATATATATATATATATATATATATATATTATATATGTATCTATATATATGTACATATATATATATATATATATATATATATATATATATATATATATATATATATATATATATATATATATATATATATATATATATATATATGTATATATATATATATATGTATGTATATATATATATATATATATATATATATATATATATATATATATATATATATATATATATATATATATATATATATATATATATATATACATATTTGTATGTCAAAATTTTAACGTATTTAGGTAATTTTCCGTTTATCTGTGCACTATTTGTCGAAGCGATACACACTGTGTTTGGTACGTTGCGAAAATTATACCTCTCGAGTACGGATGGACGGACGGTTTTAGCGTCTGATATTTTGCTTTCCGTTATGGAGGGACCGTTATGGAGTAACGTAATCCTACGTTAAAGTATAAATGGTTTTCCTAGGAGAAAAAATTGAAAAATCTCCGATAAATCTCATCCAAACCTATTTATTGTACCTTGTGTAGTGCGGAAATTTTTGCATGGAAAAAAATTTAGAATATAATACTTGATATAGTATTGCTTGATATTAAAATTAAATTGGAATGAGTCAAACCTAAACTGAAAGAAAAACCTTGATTATTCAGAGTCAATTTTAGAGGGAACTGGAGTAAGATATCTTAATTAACAGCTTTAAAAATCAAAATGGAAATTTATACTTAACAACATGTTTCACCACCTATGCCATGAATTTTACATACGGAAAAACGATGGATCCGAAAACGATCGATCGAGATTCCACTGTATGTATATATATATATATATATATATATATATATATATATATATATATATATATATATATATATATATATATATATATATATATATATATATGTGTGTGTGTGTGTGTGTGTGTGTGTGTGTGTGTGTGTGTGTGTGCGTGGGAAATTTATTCCCACGGTTGAAATATCAAAATGCAATAACACGTATTCTTGACTAATATTTAATCAAACACAAACAAATTACAACTTACGGTCACAACAGATTATCACAATAAGAAAACATAGAATGTCAGTGCCCTTTTGACACCACATTAACATTCATCTAGCGTAAGCAAGATAATACAGCCTGCAGTCTGCACTCAGTAAAAGTAAAAACACAGCGCGCCATGTGCACCCAGCGAAAGTAAACATAGCGTGCGTTCCATTGAAAGCGGTTGAGTTGCAACTCGGTTGCTCAAGTCGTGCGTCAACCGTGTTGCCACAAGAGTGTAATTCCCACATGTTTATATATATATATATATATATATATATATATATATATATATATATATATGTATATATATATATATATATATATATGTATATATATATATATATATATATATATATATATATATATATATATATATATATAATATATATATATATATATATATATATATATATATATATATATATATATATATATATATATATATATATATATAACCCGAGCGAGTGTTCATATCCTCGGATTAATGTTCAGGAAAAATAAAAACAACGGTTGTAAATAATCATCTGGCACTTGACGACACAAAGACAAGGCACTTTATTCACACGTAGACAGAAATCGGAACAGCATCGCATTGCTGATCTTAGAACGAAGATAAACAGAACACAACCGTCTTATTTCGAATCGAAACTAATTCTACACAAAGACAAAACATTACTAGGAGTTGCCACTCTCTATGAATACAAAACTATCAAAATTACGATTAAATCGGACTGACATCTAGGGGCGAAAGTATAAACTATAAATACTTCTAAACAACCCCCTTAACCCATTTAAGACTGGCATTGCAAAAACGCAACATTAATTTCTGTATTTTTTAAAAGCATGTTCTAAGTTTTGTACGTATAAAGTAACATTTTTAATTTATTCTCTATACTTTAATTGATTACAATAAATATTTTGTTTTCAAATTTGCCCGATTTTAGCACTTGCAAAAAATTGTTTTTTTCTGGTGTTTTGAAAGGAAAAAAAATGACTAATTTCAAATAATAACCTTAGATAGCAGTACATGTTAAATTTCCGATTTGATGCTTGTTCCAAGTTTACTAGAGACTAAAGAACAAAATGGCTTCAACAAGTAAGGCATAATTTTTGTTTTTATGTTTCTCAATTCATATTTTTAAAAATGTTGCGAAAACGCAACATTAGTCCAATGTGTATTATTTAAGATTTTGATATGCGGCCTAGTTTTTATGCAGTAGATTGGTTTTTTTTTTCATTTCAGATAAGTTTGTCTCTAGGAAAAAGCTATTTTTGACATTAGAAGAGACATTGGAGTATTTATTTTCATGGGCTAGATGATGATGATATTTCAGAATCGTCCTCAACAGAAGCTAATGATGAATCATAACTTATATCATAATTTATATCGCTTTGGACTGATGTTGCGAAAACGCAACATTTTGTAACTCTCGTAAAAATAAATTTAATTTTATGGAAACAACTTATTTGCGTAATTAATGTTCTAAGAAGTGTTAAAAAACTGTTTGGTGCATTTCCAATAAAGGAAACAGGGAGCGGTCCTAAATGGGTTAATGGCCGTTCTTACAAAGGGGATATCAAATTTCCCGTTCTAAAGAGGGAGTCGGAAAAATATGCCCCGTCAGTTAAAGGTTAACATTGCTGGTAATTCTGTTACTGCCCATAGCTTTCCGCACTACTTTTAGAGATTGTTGACCAATACTCGATACTGGTTCTGCAATTGTTATATTCTATAGAACACATAATCTTCTAAGCTGCATGACACCTCAAACTTTTCGGTTTGGCCTTTATGCGTGAAATTCCCCTCTTTTGACGTGCCTAAGGGTGAAGGAAGTGAGAGACTTTGGTAAGAAATGTTGACATGAATAGTGGAGGCAAAGTGGATTCAAAATGCGTGAGAGGCAAAATGTATAAATTCCTTCAGATTCTTTATAAAATAAATCCAGAATCATATTTTAAAAACGACATGGGGAAATTCAGACCAAGTTTGATTAAATATGATATTTTTTTTTATGAATGTAAAAAAAAAATAAGAAGAAATGTTTACATAGAACAATTTTTATGCCATAAATTTTAATCATTTAGCGTGTACCGTAAAAAAATCGCAGAAAATCGTTGAATGTTTTCTCAATAACACTTGTCTGTTTCACTTCTACTTTTCTTCATTTTCAGGTCATTTCACTTTGGAAGTTAACTGAATAACCTGAAAATCCCAGATTAATCTTGAGAGATCGTCGAGTATTCTGACTTCTTTAGAGAACGATTTTGAAAGGAAGAACAGAATTCATTCTCCATGTCGTCCCAACACAGTTTAATCGAATAATTGGGATCGAGATAAGCTTATTCTTATAAACTTTGACTTAGCACAAGTTTCTTTTTTTGTTTAGCTTTTTTTTTACGTTTTTGTATACGTCTAAGCGATGTTTTGAGCCTGCAGATGCCGAATACAGATGGTAAAAGAATCTACGTACGTCTGCATCGCACATTCGTAGCTTGATAAGATTCTTTTTCAATATGCTTTTCAAAATAATTTGTGATTTTTCTCGAATTTCATTAAACGAAAGTAAGGGAGAAATACTGTATTTTCTTGACATCAATGTAAATGTATACGGGGAAAATGTTAATATAAGATTTTTATAAAGGAAGGCTTCCCTGATTGACTCTCTGCAGTCTGATAGATTAAAAAGCCACAAAATACCTGTACTGCATCTGAACTAATACGATCTTTATTAATTATCATAGAAGATTTGGTATTCCCACAGTTTATGTCTATGTACAGTATTCAGTCTGTAGAAGTCGAATTCGAGCTATACATGAATCTACCACCGGATCGTACGTCAGTAGCCAAATTATTTATTATCTACGAGATTAAGGGCCTGTTCACATAGGAGTCCGTTGCATTGCGTTAAGGAAAAGATGACGTTGAGACGAAAATAAACCAATCGTATGCCTCCAAACGATTAGCAATGAAATTTTTAGCGCCTATGATTGGTTTATTTTCGTCTCAACGTCATCTTTTCCTTAACGCTACGCAACGGACTCCTATGTGAACAGGCCCTAACACTATTTAGTAGAAACTACAGTATAAGCCTTAGGTTTCTGGCGGCTAATTTATTAGCATATGGTGACAGAGCTGCAGTAACTGAAATATTATCTGTATTGGCCCTCCGTCATCTCTTCAAATAACTTGCCCATAAATACATTCCGAAATAAATTTAATGTTAAACGTTTGTCAGTAGATATTGAGCTTTCGTCGTACACTGGGAGTATTTATATCTTAGATATTCAAATGGTAATTACGCAAATCAAGATTCCAACAACCAGCTGAAGGCCTGGGCGTTTTTCCACGTATCTATGATTTTGAGGATGAGTTCTGATCATGTATGTTGGGAATCGGATGAAGAGTATTAATTAAATTGCCATAATTCTAATGATTCTACTGACCAACAGATATGCGTGTGTCAAAAGTGACAAGAGCCAGTGAAGTCTGATTGAAACCAATCGGGATTATTATTTTTTAATTTTGATTTATTATGAATAACCAGCATAAATGTTGCAAATTTATTTTAACAGTTCGGAAGTACCATTTCTTTTGTCTAAAAACATGTTTTCTATACTTTAAATCTGTATTTTATATCTCCATCTATTAATCCAGCATGCATTATTTGCTATGATAAAGAGTGCATTTGATAATATACTACACCTGGAAGACTACGTCAGAATGATTATTAAACATATATTATTTCTAATTTTTTTTTTGTTTTATCCCTTTTCCTCTCTTCATACTTAACCAAAATCGATAAATGAGGTAGCATTTTAAAGATTAAGACCTCCGATTCATGCGAATTTTTAATTTAGAATTATACATACTATTGTTTGCTTAAGAATCAAAGCATAAACATTATAAAGAGTTTTTCTTCCCCTAGATGGCGCATGCTAGTTTTTTTATTTTACCTTTATCAATCACACTGAACTTTTAAATTTTAAAATCGTTTGCTTTTATTATCATTCTGTGAATTTAATAATGAGTTTATTGGCAACATCCGTGTAGTTGTGCTTTATTCTTTTTTCATGTAAAACTCATTTATTTGGACTGAAATCTTATTTTCTTTCCACTCGCATTGCTTTTAAATTTTAAAATCATCTGCTTTTAGTATCATTTCGTGAATTAATAAGTTTATTTACTGGCAACATCCGCATAGATGCACATTAATCTTTTTGCTTGGAAAAACTGCTTGGATTAAAATCTTCTTTCCTTTCATCCTGAAGAACATTTTGCTTATGGTGTTTTACTCTACCATGTATTTTTATTTTAAATTTTATTTATTGAATTCTATGTATACAACTGAATTGAATATGAGAAAATTGTACTAAGCTGTCAAGGAAAGCTTTTAATTCGTCTCTTCTCTCTACTGGATATATCTGATTTAAATGCTTCCAAATCCACGCACAGTAATACGTGGCCTTTTCTAGAGTAAGGTGATTTTCAGATATTTTTGTTTATGTTAAGGAGACATTCAGTCAAAACGTTACTGCTGATTATGTTTACACATCAAATATTGTGTAGAAAGAGTGTTTATAATGTAAATATTCCGTTTTCCACAAGTTTGTGTCATACTTCACTTTTGATACTATCTACAGATGTGTTTTGACGTGTACATATCCCCTGTTTTGTGTCATGCTGCACCTACAGTACTGTTCCAAAGGTGTTTTGTAAGCGGTTTTATATTATCCTTATGCTAAGTGTCCACTTGGGAGAAAATCTTGAGACAAAGTCTCGAGATTAGTCTCAGGAATAGAAAGTCTCGAGATTAGTCTCAGGAATAGAAAGTCTCGAGAAAACGTGGAAAGTCTCGAGAAAACGTGGAAAGTCTCGAGAAAACGTGGAAAGTCTCGAGAAAACGTGGAAAGTCTGGAGACTACGCGGAAAGTCTCGAGATTAGTCCATTTGAGATCACTTACGCTCTCGAGACAGTATCGTGAGACTCGACAGTCACTCCAGTCTCGTGACCAGTATCATTTCACGTCGACTTGAGAGTCAGCTAGCAGTGAGTTGTGTAATTTGATTGCAATTTGTTTATTTTTATCTTTCCTTTCCAAATGGATATGCGTCAGGCCCTAGCTTTTATAATTGCGTATAAAATTGTGAAAAAGCGGAAAGTGAAAAAAAAAAGAGTGTTGAATAAGAAAATGGGCGGGTCGACGAATTGAATTCGGAGCTTGTTCAACACTCGAAAATCAGTTGCGGTTGGAAGATGCACAACAGTTCAGAAATTTTATTCGGATGTCTTCAGTGCAGTTTCAACTGCTTCTAAATTTAGTAAAACATCAGATTGTCAAGAAAGATACAAAATTGCGTTCCTGTTCGCGACAGATTAATGGTCACACTTCATTTTCTGGCTTCAGGTAAGCATATTCAAGCGAATATTCAAGTTCAATAGAGTTCCCGCTACATATTTTAGCTATTTTTTCTCTCTATTATGAATACAACTTTTACCCCAGCTTAATTTTATTATCAATACTACAAACTGCATACGTAGATCCAAGTTTTTGATCTAAAAAAATAGGGTTAACAAAACAAAACAACTTTGCGACTGTACAATAAAACTCAAAATTTATTTATTGTACAGCACTACAAAACACAGCTGTAACAGACTCACAAATAAGCGAATAATACGCTAAAAATACCAAGTAACAACTGGACGGAAAGAAACAAAAGAAAATGAACACCACAATTTTTAAATTGTGTCGCAAATTCTTCGAACATGCTTATTTTATATTTTTTAATCGTGATTCCTTTATAATTTATGTTTCACGTTTCATAAAAACTCCCGTTCCTCATAAAGAAGGATTAACTTCAACACTTCATCATCCGTCCACTGTCTTTTATCTGGTACAACCTTCTTTTCGCTCATTTGAAAAAAAAATTATTTACCGATTTATAGTTATTGCGAAATAAAATTGAAAACTAAATAAAAGAATGAAATCAAGTTCTCAGCTCTGACAAAAATCTTCCAACAATGACGGGAGACTGGAGACTAAGTCACGAGAGTAAGGATGAGCAGGTCCATTTGTGAGAGGTGCAATCTCTGATACTTGCACCTGCTTGTCTCCGAAGCCGCTCTCAGGCCCTTATCCATTTGTGAGTGTAGTCTCGAGACTACTCTCGAGACTGTTTTGTCACAAGTGGACACTTAACTTTCCGCACCATTGTTATTTGACAAATAAACAATGGCTATTAACCTTTAGCTTACGGGGTCCAATTTTCCGATTCCATCTTTAGAACGACTATTAAGGGGGTTATATATATATATATATATATATATATATATATATATATATATATATTTATGTCTGTATATACATATGTATATATATATATATATTATATATATATATACATACACACATATATATATATATACACATACACATATACACACATATACACATATATACACATATATACACATATATACACATATATACACATATACACACACAAACACACACACACACACATATATATATATATATATATATATATATATATATATATATATATATATATATATATATATATATATATATATATCCAAAGGAGTCTATACAATTTTTCCAACGTTTCTTCAAGTCATCGAAACACTGTTTATAGGCGTTGGAACTAACCGTTCGCAAAATACGCGTAACATTTGATTGAATATCCGAGACGTTTTCAAATCTCTGCCCTTTTCATGGATTTTGCATTTTTTTTATTACAAAGGACTTATTCACCACGAATTTGTCCCTGGAAATCAAACAATTAATCAGTATTTTTACAAAGAGGTGCTTTTTCCATTAAGAAACAGGATAAGGCGAGTTAGGAAGGAATTTTTTGACTGTGGGCAATGGTTTCTTTTACACGATAATGCTAGGCCCCATGCAGTAATTTCTGTACAACAATACCTTGCTAAGCATTCAATTACAGTGATAAATCACTCACCATATTCTCCTGATTTATCGCAAGCTGATTTTTTTTTCATTTTACCGAAGCTTAAGATGACCATGAAAGGACAGAGATTTGAAAACGTCTCGGATATTAAATAAAATGTTACGCGTATTTTGCGAACGGTTAGTTCCGACGCCTATAAACAGTGTTTCGATGACTTGAAGAAACGTTGGAAAAATTGTATAGACTCCTTTGGCGATTATTATGAAGGAGATAAATTTATTTGAAGGCGAGTAATATTTTTCTTATTTATAAAAAATTGTCCGGTTGCTTTATGGGCGCACCTTGTATTTTATTCGTACGCGAAATTGTTGCATGAGCCACCTAGTTCCTATTAAATGCAATTAATTATGGAGGTATTTACATGCTTCTAAAAATACATAAATTGATACGCAAATATTTTCAGTTATTCATTGTCTTAAGAGATTGTTCGCTATGTATGATAAAATTGAAAACGACCCAAAAACTCGCATTTTAAACAAATAAAAACGTACACGGATTTCGGAGAGACAAAGTGAATGTGTACTGTACATAGCTGACGAATACTCAATCATTCAACAGCGGGAAAATTCCTCCTGTTGATAATTTGAGCAAGGTATAATTATATTTTATTTAAATAGCGCTTAGCGCGTAAAATAAATACCATGCAAATGAAAAACGCTCCCAGTGCGTTGCAGATCGCACGCAAGCAAATATTTGCTCCAGGTCAAAAATTTTACAGCTTCAAAATCTTAATTACTACCATAGTTCCGTATTGACTAGAAAAAAGCTAACTGTTGATTATGTCATCTTTACTTGGCTAGTCTTTTGTTTGCTCTTATTCCTCGATGTTTGCTTCTTTCTTTACACTGTTTGCATCTTAAGTTGATAATAAACATAAACCACAGTCGAAAATTGCTTGGTTGCTTGACGGTTTCTTTGTTTAACGAGAGAAACTATTTTTTGCTTTCAGCGACATGAGACGGTGTGTATGTCGTGGGTTGTTCAGCAATCCATTAATAGGTATTTTGTATAAGAGTTGTGAAACTACAAATATTTATTTCCTAAGTCCTCATACATTCTTTGATTGCAACAGATTTTTTTTCATTTTAAATAGCAATTGTAAGCGCTATCACTTTGATGATTCAGAAAATATTGTAAAATTAATGCAATCAGTGCCACAAGGAATAAAGAAATAAATAAGATTTTTTAAGGATTAAAATCGTTTGTCTTTTCGCTTCAAACTCACTGTAACTGAATTTGTTGACGAGGACAAACAAAAAAAAGTTCGACTACATATTTATTCAAACTTGCATTCTTTATTGACATAATGCATAAATTTATATAGTTATCCAAATATTTTATCATCCATAGTGATTTAATTCTTATACTTTAATTCGCGAGCCTATGCTCTTAAAGGAGGAATGCTTTCAGAGAGAACACAGGTAAAACTGTGTGTACAGACAATTTAATGAAAGAAGCTTGTAAGGAAACGCAATATCATGCAGATGAGAATAAGTTCTATGCAATACACAAGAATGCATGTAATTTATTCTCGCAGGTCAATGGAGGTGAGATTTAGTCAGAGTTACTGTTAGAATAGGTGACATTAACTAAATCCTCGCACCTGTTAAATTTGGGATTAAAGTATGTAGATCTCAGACTATTTGTTATGTACAGAATTGCACAAGACGTTAGCTTAATACCTATAAGATTTATAAATAAATTTTTTTTTTTATATATATATATTATATATATATATATATATATATATAATATATATATATATATATATATATATATATATATATATATATATATATATATATATATATATATATATATATATATATATAATATATATATATATATATATATTGCCGCTTAAAGCCTTTCCCGTCAAAGACTCTGTTGCTGAATGGTCAACGCACCGGACTCCTGAGCAAGAGGTCCCCGGTTCGAAGCTCTACATTATTTAATTAATTTAATTTAATTTAATTCTATTTCTGTTAGTTCTAGAAGTTGCTAGAACATTCTTTAATTTCCTGGAACGGCGTTCCAGAATATTCTGTTGATGGATAAAAGAGCAAGTAGCTCAACCTGTGAGTTCAGTTCTGAGTTCTATCAGCTAAGTGTTGTGTGCTAATAAACAGCGTTGTATTCCCTCTACGTGTGTGTTCAATCCATACGACTACCATCTACGCGACAATATATATATATATATATATATATATATATATATATACAGGTGGTTATCAAATAATAGAAACACCATCATTATGAGTGGTGCTTATGTATGTGTCCCCTATTCCTTAAAAAAACAAGTATGGTCACAAATATTTTTTTAAAGAATTTATTGTACCTATTATTCTACTGTTAGTTAGCAGTAATGAAGCTGTGTACATCGTGCTTTTTTGTAGAAAGCGTAAAATGTCAAACCTTGTTGACTTTCAGAGAAGGCAAATAGTTATCACCTGTCTGCTTGGAGCATCTGTTATGATACCATCCAGGGTAATAGAAGTTTCTAAAGCGGTTATATCGGAAGTCATGGCAGCATACGGAGTGCATGTATAAACATCCTCTGCGAAACAGAATAGTGGATCAAAGGGAAAGCTGAGTGAAAGAGACGGACCAGTATTGAAGCGGCCATGAAAAAATTCACATGAATTGTGACATGAAAGAGAGGACAACTGCAACCAAATTGACCGTAGATCTCAATCTGCATCTGCATGCTCCAGTATCAACAATGTCAACTTCCAAAACAAAACTTTTACGGAAGAGTATCAATTCCCAGGCTACTTGTATCAGATGTAAATGCAAAACACCGTCCACAATGATGACATAAGCACAAATTCTGGTGGAGTGACATGTGGAAGAATGTCCTTTAGTCAGACAATCACTGTTAACATTGTTCCGCACAAAAGGACGTGTGTACATCTGTTGAACCCCCAAACAAATATACGATTATGAATGCCTCATGCAAACTGCCAATCATGGAGACGGATCTGACATGGTTTGGTCAGCCATTTCATGATTTTCTGCAAGGTATATTGTAACCCTAAAATGAAGATAGACTGGAAAGAACTATGTCGAACTTTTAACCAACAAGGTTCATCCTATGGTTCAAACATTGTTTGCCGTTGGAGATGGTGTTTCTCAGGTTAATAATGCTCTTACCAGTACAGCCAGTCCCGTCAATTTGTGGTTTCAGGAACATGAAAACAAAGTCAAACATATTATTTGATCTACAGAGTCCCCCGACTTCAATATCATCGAAACACTGTGGTCTGTTTCAGAGAATAGAATGAAGTATCTCCACCATATAGAATGAAGATATCCTCCACCAGAATCTCTACAGTAACTTTCCCCATTTCTCCATGAAGAATGGTATGATACTCCCTTAACCACTATTCATAACTTGTACAAATACGTTCCTAGGGGAATTCAGGGGGTATTACATGCCAAAATCGTTCCTACACCATATTATAGAAGGATTATATGCATTTCCTTGATGTTTCTATTCTTTTGATAACCACCTGTATATATATATATATATATATATATATATATATATATATATATATATATATATATATATATATATATATATATATATATATATACCTGTATATATATGTATATATATATATATATATATATATATATATATATATATATATATATATATGTGTGTGTGTGTGTGTGTGTGTGTGTGTGTATGTGTGTGTGTGTGTGTGTGTGTGTGTGTGTGTGCGTGCGTGTGTGTATGTATGTATCTATGTATGTATGTATACCTGGCCAACGCAGATATAAGGAACCGACGTTCATTAAGACGCCTACCACTGACACCACATCATAGGCAGTGTCGATTGGATTTTTGCCGACCTCGGGCAAGCTGGAGTGTGACCGACTGGAGGCGTGTGATCTTCAGTGATGAATCCCGATTCAGTCTAAATGCTGATGACCAGCTCATACGCATGTGGAGGCGGTCAAGCCACCGGTCCGATCCGGCATTTGTTGTCGAGAGGCATACGGCGATTACACAAGGTGTGACAGTGTGGGGAGCGATTTGTTGGGACACACGATCACCTCTGGTCCTCCTTTAACGCACTTTGACGGCACGCAGTTACGTGGACGAGATTTTAACGCCAGTTGTACTGCCTATGCTATCAAGTCGTCCAGGTGCCATTTATCAGCATGACAACGCTGGTCCACATACTGCGCAACTCTCCCAGCGATGTCTTCAAGGATGTGACGTACTCCCATAGCCTGCCAGGTCACCAGACCTCTCGCCAACAGAGCACGTCTGGGACGTGCTTGGAAGGCAACTACAGCCGTCCTGGAATACTGAGGAATTAATTGCCCAGTTGCAAAGATTGTGGCAGGATCTTCCGCAGAAGGTCATAGGTGACCTCATTGATTCGATGCCACGCCATGTTTCGGCTTGTATAGCTGCCAGAGGTGGATTTACTACTTACTGATTTGTAACCTTTATTATGCCATATATTCTTAATAAAACGATCTGTTCTTCTGAATTTGTAATCATTTGCTTATCTCCCCAAACACTATATACATGTTAAGTTTCGTGATAGTAGCTCGTATCCTTTTGGGTGCATATATTTTTTTTGTGATGGAGTGTATATATATATATATATATATATATATATATATATATATATATATATATATATATATATATATATATATATATATATATATATATATATATATATATATGTGTGTGTGTGTGTGTGTGTGTGTATGTATATATATATATATAAGAGCTCGTCTGTTTGTTTGTCCGCTATAGAATCATAGGCTGTTTCACCCACCGGGACAAAATTCGGCACAGTTAATGTTTAGGACCCGAGAAACTTAACGCAGCAAAAACGAAATTTGGGGCTCAATTAGTTTTTCTTAAATTAATTTTTTAATAATTTTTGTGCCCCTAAGCGCACCTCTTAACCCTTGCGTCAATGACCAGGTACCCGGGTACATTTTTGCGATTGTTATCGTTATTTTTATCATTTCTAATTAAGCCTTGGTAAAATCGCTTTTAATCCTCGTTATTTACATGAATCTGAACTAGACATCTGATTGTAAACTTTTAGGTAAAAAATATTGTTGGTATTTTTTTTTGCATTAAACCATCTTATACCATTACTCAATATTATTGTATCTCGTCTACAAGTAAAAGTACATGATTATTATTACAACAAATATAATCAAACATAATAATAAATATTTACTATTATTATTAGTATTATTAATTATTAGTAGTTGTAGTATTTATTATTATAATTATTTAGTACTATTATTATTATCACGACAAATATAGTTTTTGAAAAAAATTACGTCCATATTATTTATTATTATTACTATCATCATGACAAATATAATTATAGAAAAAATATTACGTTTCAGCACATGCTTTACATTAGCATATTGAGATTGAATCCTTTTCACAAACTGGTTTTCCACAAGTTTTGCATGATTTTCTCGTTTTTCTCCGAAGTTTCTTAGAAGCAAAAACACACATTTGGCGTACTCCAATAAGTGGCTTTCTTCCCGTTGAATCACGTGCCTGAAAATCTGTGGTAGTATTGGAGCTGGACGGCATCGCAGGCAGAGATGTTGTACTGTTTGAGGAATTCAGAATGCTTTCTACACCTGACCTGGTTGAAAAATGTCGCATGGCTTGAATATTTCTTGACCGATCCTGAGTTGATGGAAGACACATGTTTTAACCCAACTGACGCAAAAATAAACGGCGGTCATTCTTTTTATGGCTGCACATATCGACATTCGAGTTATAAATAATATAAGCAGCTGGAGCAGATATGTCCAAAATGTTGAAAAAAAAAGACGCAAGTGACTATCTCTTCGTTTGTCTCTGAGAGGTATATTTTCGAAGCATCTGATCCATCGTGTCAACAGCAGATTTTGTTTTGTTGTAAAACGTAATTATTTCTGGCTTTTCCTTGGCCCCAGAGGTACTTTTATCATGATGTAAAGTAGAAATCTATATAACATCTATTTTCTTATTAGGAACATATGAACATATTGTTACATCGCCATTGAATCCGAATAAAGAACTTTGCGATTCTCGTATTTGACATGTTAACATTTCGGTTGAAATATATTTCTTGTTTCATGTTAGAGTTTCTACGATTGTCAGACGTCTTGACAACAAAAGTTGAGTCTAAGAGAGTGACGTAAAAAAATTAACCATAGTAATGTTTCTGCTAGAGCGTTTGTATGGAGTAGCCTGATCTTTTACGACCCGTGTGCCTTGCTTATTTTCCCGTTGTCCTCCGGACTTTCCGGTATTCAACTGACCAGAGAGCGGATGAAAATTAATGGCATCGCATATCCACCTTACTTTTATACCGTATTTCCCTGACATATTTGGCATAAACCGGGTGAATCGAGTTCTTCCACGATATGGAAATAGCTGCTTATCTATTGTCAGATTTTGAGATGGTTTATACTTTTTTGTTAAGTTATTGGATAGTAAGATCCAAAGATCGCGAATTGCAGCAGATTTATCATTTTTGAGCCGTGAAGTTCGTGTGTTTCGATTATCAAATCGAATGAATCGAAGGATATTCTAAAACCTATTTATATTCATATACTTGCCTGTAAAGCGTATATGAAGTTGGTTTCCACATTTCTATGGTATCATCAGAGTTGCTATTATTAGCACCTGCTGCCAATAAAAGCATCGCATTTTTTTGCTGTCAATTTCGCGCCTATTAATTGTTTCTTTTCTGAATTGTCTTGATTATATTTGTCGTAAACGGTAATAACCTTCTGATTTGTATATCTAACGATCATATCAACAATTTCATCTGTAAATATACACTTGAATGTATCACGAATGGATAAGTTTTGTGTTGATTTGTGTGGCTAATTTCTTTCACGAACAATATTATGAGCTGGTGTTTGGTTATAAACTGGTGGATCTTTTTTCCAAATAGTTCCATCTTTGTCTAAAGAAATATAAATATGCATTACCTTGCGCACTGTCTTGCAGATAATTCCTCCATTTTTTCCTAGTAAAGTTGCGATTTATATGGATATAAATTAATAAAATAATTACTAATTCATGATTAATTCACTAAAGCATAAACTGCAATACACTATAAATCGAAGCAAACTCTCCGTTTCTAACATACAATTCAACGGGAAACGTACGTATAAAACGAGAGTAAAATAATGAGCCACTTCGTTTTTCAGTAAAAATAGGATACAAATATTCCGCGAGGACGGGGTGTAAAGAACAGTTCTACTTAAATAGAAGGGGTAATAGAAAGAAAGCTGATTCCAGCGTTAAGCTTTCGAAATTCAATGTGGGTACCGCGATACCCGGTCATTGAAAGTAAGGGAAGCGTTTGGTCATTGACGCTAGGGTTAGTGATTGCCCGGGTAGATATATAGATATAAAACTTTTCATGCATTCCATCAAAAAAAATACTGGGCTGCACCCCCCGCTCTTCATGTTCATCTGGCCAGACAGAATGCACTTAGCGCGTTTCTACTGAAATTATATACAAACAATAAGAAAAAAAAGAAACTTTGAGCCTACGCTTCATGCGGAATCCCGCCTTACATTGATAAAATAAAGGGAATAACGCATCTTGCACTTTACCTCTTGGGTGATGAGGAAAAAAGTGCGTCTCTTGGGTGATATGGTAAAAACTGCGTTTTTAAGGGAAAAATAAAAAATAAAGGCAAATGTAAATTATAAAACTTATTTCTAATTAAACAGTGGATCAAACAAATCTAATTAAATCTAATTAAACAGTATCTAACAAATATAATTAGATAGATAGATAGATAGATATATAGATAGATAGAGTGAGAGAGAGATACACAGTCCTATCGAGATACACCATTGCTCCTTGCAATGAAAGTTTAAAATTTGTTTCCTGAAACTGCAGTGACATTAATCGATCTGTGAAGAGAGCGAGTTTTATCTCATTTTAGTGAGGTGTGCGTGGGGTATATAATCTCTGGGGACGGATAGGAACTCAGTTTAAACTTTGATGCTGAAAGTGCGTCACAATGATCAAATGGTGTGT
>OU015492.1:215194297-215266797 GCA_907164885.2 Dolomedes plantarius | reverse complement strand
CATTTTCTCTGATAAAATCAATCATTTAAGGATCCCAAGGGATGTCATAATGTCAATAAATTTACCTTATTACTGCCATATACACTGAAATGCCAGAATAACTGCGATAGATGATAACTTTTTGGGCTTTCACGTGAATGCTTGCATCCGAAAGCAGCTTATATAGAGCGCAAACATTTGTGACTATTTAAAAAGCTGATTGAGCAGTGATAAGGAAAAGTTTAAATTTTCAACTTCGACCATTTCAAGGGTGTACCACGAATAGAAGAATTCCCGTAAAATTTACAACCTACAGCGATAGTTTAACCATCAAAAGACCCTAAAGGAGCAAGAGCGGCATTTTCTGTGGATAATCATATCAAGCGAAAGTTGGGTAACATTGGAGCTGTAACGTCCTCGTAGTTGAAAATAAACACACTAGAGATAGAATTATTGAAAATCACAGCTTGTATAAAAAATCCACTTATATATATATAGAATACCTGGTATATATACTATATATACAGTTGCATAGAAACTATTTTAGTCTGCATCCGAGAGATTTATCTCAAAAAATAATTGACTCTTTCACTCTTTAACTGAGAGGTTTCTCTTAAACGTTCACAAAGTCGCTTTCAGTCTTTAACTTAGAGATGAACCCGCACCGATCAGCAACTGGGTTTTATAAAAGCAGGTTGTAACCTGCTTTTATAAAAATAAAAATCTATTTTTTTTTCAAAAGTGGGTCTTTAATTCCTATGATAAGCTATGGAAAATTTATTCAGTATTTTTATAATAACAAATTAGCTGATGCGTATTTTTGAAATCTTCTCCCTGTATTTCAAAAAGAAAATTTCAATGATATAGTACACGTTTTCAATTTTTTTTTCAATTTGATTTGTTTAAAAATACATTTAGCTTTAATTTTAAAACAATACACATTAATTATTATTAAATAATTATTTTAAATGTATTACTAATATTATTTGTGTATGCGGAGTGGTTGACGTCCCACAATGGTGGTAAATTTCTGTAATCATCAATAAAATTTAAAATTTCTTCCTAAGACTGCGATATTCTGAACACTGGCTTGAAAACTGCCTTGCAGAATAGAAAAACGCATGGAATTCCGCAAGAAAATCCACTTGGGTTGGATACGCTTGCGATATCGCATGCTCTATCGCGACGCATGCGCTGTCCTGGAATTTGCTGGTGGTGACGCATCGCTCCGAGCATGCCTCACATTTCTCTCTCCGTGCGACATGTCGGCAGCGAAAGCGAACGCAAAAGCTCAAAAGTGTGGACATAGCTTTACGATCCACTGGCGTGGATTGTCTCAAAATGCTACATTAAATAGAAATTTGTAAACAGTACGTAAGCATTAATGCTGTGTAAAGCTTACTCAACTCGACCATTCATAATCTGTAAAATAAATAATTTTCTTTATTTTTTGATAAACTTGACGTCATTCGCCCATGAATCATGACTACAATAAAGCATAACTCAGAATTTATATATAATTTATCAACGAATACATGTAAAGGGAAAATAGATATATCGCAGGCCTATTGGGACATTTTTTCTCTCGTTATAGAAAAAAAAATATGTAACTGTTATGTTATCATTATTAGTCTATCATTTGAAGGAAGAAAATTAAACTATTAAATTACGCTACATGAACGAAATTGTCGAGGCTCCATTTATTCTTCATATATTGCAGTTTATGGAAGTAAAATGCTAGAAGGAATAAAAATATAGGTTCACATTGTTATTCCACTTAACGATATGTAATTTCTATTTTTTAGATTTAAAAAAAACTAAAAGTTGGTATTTAAAAGGAAGAAAATAGGAACACAATTTTTAGTAGTTTAAGTAGAAAAATGTTTCCCCGTTTAAGAAAAAAATATAATATTTATATAAGAAAAATCAAGAATAATAAAAATCGAATGCGAAATTCTGTGCAGTAAAAATTATAGTTTAACAACTATTATGTCTTACTGTGGGTTTTAAAAACAACCCACGTTATCGCCAGCTAGATCGACGTTTTCAAAGATATAAATCTTAGAGACTGTGGTTCTGACGTATTGTTGGCTGGGCTCCCAGACAAGATTTTTTAAACCCAGATCTGGGTTTTTGGATGACCATATGGCTGAATAGGCGTTTTTTTAAACTATCCCAAAATATTTGTTTTTCCCTTGTAATTTAAAAATGTGGGGGAAAATTTATGTTTCTTTCTTTTTATAAGCACAATTTAGACACAATAATGCAATTTAATAAAAATACATACAGCTGATAATGACATTAGTATGTGTTTGAATGTAAAATGATGCAAATGGAGATCTTTTTGTCTGAATCGTGATATATTTCCCTCTTACAAAACCATCCCAGAATTTCGATATTTGTTGCGTCATATCAAAGGTGAACTCAATAGTCCCATACATGAAATCTTATCAAACTTGATGACCCATTTAACTATTTTACCTCGCTGTTCTCCGTGCATAGAGATAGTTTTTTTGCAAGCTAATAGAATCCAAGCAAAAGTCTGGTAAACAGGAACCCTAAAAGATCATATTATGGCAAAACATGCAATAAATAGATAGCATCTAAATTGTCATGCCTAGATACCTGAAACAGATGTGGTGAATGACCTGATAGAAAGCAAATATCACAGACAACACGAAACACACAACAAAAACAAATTATCTACAGAAAATTAATTTGGAGGGGAATGATGAAATGGATTGAATATGCTGACAATTAAATAAAACTAGAAGGTAACCCGTCATTTTGACGTCATAATACTAATAATGACGTCATAATGGATAAAGTATATGAAAGTTAAGAAATATCCCGAATTATCTAACAATATTGCATTTAATCTAACAATATTGCATTTAATCCACACCTTGTAAAAGCAAACCCTTTCATTATTTTTTATTTATTTAGTTTTTCATACGATTGGAGAAGTAGACTGCCATCCAACCCGTCATTTTGACGTCATAATACTAATAATGACGTCATAATGGAAAAAGTATATGAAAGTTAAAAAATATCCCGAATTATCTAACAATATTGCATTTAATCCACACCTTGTAAAAGCAAACCCTTTCATTATTTTTTATTTATTTAGTTTTTCATGCGATTGGAGTTGTAGACTGCCATCCAGTTTTTTACAGCTCACTACGCGATATGAATACTTGAGCTACTTGATTCATTCACATTCAAGTTTGTTTAATTTCAGAATTCATCGCAAAAGTAAACAGATTTTTAAAAACTGTTAAATATACAGCTAAAAGCATGCAATTTTTTTAGTTCTGAATGTTTTATAGAAAAATAGGCTGAATCCAAAAATTTCTGATCCACATCTGAAATTGAAATTAAGCCTAACCGGCTGTTTGTTTACTTAGGGCTTCAATCGAAAGATGAGTACAGCCCGGAAGTGTTATACAGAGACAAGGGCTATTACATATATAATACCTGTATTTTAACTTCCAAGTAATCTTAGAAAATCTAGTGTTTTTAATCATATTTATTTTTTTTATATTTAAAAAATATTATTTTGAACATCTCGGTTATTTTAACACATTTTGAGTTTAATTACATTTTTTCTCTCTGAAAGCCCTCATATTTGGTAGAATTCACAGGACAAAGGACATAGGGCATTCGAGGCTTCAAAACCACTGCAATAAAACCTCTTCTCGACACAAAATCGATGGGGAGGATTGTTAAACGTTTAGCTATCATTCCTAACTCGAGAAATATTTTAATATGAGATTTTCCTCTTAATTCCATAAAATGTAATAATTGAAATAAGACACTAATTAAGCGAAAAATTATTGATATGAACAATAATGTATTCTCAAGTCTTCAAAATGATTAGTTATCAATATCATTATCATGTACTGCATTTACTAGTTCCAAGGAGGGTTGTTCTAACGATAATTGTTTCGCCATAACAATTTCACAGTAATGACTGTATAAACAACTTGCTTTGGAAACATATGTAAAGGTTTCTAGAGACTAGAGTTATATTTAAAACATTGAATATGAGTTCAAGGGAGTGCTTATTTACATCAAAGACTGGTAACTTTGAATACCTATTCAAAAGAGCATTTTGATACAGATTCGAAAATTCCACAGGGAAAGTTTTGAAATGACATGCTATGGGAAATACTCAAAGATCTTTCAAACATAATAATATAATATAAAAATGAAATTAAATAAAAAAGGTATTTTCTTTGTTACGATAGGTATATGATATTGAAAAAAATTGAAGCTTTTACTGTATAAAACAAACACACCCACACATACACACCCCCCACACACATACATATATATATATATATATATATATATATATATATATATATATGTGTGTGTGTGTGTGTGTGTGTAGTTAATAGTTAGAAATATTTGGTTCTAGAAATATTTTCAGCAGTTAAAATTATGATTTTGCTAACACATTTTAAATGTAATGAAATGCTTTTTCACATTTTTGTTTCAGTTCATGGAAATTTTTCAAACGATATTTTTTTTAACTATCTCTAAAACGGAAAATTCTTAAAGAATGAATATCAGTCAAATTCATCCAGCATTCTTTTTCCTTAAAAATTATTCACACTTGAAAAATTTATCACAGACATCTTATGTTATTTATTGTGACAAGAAGGTGTAATAAACAGTAAAATAAATTAAGACGTCACCTATATTAAAACGTATATGCATATCTTTGAACTCAAAAAGCCAATTTTTCATACGATGAAGCATATCTGCTTTTTGTTGTGTTTTACATAGTTTTTAATTAGATCTGGGTGCTTGTTAAATATAGTTTTTAAGGCTTGAATATTTTATAGTATTGGAGAGACAATACGTGAATGAATTCCCACATTATAAATTTGATCCTGGAATTCCTATTTGTTTATATGATTCTGAAATATTCTCGATTCAGTGTTCCTAGATCTAACATGTGGATCTAGAAAACAGATCTTTTTAACAATCTCTATTGGGAAAATACAATGCTGATTTACAATTTTCTATGTGCTATGGAGAAACTGTTTAAGATCTCAGCTAGATTTTTTTTTAAAGGGAAGTGTTAATTTTTACCAAATTTATTACTGTTGAACTAGTTCGTGTTGTCTTACTTGTCATGTGATAAATGTAAATGCCCCCTCTTTTTAATATGAAGATATCGTCAGCAAAAAATTCATTTTTGGCTGGCACTGATATTCATATTTTCTATTTGTCGCGTTCATTCCGGGACACGGCTGGCTCTCTCCTTATTTTTGTTGGGAAATGAATACCCTCATTGAAGACACTTTAGTTTAATACCTATAGTGACGGATATACAAAACTATTCACGAATTAACAAGCGCACACGACACAGAGAAGTAATACAGAGGCTGTTCACACATTTTTTAGACAATGTATATTGTATTCACAAAACTAAATTACATAAAATTCTTGTGTTTTAAATGTTCTATTTGACATCCATTATTCTGAACTATCTTTCGACACCGCAATTTCCAGGATAATAATGCCTTTTGAAGTGTCAGAAGAGGTATTCTATCCCATTTCTCCGGAACAGCTTTCCAGAGTCCTGTAAGGGTTTTGGGACAACGTTTGGATAATGCAGATTTTAAAAGTCCGAAAGCACAAAAATCCATAGGTGATACATCGGGATCCATTTCTTTTAGGAAATTTACAGTGGATTTAATGTGTGACTGCTAGGTTTGTCCTGATGGAGTCTCACAGATTGATGGCACTGTGGGTAAAGCGATGGTATTTCATTCAGAAAAATTGGCGATAAAATATGTTCTTGATAGTATTTGGAGTTAATCTTGACATTTTTTTCCACTCTCTTTATTTTTAACTTGCCATTATACGAAAAACCAGCAACAATCATGAATCCCTTAGAAAAACTTTCTTTCGATTCTTTGAACCATGTAATTAAATTTTTTTCTCCCCTTTTATGATAATAAATGGCTCTTTTTTTGTTGCAATCATTTAAATACACCAATGATTCATCTATTGTGACAATTGTTTTCCATTTTTCTTTGGATAAGTGTTTCTCATATAGAATTCTGCAGCGTGTCCTGCGTTCAGCGATATGATTTGGAAGAAGACGATGCACATTGCGTTTTTTCGCTTTCTTAAGATTTAAATAAACGTTTATCATTTTGTTTACAGTGGACACCGAGCATTTTAATGATTTTGCAACTGTCCTTTGACTAGGGGGATTTTCTTTTAACATTAAACAACGTACCTTTGCAAGAGTCGAAGATGTCCGTTTTTTCCTTGGATACTTGTTTGGCATTTTTGTCCCCCTTGAGGCTCCAGATTGACGTTTTTTTTTCCTTTCTTGTTGACGATATTACCTATCGACGCTTTAGATATCACAAAACCATGACACTCACATCGTTTTTGGATAACGGAGTATGCATATTTCTCTTCGGAAAGAGCATAAATGTAGCCTTCAAACCACTGCTTTGTTAAAAACGCCATTTTGATTAAAATCAAAACTTTCAAGCCGCAGACGATAATTTTGACTTTTAAAAACATAGTGCAATTGCAATTATTTTTTTTGCAGCAAACAATTTTTCATTACCACTTACCAAAATCGTCTAAAAAATGTGCGAACAGCCTCTGTAATCCTCAACTATCCTGTTCTCAGACTCACTTCCACCGTCTCCCCCTGTCGTTCTTTACGGGATCCTTGACAGCTATCGGTACCAACGCTCTCTCGTGCCCCCCCCCCCCTCCCCTGCCTGTTGATCTCGCGTTATCAACAGGCTGGATTCTCCCACTGTTGATAACGCGACTTTAAGAGAAGGCCTTATTTGAATAACGGTCCAACTCTAGTTTAAAAAAAACGTGGAGTTAGCCTCACTTTCATGTTCATACAAGTCATGCCAATCTTATTTTTAAACTGCTACGCCTCTAGCTTATATCTGCTGCCAACAGGGGGCATTATAAATCAGACTTCAGCAGTAATTTTTCAGCACACATTAGACTTTAAGGCTCTGTATCTCGAAATGAACAAGAATGGAGTTGGACCACTATTCAAATAAGGCCTTCACGTCAGGGGCGGCTCCAGTCCAAAATTTTTTGGACTATATAATGGACTATATATTTGGACCCCATATATATATATATATATATATATATATATCGGGTTTTGGGGGGAATAATCACAAACATTGTTAGCATATGTAACATTTATTTAAAGAGGGACATTATTTACAGGGGGAAGTAATGTCTAAGAGGGGGAAAACAATCAGCGCGGCACACACATGTGTACGCTCGTGGAAAGTAACACTTCGTCTATCGTCTGTTCTTCACAGCGCCCGCTAGGTGCCGCTCACGGTAGCTTACAAGGGCGCACTCCATGTGAGAGTGGCATGCATGGGGCTGTATGGATGGCATCCCATATATATATATATATATATATATATATATATATATATATATATATATATATATACAGTGGAATCTCGATCGATCGTTTTCGGATCCATCGTTTTTCCGTATGTGTCGTTCATTTTATCCAGTCCCAATGATCATATTGCTTTGTTATGTGTCCGCATCTATCGTTTTCCCGCATTTATCGTTCGTTTCAATCGGTCCCTTGAAAAACGATAGATTGAGATTCCACTGTATATATATATATATATATATATATATATATATATATACATATATATAAGAAACATCGTCTCATTTTAAATTTAAACTCATTTAGTATTAGGTCTATGATTACTTAATTTTGGGCTATGAATAAAAAACAAAGGCTTTTTTTTGCCCCCCACCCCCTTGGAGCCGCCATTGCTTCATGTAAGGTATTTCGTACAAGAAGGACTTATGGAATGCCTGACAAAACGAGCTCTGGCCGATATTTTGCAATATATGATGGACATTATTGAAAACTATTGTAAATTAATATTTACTGATTTTCTTGGGATTTCTTTACTCATTCTTTCCTTTGAAAAAGGTGAACTCTTACAAAATGTTGCAAAAATATTACTCCGGCCTGTTTTCCCCAATAAAATAATCAAAATTTGTGTTCAGACAATTCCACTTCGATATTGATAAAATTAACGCCAAAATATGGGTTATCTAAATTATGTACAAAAACCTAATAAAATTTGTTAAAACAATTTTGCATTTTCATCAAATAAAATATCTTAGAACTGCATAAGACTGTCTTGTTACAGTTGAGTAAAAAGCAATTAGTTTGTAATTTTCCACAGGATTCCCTATATCAGCATCCTGATGAAGGGAAATCACATTATATTTTGCAGCATGAGAACAATGATACCTGGACCGAAAATACATAATCAGCACTAATACATTGCTCGTTCAGCATTTGTTGTATTCTGTAACTCATTAGGAGTTTTTCTCATTGTATGGTCTGCCATTTGGATAATCAAAGCATCAGGAAATAAACTAATCGTGAAATGACTGATTAGGAAAATGGATGATATGGTTAAGCGATGGAACGTAGTTTCTATGGCACGTACCTCAATAAATATCACAAAGATTCATAATATGGTCATGAATTAAATGGTGGGCCAAAATTAATAAGTAATATCACCGCCGTCCACACCCGAAGGTTATACGGCCCTTCAATAATAAAACTAATCATGCCGACGGCAATCCAGCCCAACCGGGTCCCGAAGTTTTTCTTTTTGCAATTCGTTTACCTGTCTTTTTTTTTTTTAATCTGAGGGCCTATACACTTTCCCCTTGTAGAGGGAAGTGTATATTCATAAGTTCCTGCATAATATTCTTGATGTACCTTCTACAATAATAATCCGTAAATAATTTACTAGGGGCCCAATCTTGAAAGCCCAAAGGTAGGTTTTTTCGTGCTTCAGCCCATTTGCTACAATTGTATATACAGTGCTTTATAGTTTGTATATCGCCACACTCACAAAGATCTGTTTTAGCAAAAAATCTGTTTTGATAGACTTCTATACAGCCATGTTCAGTTAATGCTTGATTAACAAGGAAATCTGCCGACAGTCTTTTCGTAGAAACTCTAGGGAATACCTCAAATACTTTCCTTCCTACACTGCTTCTCTCCCAATTTTCTTGCCATATATTTATGTAATAATTCTTAATTTTATTCTTAACCTGTTCTTTAGTTAATTTATAATTTCCTGTGATTTCATTCAGTGTTGTTGCTTGTTTAGCTGCTGCGTATACCATCTCATTTTCATTAATGCCACAGTGGGCTTTAACCCAGTGTAAGTTTACTGCTATCTCATGACTTTCTATTAGGTTTTTTATATTTTCAATCCTATCTCCCTTAAAATAATATGCGCATATAGCTTGCAGTGTACTTCTAGAATCACTGTATATGTCGATTTCTTGTATTCTTTTACTTATAGCACCAGTGATGGCCATGTCAATGGCTTCAACTTCGGCGCTATAGGATGATGCGTTATTAGGTAGACGTTTAAGTTTTGTTTGCTCTAAAACATTAAGGTTGTAACGTGTACACGGCGCACCAACCCCTTCGTTGGTTTTTGAGCCATCAGTGTAGTATTTAATGTTCGATTTTGATTCCATGTTATATGTCCATTCATATTTCCTCATTTCACGTACTTTCTTTAGAGGTCGGCTTTTTGTTTCGCAATTCTGCGCGTACAGTACGATGTCTCCTAATTTTATTTCTGATCCTTTATTGTAGATTTCATAGATATGCCAAAATTAATAAATGCTATTTTAAATGAATCTTGAATAATTTCATGGAAGCTGTAAATTATATGAATTTCAATAATAAATTCGTGTAGTTTGTGACCGCAAGACGAGATAATTTGAATATGGACTTATAGACGAAGCTCAGTTAATATTAGTTTAATATTCTGTACAAGGAACATAAATGACTGGCAAGGAATTGGAATTTATAAAAATACTAGCTGAAAATCCGTACTTCGCTACGGAGTATATTCAAATTAAATACAACTGTCAATGTATGCAACCAATGCCAATATATATATATATATATATATATATATATATATATATATATATATATATATATATATATATATATAATAAATACAAAGATCAATGTATGCAATTGATGAAAAAAAAAACGAAAAAATATATTTATAAAAAAATCGTAACGGATATTTTTATAGACAAAATAACGAAGAAGAAAATATTCAAATTAAATTCAATAGAACATACTAAAGAATATAGTACAGTTTGAGGAACATTTCTTTTACTGTATTTTAATATTTGTTTGGATAATATCCAATCGTCTGCCACATTAGCAAGAAAAATTATATTTTTTGTCTATTTCGTTGTTATGCACGTGATGCAAAATTAATTTAAAGTACCACAAAAAGAAAAGAAACCCCGTGATGAGCATTTAATAAATTAAAATTCTAAAAATTGATCTTTAAAAATTCACCAAAAATCAGACTGTGGAGGTAAAGATTCGAAAACGATTTGATTTTAAAGGAATTTTTTATGATCTTTCTCATGATATAAATTTTATAACCCTCGGATTATTATTTTAAATGCAAACTTTAAAGAATGTTAGAAACAGCTTAAAAATTTTATTAAAAAAATCTAAGAAGAATTTTTCTAAAAACTCTCTTAGTGCACCCCTACACTATAAGAAGAATCGACATGCAAAATATCAGCCCTTTAGGTCCAGCGGTTTGGTCTGTGCGTTGTATGTCAGTCAGTGAATGAGTCAGTTACAGAACTGTTTTATATATAGACTAGCTGAAAACCTGCACTTCGCTACGGAATAGATTGAAATTAAATACAAAGGTCAATGTATGCAATTAATGCCAAAAATGTTATATGTCAGTCAGTCATCCAGTCAATCCGTCAGTCAGTCAGTTACGGAACTGTTTTATATATATAGATTACCCCTACCTGTAATTCTAACTTTGAAAAAAAATACAATTTTGTGTCATAAAATTTATTTACCTTCCTTGAAATGAAATATGATTCTCATCCACCGATGACATTTTTCAAATATCTTCCAATTTCATATTCCAGTCCATAACGGAAATTTTATTTTGATTTAGCCATCATCACCATAGTTTTATCATTCTCTCCCCCCCTCCCCCATCGAGGGGAAACTTGAGGTCTCTACAATAAACAAAATCCCATACAAATTTAAGATATACCGCAGCAAACGATTTTTGCATGCCTACTCTTGTTGAACGCTCCAAAAGGCTTTTGAATTTTGCATATGGCGTCATCAAATCTGAAATTTTGACGAAAACTTAAAGTATTTACAGAAAAATATCTGTATTGTTAAAAGGAATAAAAATCCTTAAATATAAATTCGATAGACTGTTTTACACGTAATACTTTATAGAGAATCTATGCTCACTTCTACCCAGACCTGGGTGTATATAATTTGAAGTGGCTCTCTATTTGAATTTGAACCACACACAGTTTATACATGAAACAATGTTTATTGAATTCGTTGCACATATAATTGGCTTTTACAGCAATAAGCATGCGTACTACTTGTACGGAATGTATAAACACAGCTTTCAAGAACAATATATTTTTATACTCACGAACAGTAAGTCAAACCAGCAGTACTGCCATGTAAACTTCTGGCTCGCTAAGCACTAGCGCAGGATAACACCTTTCCAACCTCCCCCTTTTCATTAATGACGCTGCGTGGTATTTATACTAAGCGCGTATGCCGAAATTAGCATATCTAAAGCAGCTTCTTTAATTCACTCAAAAGTTCTATTCTTGTGAATCGAATCTTGTGTATACCTTACAACTTTAGTGCGAGATGCTCTCTCGCTAAAATGCAAGCCCCGGTTGCTTTGCATTTTCGGTGTAGATTTCAAGCCCAATCTGAAAATATTGCTGGTACAATAAAGTAATCCATTTAGGTCGTCAGAAAGAACTAAAGTTCGTTCTAATTGTGTAGATAAAATTTTAAATTTTTTTATAGTTCGCACCAGTGGTGGTGTTGGTTAACCTGTACCTCCATTGAAACCGACCAATTATTCTCGTGGATAAAATGCGAATGTCTTCATTGACAAGTGCCACACATTGGCAAACAACATAGTGTTTCTCTATAAATTTACATACGAGCATATCGATACGTGCTTACCGAATTCTTCATTATTATTTAGCAGTCTGTATAATAAAGATAATTTAAAAAAAATCCCTATATACTTTAAAAGATGAACCTAAAAACTTTCAAAGTATTCTACATTCACTTATTGAAATAATATTTAATTGAAACAAAACTTTTGCTTGTATACCTTTTCAGATTTTCTTTTAAAAATTCTGTTATATATATATATATATATATATATATATATATATATATATATATATATATATATATGTTTGTGTGTGTATGTATGTAAACACACATCAAGAACATGTTTGACTTGTTAGTTGACACCTCTACGGTCATCTTTTGCGAATGGAGTAAATTTTTGCAACTTTTCGTGCTATTTCCGCACATGCACCTTTGCATACAGTTGAACCCCGTTATAACGAACTTCAAGGGACCAAAGGTTTTGTTCGCTATATCCGGTGGTTCGCTATATCCGAACCATTAAGAAAACTGTTAGAGTTCATAAAATGTATAACTCATTACTTGCTATGTATATTCAATAATGATGTATTGAAAGAATGAAAAAATCTATTAAAAATTATCATTAATGAATTAAATTAACTAAATCGATTACATTAAACTGACACAATACTAATTAAATTAACAAAAAATGAAGACAATTGGAAATAAATTGATTTCATCTTTAATAGTTGCTCACTGTTTTGATAGAGAAATAATCGGTAATCTTCTGCCGACGTGATGCCGATTTCAAAACCATTTTATGAATTTCTTTGTCCAATACATCAAATGACTCCAACACTCTTTCTTCTACTGTTTATGTTGACAAAAACTTATTAATTCCACGCATCGCTGCTGTAGCATCTGAGATGGTGGGGATTTCGTCATTTATGTGCTCCTCTTCATCAGCATCAGAAGCAGAATCTTCCATTTCAGAATGATTCATTGTAATTTCTTCCACAATATCTTCATCAGTCGGATTTTCACATGTAATGACTTCATCATCACATGTTTCGAACAATTGCACGCCACAATCTGAGAATGATGAAATTTTGTGCTTTTCTATCCACATCGCGATAAGTAAATCTTCAACACCGTCTTCTTCATTCCTCATTTTTTGCTTCTTCAACATTCGTTGTATCTTCAGCATTCTTAAAAAGTTTAAAAATTAAAAAAAATTCAGTTGTCGACTGAAAAAAATGTTCGTTATAGCCGATTCTTAAGATTTCGGAGGTTCGCTATAAAAGGGTAAATTAGCATTAAATACAATAGGAAAACGGCGGGACCAAAATTTTCGTTCGTTATAACCGGGAGTTCGTTATATACCAGGTTCGCTATAACGGGGTTCGACTGTATATACTAGAATTATACTTTTTAAATTACATGTTTTGGATATGTTTAGCATTCAGACACCTCTAAAGGATCACGTACTATCGCTGAACAGTTTTAGCCGTGATTTAGGAGATAATTCTTACAGAATATGTGATAAAAATCATAATTTCGATAAAAAAAAACTACTTTTTTTTAAAGAATCTTTTGAGACAAGTCCAACAGAATAAATAAGAATTTCCAGGCATATAAATGCAGATGAACTGTCAACATTATAGAAAGCTCTACAATATATTTGAAATATTGCCAACTTCCTCTAAATTGCGAATCAAAATTTCAATAGAAAAAAAAAGTTAATTACCTATATCTAGCAATATTCATTCATTGTTCATTACAGGAAATTACTCATACGCGTATATTAACATTTTCCCTGCGGAATTACCCCATTCTAGAAACTGCCCTTTGATTTTGATACAATTATATCGTAAATAGTCGTTACGGTCGAATACTGACGCTAACTTAATAGCCATTAATTTAAACTTCGAAACCATTTAATCTGGTTTATTATATGCTTTCAAAATCGTTTAGGTAAATGGCATCCTATAATCAAACATATTTTGGTATTACGTGCAATTATCGGTCAAAATATTACACATAAACACTTGTGAGTTTATTGGTTAAGCTTTAAACAATAAACCCATAAATAGGATATCTTCACTAAATATAAATATCTCTTTTTATCTTCAAAAATTCACAAAAAAACAAGCGGATATTAAGATTACTTATGGCGGTTAAAAAAATGCATCTTAATTAAGGTTTTTACATGCTATGTTAATCACTCACGGAATAGGAGTCAGATTACACTGTAAAAAAGTGTTTGCTCAAAGGAAAAGATGTATGTCCCTTTGAGAGTATAAAAAAAGAAATAAGGAAAGTAAACTAGATATGACTTTATTTTTCCCTCCGAACTAACTAAGCTTTTTTGTCCATATTTTTCCAAGTGCATTTCTCCTTGTGCGAATAATTGTCAAGCAGGGGAACATAAGGGGTAATCTGAGGAGGAGGTACATTCACTGCTATTGTTATATTTCTTATAATATTCATCTAGAGCAATTTATTATATTAGAGAATGTAATGGCGTAGACATAGAATAACAATGTTACATTAGCATAAGAAATATTATTTTTAATTTGCGATATTCTGAATAATTAACCATTTTTTAAAATGTGTATATTTAAAAATATGTAAAAGCATTGATATAATTATAATTTGACCTCTTAATCATTTAGAGCATTTTATAAGTCATAAAAATTTAAAAAAAATTAACGTGTGACTAATACAATAGGTTTTTTTTCTATCCCTCAAATAAATAATAATTTATTATTAATATTATTCAGTTATAGAGAGTTTTTTATTACCTTGCAAACAGTTTAAAATATGACAGCAGAAAATTAAAAATAACTAACGAACAATATCAGCATCACTCAAGGTCCTCTCGATGATCTCAACTGTAAAACGGATTTCAAAATCAATACAACAAATGCATGGTGAAGTTGGAAACATAATTCATAGGACTACATAACCATTTTCTATTAATTAACTGCCCAATACAGGCGATCCTGTGCAAACTGGGGACAACTGATCTTGATAGCTGCAGGCAGCAAAGGCTTCCGAACAGGCATTTGGATTCTACAGCAGGTAAGTTATACTGTGCGACGAACAGTACGTTTAGAGGCAAGTGGTGTTGATCTCTGGTTAATATTAGGTGTGATTTGATGTACTGTCCGACCACGGAAGCAAGGTCCCTGGAAGCTGTTACGCATGCTTAGAAAATAGGGGAAAACGTCATATTTTCAGATGTGTTTGTTTATGAAATGCGGAATGTATTTCAGACTGCTTTTTGCTCGCAATTTTAAAGTTATTTTTTAAAACTTTATTTTTGATCGAATATGTGAATAATAATTTCAAAATAATTAGAAGAAAGAAGCAAATCTATTTAAAAAATAGGAGTGTTATAGGAGTGGATATTTTCGGATTACATCACAATCAAAATTATCTAAAGCTACGTTTTCGGTGGTTCTTTTTTTCTGACGTTTCCTCGGAGATTCAAATTTTGGAGTTTCTTCACCCTTTGCTTCTCTGCGTATTCTTTTTACTCTGGACATTGATATCCCGGTCACTTCACTAGCTCTCTTTAGAGATTGCGAAAGTGGAACAATAACATTTCCTTCTGGTGCTTCTTTCTCACACAATTTAATTACATTGTGTATTATACGTTTACAATGACTACGGAACGGCTTATTCCGAGCAGTTGTGTTGGGTAAAGGATCCATTAATTTCAATATAATAATCAAAATAACAGACGAGGTAAAAGCAAGCAAGCGCAGATAGTAACCGATTCTAATGAATGTCGAGAGAATACGAGACTTTTCCCCCTCCTTCCTCAGCAGCCTTACCTACAGCGTGAATAGAATAGTCTTGGCACTATGCCAACCGTGGTTCTTCGTACTGTGGTCGGACAGTACAGTTGTCCTTCTGTTAGAATGGACAATTCTGGAAGCTCTCCTTTCAGCCCGAACAACAAGTACACGGTGACGACCACACCGTCTTACATTGAAACGCGGATTTTAGTTTGGTAGCCCACTTTTTGTAAGCATGATAAACGGTACACTCGAACTGTCTTCACGTCTGTCTTCACGATGCTGAAACCTAATAAAAGTTCTTTCTTGGATATACGACTGCATTCATATCTCTTGTCTGGCTCCACGACTACGTCTCCTATAAGTTACAAAATGAGTACGTATTGTACCGTAGTCAATAATGCGACAAGCTTTTCGCTTCAATTACTTTACTACGATACGTTAAACATACTACAACTGCAACATTTAAAGTGTCGAAGTCCCTTATTTGGCGTGTCGTGTGAAATCTTAGTAAAAACATCAAGATAACTTAACACTTTTAATAACTTCGAAACTTCAAAAACTTTAAAACTTAAAAAAATTTTAACGTTGAAAAAACATAACATCATTTGCTGTATTCCCGGGCTGTGTTACAGCATACGGCTTCGGTGAGCTGGACTCACAGCGTCCTGCAAAGGAACCGAGCAAGAAAAGTAAAATGGAGTGCAGTGCTTCTTCACGAAACTCCCGGCGGTTTTATAGCTACCTCCGGTATATCTCAATGATGTCTTCTTCCCTATAAGGTTTCTTCTTCTGTCGGTTGAAGTCGGCTTCTGTCAGTTGAAACGCAATGACGTCATCGTTCGCTCTCAACCGCCACAAAAGCAAGTATGTACAGCGAGTTAGAATACATAGTTAGATCATCAGGATAGCTTCGGGCCTATAAGCACTGGCCTATAAGGCGTGTCTGTCCAGGAGAGCTCCGTCTCTCTGGCACTCAAAATCAGATCTATTCTTGTGTACTATCGGGGATTTCTTTTATACTGTCGATGAATTCAAAGGGATTCAGCACTCTGTCGTTTGAAGTGCTGGTAAGTGTTCGAAGTTTATGGGATTCTAAATGTCACGATAGTGTAAAAAATCTCAAGCACCCTCGAACCACTCTGAGTTTTATGCGTTCTATAACGTCGAAACCGCACATTACAAGAACTTTATGGCCTCTTATCCTAGAGTTTATGAGACCACCCAGATTAACAGGTTCAGAGATAGATGACATGTTTAGGGGTAGGAACGGGTATCACATACTTATATAAACGCTAATTTCGTGCAGTAATGGAGAGAATGTCACAGTATCATCTCTCTGCGTTATCTCACGGCTTCACGACTGCATCTCCAATAGGTTTTCTAGGTATTGCGCATCAATCTTCTTCTTACGATTCGTAATTATGTGTGTGAATAATTATGCATCAATGCTTTTTCCTTGTTCCCTATTTCAACGTAAATACAAATCTTCTAAATTCATTCTTTATGTGATTATTACCACATATATATTCAGATATGAATATCAAATAACGTTAGAACGCGAATTATATATTATAATACAACTTTGTCTCATTATTAAATTTTACCAAAACTCGATTTCTAATGCACTGTAATTTAAACGTAAACATTAAATGGGAATATTAGATTATAATATGAGAAACATGCTAATTCCATTGTTGTAATAATTCAAAATATTTGATATATGGCTTTAAAAATATTGTTTACGTAACTATGGAATTAAATTTAACTAGATGGTAATTAATAATAACTATCTAGTTAAGTTTTAGTAACATTTCAAGCTTTCTTTCATGCTTATCGTATTTTTAATAGTTTGCATTACATCTAATTCATAGCTGAAGAATAAAAAAAGACTGATAGCATTTTTCTCTGAAGGCAACTTTCTAAAATTTCATAAAAATATATATCCAAGTATTACAAAGAATTTCTTAGAATTTTTTTTTCAGAGACACACGGAAGTGAAAATTGATTTCATGCCCAGGACGAAAAAAAAATTTGAAACCTTGGTGATACAAAAAGGAAAATACACAAATATTGCGTATGTGTATTGTTGAGATCAAAACTTCTAACATTCCTATATCAAATATGCCGAAAAAGATATCAAACGTTATGCAATAATGTTACATTTTCAATAAGTATGAAGAAGTTTTATAAAATATAGAATGTTTTGAAAAAGAGCTTATTTTGTGGAAAGAACGTTGCGATTTTTTTAAGGTTGGGGAAAAAAACTACAATTATTGGAGATACACACTGAAAAAACTATAAGTTCCCAAGGTAAATAATTAAAGGGAATTTTTAAATTGATAATATTTTAGACAAGATAAACGATGAGCAGTAAAGATATAATAATTTTAATTAAACATTAAGAATTAAAATTAAACAGAAGTGCTTATATAACTTTTTTAAAATTTTGCCGATTAAAAATTCACTGCTTTTCTATACAACCTGCGAGAAAATTTGCATATGCGTAAAATAACAAAATTTTGACCGCAAATATTTTTCTGAGATAAATATTGTCTGTGCAGAAATGAATAGGATATAAATGTGCTACTAAAATGAGTTTGAAATACAAGATAAGAGACGAAGAAATACAAGATACAAGAAATACAAGATAAAAGAAGAGCATAAGTACAGTGATTTCCGCTTATAAGAATCACGTTTGTTATTAGTGTTTTTAATTCTTATAAGCGGTTGATTCTTATAGCCGAAATTTAGGTTTTTGGACAGGCACACACAAACCTATATATACATATATTAGATAATTTACCATAAAATACTCTTTAATTTACGTTAATTATCTTTTATTAAAATTATTTTTTATAATTTTAAAAATACAACTTAATTTTTAGACCTATAAGTAGATACACATGATTATAGTAAGAGAAGAAAAAATCCAATTTTTTTACGACATACCTGCTTAACAGTTTTAACATTTCAACTACAGGAAGGGAGCAAGAAAAAGTTTTCTATGGTAGTTTGACGTCATGAAGTTTTCAGGAGGCTGTTTACACCTCTTTCAATACAAATAGTCTCAGACGAAGATTCACCTTCTAACTTACGTTTTACGGTTTGAAAACGTGCTGAATATACTAATGTCACGTTTGCCTAAGTGATAGTAGACACTTCGCCGAAGATTTGTGTGTTTCAGGGTCCAGCAAGCCGCAACCTGGATGTGGAAGGTGGGAAAAAATAATCCCTATTTTTGTTTGTCAGTGGAGAAAAGTGAAATCGGACCCGGACGGGTAAAGATGCCCCCGGGTCAAGCTAATAGGACAGTTTTTGCTAAAGCGTTTAATGGGAAACTATTATGTTATGTCTAACAAAGAAAGGGATGAATTTTATGACTATATTCCATCCCATCTTATCAATATTTCTTTAAAAAAAAGAAAAATCTTCGTGCCTTTTGAGGGTTTAAATGACTTTTTTTGAAAAAAGGAAAGGAAAGTGAAGAGTGTAAAATGATTCTTAAAACCGGTGGATTGATTCTTTAAAGCGAAAATTTTAACATGGAAATAATACATTTGTTTTTGTTTTCGCGATATTGATTCTTATAAACGGTTGATTCTTATAACCACTGATCACTATAAGCGGTGGTTACTGTAATATTAAAAAAACTAGTGGCCCCGTTGCTCGAAATCGAGCATATTTCACTTCATTTATCGGAATAACAAATATTTTGTTAACTTACGCAGCTCAATGCTTATTGTATTCTAGCATTTCAGTCTTATCATTTAATTTATCAACTCTAAGTAATTGTCGAGGGCCCTCAAACTGAACAGCCAAGCGGATCTCTTAGTAATGAAATTTTTTTTTAACTTCTATCTTAGACTCTTCTTCCATAGTTGAGGTTTCTTATAGTCAATGAACACCGGGAAAAATATTTTGTTTAATTTCAATGAAGCAACTTGACGGCAAATCGTGTTGTTGACAAAACTGTTATGGTCCCTTGTTAAATATCTCGTCGGTGGGGGCAAAAATTTTATTTCAGTTTGACTTCACTTATAGAGAATTATTACTGTTAAATAGCATAGGTCATTTCTGTTAATTTGCATAGTAGAAACCCGTCGAAATTCCTGGTTAAAATTTTAGAAAAGAAATAATTCATATCAAGTAACAAAAGTGTTCCAGTCTTATCGTCTCCGGACTTTTCCTTCTTCGATTATGTTAACTTTTTTTATTATTTTTAATCATAACTGTTCCCAATGTAATTCTACTGACAGCTGCTGCAGTGAACTGTAGCGCAATATTTCTAGATCACTTCCTGTGTAGCGAGCATGCGCATTGATTTTCATAACATCGGATTCCCGCGTTAAGTAATTTTTTGACACTTCGGAAAGGTGCTTCTTACTGCAAAGAGCTAAATTCTATATTCATTAAATATGGCGGTGAAAGGCAAAGTGGTGTAAGTCACATTTTCAACTTTTTTTATTTGAGGGCAAAAATGTAATCGCCATGTTCAATTTATAGTGGAATTTCAAATAATTATTATTTGCAATATTATAATAATTATTATGAATTATAATTTGTTTAATTTATACTGGAATTTTTTGTAGTTTTTGCCGTAAAACGCTTTGGACTTACACCACTTTACTTACTGACTTACACCACTTTGCCTTTCACCGCCTCAAATGTCATTTTAATATTAATTCTGTTGACTTTTTTTTCTGTCGTTTTCATTTAGAAACTTTTAGCCTGAACCACATGTTGACTACCCCCAAAAGGTAAACTTCAGATGATTGAAAAAAAATTTACATATTTAATCAAAGGCCTCCATTTTGATACCTGAACCTTCTTCATATGTTCAGCAGTTCTCTAAGAATAGTTTTCTAAGTAAAAAAAAAACCCTCATAGAACTTTTACTTACTATAAGACTGATCATAGATCACCATGAGCGTTTCAAATTTGACACTGGAATGAGATGCTTATGTAGATAAGGGAAATGATTAAAAAAATATTACAAATAGCGTGTTTTCAAAATTCAAAAATTCAGTGTGCGAGTAATAAATGTAAATGTAAACAAAGAAGCCCGCGCACGCATTTCCCGTAGACTTTACATGGCAACTTTGCCTATCCGTCATGTCCGAAGGATTGCGTCAATCGCATTTTTCTCTTCGACTGCCATATCTACACAGTAAAACCTTTATTCTGCCCCAATCCTATTTTTATGTCCAGCCATTCTCTCAAAATAGCTCTACATGTAAAAAAAACGAAAAAAAAGCTCAGAATAATTTATAGGTTATCCGTTAATTATGAGAAATTAGCAGCTTTCCCTTGATAGCTTGGTATAATTTTATCATTTGTAATTCAAGTGTGTATACAGAATTGAATAAATAAAATTAAACTCTAAAAAGGCATACCAAAGTAAAATATCACTTTTAAAATGTTCTTCGGGGGAAAAGAAATTTTATTTTATTCCAAAAAAATTGTTTATCAATGCAAAAAGAATAATGTACACCTACTCGAATACTGACATTAATGAAACTTATTAATTCATAGAATGATAATAATAGCAGACGATTTAAAAATTTAGTTTAAGTTATAAAAATAAGACAGATCACGTCGTCATCTAGCGGAATAAGAAATGTTTATAATGTTAATGCTTCGATTTTTAAATAATCAATAAGATGCGTAATACCAAATTAAAAATTCGTCAGAAGCGGAGATCATAATCTTTAAAATGGTACCTCATTTATCGATTTTGGTTAACTTTGAAGGGAGAAAAAGAGGTCGTTATAAAAAAAATCACCTTCTAGATATAATACATATAAATTCTTTGAAGTGTGTTATATACCAAAAAATTTTCAAATATCAAACATTGACAAAGATTAAGATCATTTTTGTGAAAAAGAATATGTGAAAACTTATAATTGGCTTTATAATGTAATACCAGGAGAACAGATCTTTCACAAACACCTGTTCACGTCATTATTTCCGGTAAGGCAATTCTGCTCATGGTCCCTTATCAAAAAAGTATCTTGCATTTTTTTAGGATTGAATAAATTCTAAAAAGCCAAAATTAGGATACATAATTTAAAAAAAAAACACTTGTAGATTGTACGAGAAGGAATTTCTTTGCGAATGTACTCACATCCAGTGCTTTATCTACAGCAGAAGTACGTGTATGATTGAAAAATCGAGTCCGAAATAAATATAAATTAGGAAGCACTTTGCAGGAACTTTCAGTAACATTCTTTAGATTCTAGAAGTACTGCCTATGAAACAAATGTCTCTGAGTTTAACCCCAAATCGCCCGGAGAGTGGCAATTTTTCAACACTCTTAGAAAACAGAGGAAAGTTTTTGAAGTATCGTAAATGAATTTACTCAAAGATCGATGAACTTATTGATGGTGGAAAAACACCGCATTCTAAATGCAGTATTTTTTTAAAACTCAGTTTCACAAATAAGGACTCGTTTGTCAGTCCTGACATTGAAATAAAGAAAAAAGAATATTTTTAACATGGTAAGGTTAGTAAGATAAAAATAAACACTATATTTAACCTTTAAAATGTTCTAGCGAATGAGGTCCTTTTCATATACCACTCTCATGGGGCTGAAATTTTACCCATGAGAGCTTTTAAGGATAAAAGGATGTATTTTAAATGAGAAATATTACTAAAACTTGGGATTTTTGATGAACATTTTTCCCGTTTTCATACATTTATTTTAATTTGTAAAACATTTCTCGTTATAAAGCTGTTATATATCTACTTGAGTATGCTGTGGTATGGAGATTTGTATAAACAATTAAGCGTCTTACATTGATGCCTTTTATTAGTGTTATACCATCTGTAATTCATTTCTACTCATTTTTGGTACTTACATAGTTTAAACAGGAAAACCAATTTAATAAAGCATAAATAGCAATAAGATGCAATTATTTTGCATACGGCCGATTCGGAGCTATAAAGGAGCTTCTTCATCAGTTCAACGAACTTAGTGGCAGCTCAAAAAGCCGAAGACCAACGTAAATAAAGCACAAATAGCAATAAGATGCAATTATTTTGCATACGGCCGTTTCGAAGCTATAAAGGAGCTTCTTCATCGGTGCAACGAACCTAGTGGCAGCTCAAAAAGCCGAATGGCAGCTCAAAAAGACGAAGATTAAGCCACGGCTTAGTCTTCGGCTTTTTGAGCTGCCACTAAGTTCGTTGCACTTATGAAGAAGCTCCTTTGTAGCTTCGAATCGGCCGTATGCAAAATAATTGCATCTTATTGCTATGGCTTAGTCTTTGGCTTTTTGAGCTGCCACTAAGTTCGTTGCACTGATGAAGAAGCTCCTTTGTAGCTTCGAAACGGCCGTATGCAAAATAATTGCATCATATTGCTATTTGTGCTTTATTTACGTTGGTATTCATGTTTATTCCTCGAGAACAAAGGTTTTTTTCTTTTCTTTTCACTTACATAGTTTATTTTGCATTCCCTGTTGGAAGTATAATTTTGATATTCTAAGCTGTATATATGCCGTTGAATAATTTCGGCATTTTTAGTTTTTTTTTCAAATCTTTAGAATAATATACTATGTTTGTAAATGTTCTCTACGTCAATATAGAATTATAGTTTAAACATAATTGCTTAATAGGTTGTTCTTATCCACTGATGACATTATTTTATAAAGAATGATTCGTTCAAGAAATCATGAGAATTATATGAGGAAATTGTTGGCCAACAGCGCAACAGTTGGTTACACAGAGATTTTTGAAGTTGACCCTAAATTCGTAGGTGCTGGCTGGAGTAACTTTGATATTTTGAAACGAGGAATCACTAAGAATAGGGTTGAGTAATTTTAGGGTATTTGCACTTCTTGTGGATTCTATGCTTTTTTACACAACTTTCTTAGAGGAGGAAGATTAACGAATGAAAGAAATTTTTATTCAGCTGTAAGTGGGCCTTCTGATTCACGTGTAGTTGATTCAAAATTCTGATCAACGTCTGCCCTGATTTCTGGCTGAATGGTTTATTTCCGTCTAAAATCGGGTATCGAGTCTAATCTTCAATTGAAAAAATGTAGATATCTAAATTATATATTTTATTTTTTGATTTTCGTGAAGATTATTAAATATTTGCATTGCAAAAACATATCAACAAATATTCTGAAAATGGACTTAATGTGATTAATATTATTTAAGTCAGAGTAAATATTCTTTATTGTTTATCCATGGTTTTTTAAATATTCAATTGTTTTTAGCTGAATTTACTCAGGTTCTGAGTAAACTGAAGGAAGGTTAACGGATGAAAGAAATTTTTATTCAGCTGTAAGTGGGCCATCTGTTTCACGTGCAGTTGATTCAAAATTCTGATCAACATATGTCCTGATTTCTGGCTGAATGGTTTATTTCCGTCTGAAATCAGGTATCGAGTCTAATCTTCAATTGACAAAATGCATACATCTAAATTATATATTTTATTTTTTGATTTTCGTGAAGATTTTTAAACATTTGCATTGCAAAAAACATATCAACAAATATTCTGAAAATGGACTTAATGTGCTTAATATTATTTAAGTCAGAGTAAATATTCTTTATTATTTATCCATGATTTTTTGAATATTCAAATATTTTTAGCTGAATTTACTCAGGAATTGATCTTTTTTTCTGGATGAAGGAATGCATCCATGATACCGCATGAAATATATGCATATGGAATTTAACGGGACAGTGGACCTTCAAACCTAACTTTTTTTTGTTTTGAATGGATTTGCTTTAAATTTGAATATGTGATTAATACCATAGATATGTAAAAGTGGTTAAAATTTAAAGATGAAATATTAATAATTTATGAATTATGAATTATTAATTATATCAAAAATTGGCCTAATTCAAAATGTTCCATGCGCATTTCTTCTGCATATGATATGGTAATTTTTATTTACAGGATACCTTATAGAACTAACAATGAAACTTATTGCTTATTTTAAGCATTCATTAAAAATATAAAGAGAAAAAACTAATAAAAGTGAAAACACCCTTTTTATTACTCAAAATACCTATAAATCATCTTTTCAAGTACAAAATTTAGAAATTCTGAGCTACGAAGCATAATTTTTTTCAATAAGATTTATTTGATATACAGTTAAGTATATAAAACTTAAATTTCAAAGCAATATGATGATTAGAAATGCGCCTGGAGGAGTTTGAATATTCGTATGACATGAAAATTTTTATTTTGAGAAAAACACATTTAGTTATTGCTATTAGTAACCACATAATATCTAAATTAAATACAAATGCCTATAACTAGGAAAGTAACCACAGAAATTAAAAATTCTTTATGCAACACATTCCTACTCGTCCGTAGTTTAACAATTCACCAAAATAAAAAAAAAATCGAATTTTTGGACAAATTTCTCAATTTTGAAAGTCCACTGTCCCCTTAAAGACACAAATCTTTTGTACAGAACGTAGCCATAGGCTCTTTGTCAATATGAGATTCTCAACATGGACTGCGGATTCTGGTTTGTTTAGCTGTCTTCGGGTGAAACATGATTCAAGCGAAGATAAAAACAAACTAATCAGTACTGCTGAGAAGAACGTTGAAGGTAAAAGATTTCCGAATGAGAAATTTTTCTAAATTGTACTCGCGGCAGACTGTTTACAGTTTAATCAGCTGCAACCAAATGAGACATGCATTTTACACGACCAGTGATGCGAAATTTGTTTAGCCTAAAGATGACAAATTTTCTTAAAATACCACTTATAGGCTATGTAACTGAAGTCAAATTGGCATTTCTCCTTAAATCTTAGATAAAAAAATGCTGGTTAGGCTTATAATATATATCGAACATTTTCTCAGCTAGGAGCTTAAAAAGAATAAAACAATTTTTAAGGGGACAATTTTTAATTTTCAATTTTTAACTCTAAATACAGAAGGAGAATAATAGGTATTCTTTTTGACAACATTGAAGACCCATAGAATTCGAAATAAGGATATTTTGCAGAATAATAGTTTTTCAAAAAAAGTTTCAAAATTGCTAGCATTTTACAAAATATGCTCCTTGCGCATTCGATATCATTCAGAAACCTTCAATTTTTAATATATGTTTACCGTATATATATTAACATAATTGTGCATTGAACTTTCTTATTACGCAAATGAAAAATTCTTTTTTAAATCTGGCTGCTATTTTTTTATATTTTTGCATATTTTTGCCTTATTTCATGGTCTACAAATTTGAAAATATTTGTGGTTTCAAAGAATGATACACAGTTTTACGACAAATACATTCACTAACAATCCCGAGAAATTTGGATGAAATCAGAAGAAAATTAAGGCGCATAGAGCAGATTGAAAAATGCTAATAATTTTGAAGAATTTTTTGAAAAACAGGGCTTATTCTTCCCCAAAATACTTATCTGTGAATTCTAAGTGGTTACAATGTAGTAAAAAAACAATATTATTTATTATCATTTTGTATATAGACTAAAATATTGAAAATTTAAAATATCGTGGTCTAAAGTCCCTCGTCCCCTTAAAGAACATTACATTTTTCTTTGTATCTTAATAATATTTTTTGTACTTTATTAAGGTTTATTATTAAGCTTTAAACTATCCAATTAATTTAACGTCCAAATTTCTCGGGATTGTTAGTGAATGTATTTGTCATAAAACTGTGTATCATTCTTTGAAACCACAAATATTTTCAAATTTGTAGACCATGAAATAAGGCAAAAATATGCAAAAACATAAAAAAATAACAGCCAGATTTAAAAAAGAATTTTTCATAAGCTGAAAATATTCAAATATGAATAGATCGGAGAAAGAATGACTAGTCAATGATAATTAATGAGTAGTCATTTCCATAGCCCGAGCTATTAGGGTTGTTTACACTGATTAGTAGCAATCAATTGCAAATATCGGGAGTCCATAATACCCATGTTTACTACGAGAGTGATTCAAATTCAGATCCTTTCAAAAAATATTAACTGACACAATACTTCCTCATTGTCTCCAGTTAATATTTTTATCAATAGATAATAGCATTCAGTTAAATATCTACCACTTTATATATTTCCTTTTGAACTTTTCCTTTTCTTTCTCCGATCTATTCATATTTGAATATTTTCAGCTTATTTATTCGATATTCTTCTTCAGCTTACATCGTATGAAAAATATTTCTGATAGAGTGAGTACACATAACAGACCTCACAGGAAGAGGGAATCCATAAAAAAAAAATATCTAGGCAATAAAAAAGATACTCTTTTTCTCAAAACCCCTATTTATTTTCGGGAATTGTACTTTGCATTTCACTGCATGAAATACAGTTTTATAAAGGAACATATGAAATACAAAAAAAAAGTAGGGAATACTTGCGCGGAAAGTAATCTTCACATTTTCAATTGAGGCGTATAGTTTATCGGTAGTTTTATAGAAACATACATATGACCCGCAATCATTTCTTTCTCAAATCTATGTGAATAAATGAATGTCATATATCAACGCGAAACGTGCTTTCTCCATGCACATAGTATTTTACTTCACATATTTTAGCTAAAATGTCCCTCCGTAGACAAAATATCTTCCTTTATGGGCCATTGGACAAAGGTTTCTTAAATGTCATTGCTACGTAAACTTCAAATACTATGTTTTCCATACATGTGGATACTCAGTCCAACACCTGTATTGTTGTTATAGAGGAGAGTGATTAGAAGCCTGTAAAGAGACTAGATTGTGCGTCTACAATTGGGACTAGAGTCTAAAACCCTGGCAACTATGACCAGCGTTGTTCGCTGAGTAGTCATTTCGATATCTCGAGCTATTAGGGTTGTTTACACTGATTAGTAGCAATCAATTGCAAATATCGGGAGTCCATAATACCCATGTTTACTACGAGAGTGAATCAAATTTAGATCCTTTCATCTTCACACAAACTCTCCCATTTTGAAAGACCCCTAAGTTAAGGAAAATTCCTTTTTCTGTCCTCTTTCCCCAGAATAGTTATTTTTTTGATTGCTTGCTTTCGAGCTACACTTTTGTGCTAAAATACACTACGGCTAAAAGGCACGTTACCCAATCTATATATATAAAACATTTCCGTAACAGACTCACTGACTGACATACAATGCACAGACCAAACCGCTGGACCTAAAGGGCTGAAATTTTGCATGGCGATTCTTCTTATAGTGTATGGGTGCACTAAGAGATATTTTTGAAAAATTCTAATTACATTTTTTTTAAATTGAAATTTTTAGATGTTTTAGTAGCTTTTTTTAAGTTTACAATTAAAATAATAATTTGAGGGTTATAAAATTTATATCACGAGAAAGATCCTAAATATTCCTTTAAAATGAAATCTTTTCGAATCTTTACCTCTATTTTCTGATTTTTGGGGAAATTTTAAAGATTAATATTTAGAATTTCATTTATTAAATGCCGATCACGTGATTTCTTTTTCTGGTACTTTAAATAAATTTATCGTCACGTGCATAACAACTAAATAGACAAAAACAATGTTTTCTTCCTAATGCGGCAGACGATTGGACATTATTTTGTCTATAAAAATATCCCTTACGATTTTTTTATAAATATATATATTTTTTCTACATCAATTGTATATATTGATCGTCGTATTTATTATAAATAAATAAATAAATAAATAAATATATATATATATATATATATACATATATATATATACACATATATATATATATATATATATATATATATATATATATATATATATTGTAATGACTTCAATAGTGGCCTGCATGAAGTAGAAGATAGTGACGTAACAGCTGCAACACTTATTAGTGTTGTTTTCCCCACGCGCTGATTCAACTCAACTCAAAAAATAATATAAGAGGATTTTTAATAGATTGTATAAAATTCTTTTGAACTCGTTGTGTATCAACAAGATTTCTGGTGAATGGATGTTAAATATAATTTATTTTCATAAGAAGAGAATTATTCCTTTCGCCACAAAACACAAACACGCTACAGACTTGTATTGTATTATTGGTGGCAAGCGTCGGGATGGAATTATCAAGTGCCGATTGCAAGCTAAGTAGAATTTGATTTGAATTCTAATAAATAGTTTGGCGATTAAAGAAGAATATCGAATTTGAGAAACTTTGATTTCGTTTATGATTTATATAAACTATCTGTCTTGAAATTATTGACTCTACATTTGTATTAGTGTTAGGGTAATAATTCTTTAATGGAATTTGATAGTTTGGCGTTTGAAAAGTCTCATGAAAAAAGTTTCCGAGAAGAATTCTAGATAAAGTTGATGTATGACGTTTTGAATGTATTTTCACTAACGTAAAGTCTGAATTTGAAATTATTTATTTCAGCAATTGTATTTTTGTTTTGGAATAGTAGTTCAGTGAAGACTTTATATCAACTGTTTGGCCAGCGATTTGGCGATATTTTTTCAAGAACGACTGAAAGTTCATTATTAGGAACTGTATATATGTTCTTGTTTAAATAAATATGAAATAGAATTTGACATAAATTCAGAAGAAGTTTGGGAAAGAAAATACCCGTAATATTATTGAAAATAAACTTAGAATTTGTTTTTTGAAAGAAGTGCACGTGATTATAAAAGAAATATTAAAGTCATATTTTGTTTTGAACGTGCGTTTCAGTGATATAAAAAGCCGAATTGAAACAAGAAAGTTTGAGATTTATTTCAGCAAACGATTTTTATTAAAAATAATTTAAATTGTGCAGTATTTGCAAAACATTATTGTGTATTTTTAGATTGTGAAAAGTTTGTGGAGTTAGAACAGACTTCATTTTGAAAGGTAGATTTTTGGTTGAAAACTTTACCTATTATAATTGTGGTAATTTGGTGCAAGTTCAAGTTAAAAAAATTTATTTTGAAATTTTTAAGAAGGTTGTGATTTGCGTGTGGTTGCTAACATGTCTTTCTTAGCCAAAGGTAGGAAAGCGGACTTATTACTTGTTTGCGAAGAATTGGGAGAAGAGATATCATCTTCGAATTAGATTCCCGTAATAAAAGCAAAAATTTTAAACAGTAGCAATTATGTTGAAGCTGATGTTAAGATTATTCTAGAAAGAGTAATTGAAGACAGGAAAACCGAAGAAGTTCGCCAAGATCAAGCTCGCCAAGATGAGTTAGCTCGCCAAGATCAAGCTCGCCAAGATGAGTTAGCTCGCCTAGAACAAGCTCGCCAAGATCAAGCTCGCCAAGATGAGTTAGCTCGCCAAGAACAAGCTCGCCAAGATCAGTTAGCTCGGGAGAAAATGCAGTATGATCTAGAAATGAAACGTTTGGAACTTCAGACTCAAAGTGTGTCAAATCCTCCAACCCGTCAAACAACCGGTATGGAAGAGCATAAAATACAATTAATGAATATAACTCCAAAATTTGATGAAGAACGTGATGAAATGACTCTCTATTTAATAAACTTTGAACGAAAAGCAGAAATGGCTAAGGTTCCAAGAAGAGATTGGGCCGCCTATTTATTGGGAGTGCTGCCAGTGGAGGTTTCCAATATGTTGGCGAGAGAACCACCGGAAACCGCCAACAATTACGATTCTGTAAAAAGTCTTATCTTGAAGAGATACAAATTAAATCCTGAAAAATTAAAGCAGTTGTTTTACAGACATCAGAAGAACGCAGAAAAATCTTGGAGAAATTATGCTTATGAATTGAACAGCTATTTTACAGAATGGGTCAATGATTTAGAAGTATCTACGTTTGAAGAGTTGAAAGATTTAATCGTAACCGAACAACTCAAATTTAGAGTTCCTGCTGATATAAAAGATCACTTTCTCGATGATTGGATAAATTGGAAAAAGCCTTACGAATTGGCGGAAAAATTAGACGAATATGATGATATTAGACAAAGTTTCCGGAAAAAGGAATTCCCTCGGAAGAACACAAGTAAAGTACCAGGAGGTAACAACAGTGGATATAAACCTAAAAACCAGACAAACAATTATAATGATAAGCCTTTTCCACGGCGAGAATTTCCCAAGGAGAGAAATGAGGAAGCTGAATTCGAAAGAAGGAAACAGCCTCGTTGCTATGAGTGCGGATCTCTTTCGCATTTAAGACCACAATGCGATAAGCTTAAAAAGAAAGTTGAAACTGTTGCTTCCAACATGACTGCAAGGTATGGATACCATGATGCACTTGCCCCCTACATAAGTATGGGAAAAGTAAATGGGATCGAGATGCCGATACTACGAGACACGGGTGCGAGTTTAGACTTGATTTGTAAGAAGTATGTCAGTCCGTCGATGTATACAAGTGAAACAGTGTGGATTAAATCTCCGCTGGAAGAAAACCCCACTTGTTACCCTTTAGCTAAAGTAGAACTTGAATGTGAATTTGGGCACATAGTGACCAAAGCTGCTGTTTTAAGAGACTCTTTGGATCAAGGGAGGTATCTTTTCGGGAACAAGACCGCTGCATTGTTTGAAGAAGCAAAGCAAGTCGAAGATGTCAAGATTCATATGGTGAATGCTGTTCAGACCCGTGCTCAAAAGAAAATATCTGAAGATGTCCAGAGTCTAGGAGTGGATGAAAATATTTCGGAATGTAGCCCAGATAATGAAGTCCCTGTGGAAGAAAATGTCTTACCTATAGCAGATTTTAAGATTCCGGAATTAGACCTTATAAAACTATCCCCAGAAGATTTTTTAGAAGAACAACGAAAAAGCGCTCAATTGAAACCTCTGTTTCAGGAGGCTGAAAGCAACTTAAGTTCTGGGAACTCCAGGTATGTGGTGCGAGGTCAAGAACTATTCTTCCGTAAAGAAGACAAAGATGGGACAGAACGATTATTGCTTGTAGTTCCAGAGAGATATCGAACACAAATGATGAAAATTTGCCATGAAGAAACTGCGGCTCATTTGGGTGCAACCAAGACTAAAGATGTTTTGTTCAAAACATTCTATTGGCCGAACTGTTATAAAGAGGTGGAAAATTTTGTGAAGACCTGTGACGTATGTCAGAGAGCAGGAAAGCCACAGGATAAAAAGAAAGCCCCTCTAAAGATAGTTCCGGTTATTTCAGAAGTATTTTCTAAGCTAAACATTGATGCTTGTGGTCCTTTACCGATGACGCCTTCTGGAAACAAATACCTCATCACTGTGATCTGCATGTCTTCCAAGTATCCAGATGCCATTCCTGTTGAAAATCTGCGATCAACTACTGTAGTGGACGCCCTGCTTCAAGTTTTTAGCCGCATGGGGTTTCCAAAAGAACTGCAAACCGACCAGGGCACGTCATTCATGAGTGCTTTAACCACAGAATTTCTGGAAAGGTTTGGAATCAAAGTCGTGCGAAGCTCCGTACATCACCCACAAAGTAATCCAGTTGAGAGAATGCACAGAACGCTAAAGAGGATTCTTCGTGTCCTATGTCTTGAATCTGGTCCGGACTGGGAGAAAATTTTACCTCAAGCCCTTTTTGCATTAAGAACTGTGACTCACGACAGTACAGGTTATTCCCCAGCAGAACTTGTCCATGGAAAAAATTTAAAGACTCCTGTTATGTTACTGTATGACAAATTAACAAAACAAGATCGTGAAGAAGATAGTGTTGTAGACTATGTTTTCGAACTGATGAATCGCATGAAGAGATGTCAAGAAATAGCAGTGCAAAACATGGAAGTTGCCAAAGAAAAACAGAAACTATGGTACGATAAGAAGACCGTTAAAAGACAGTTTGCTATAGGAGATTTAGTGTTGGTTGTGGCACCATCAAGACCTAATAAGTTATCAGTACAGTGGGTAGGACCTGGTGCAGTAGTACAGCAACTGTCAGAAACCAACTATGTGATCAAGTTTCCTGAAAAAGAAAAAACTCATGTGTACCACATCAATATGCTTAAACCATACTTCCAAAGGGCAGAAAATGTAAATCTGTTGTGCTTGGAAGAAACTGAAGAAGATGAAGATATTCCTATTCCTTGCCATGAAGAAAATCCAAACATTTCTGAACTGCCTGAAATTTTTAGAGAACTCAGATTGAATGCGCGATTATCTGAAACTCAACGAACTCAAATGGAAAATTTGTTGACTGCCTACTCCAATATCCTTTCGAATCAGCCGGGATGTACTGACTTGGTTGAACACGATATTGAATTAGAGACAGAAAAACCAATATTTGCAAAACCTTATAGGATGTCCCCACGACAAACAGAAATTCTAAAGAGGGAGGTGAAAAAAATGTTGGATCTAAAGATAATTGAATCAGGAGACTCTGACTTTACCTCTCCACTAATACTGGTGGAAGTACCAGGAAAAGAAGGAAGACCATGCATAGACTATCGTCGCTTAAACAAAGTAACGAGAACACAGTATTTTCCTATGCCAAATATAGAGGAACTTATAGAGAAAGTGTCATCAGCGAAATATATTACTGTTCTAGATTTAACCCGAGGTTACTGGCAAATACCTTTGAGTGAACGGGCCCAGCGTTATGCTGCCTTTGTGACAAGCTTCGGCACCTATAGGCCATTAAGGTTGCCGTTTGGACTCAAGAATGCTCCATATTATTTTAGTAGAATGATGGCTGGGTTGTTGCAAGACTGTGAAGAATTTGCTGTACCCTACTTGGACGATGTTGCAATTTTTTCTAATACCTGGGAAGAGCATGTGAAACACGTAGAACAAATCTTCATGAAGATGAAAACAGCTCATCTCCACATAAAGCCTTCCAAATGTCAGTTCGCTCAGGAACATGTCAAGTACTTAGGCCACATAGTTGGACAAGGGGAACGGAAACCTGGAGAACTTAAAATACAAGCCATCAAAGATTTTCCCAGACCACTGAACAAGACCCAAATTAGATCATTTTTAGGTCTTGCTGGTTATTATCGCAGATATATTCCTGATTTTTCTGTAGTAGCAGCTCCATTAACAGATCTATTAAAAGGGAAGAAAGTCAAAACGTCAGTGGATTGGAACAGTTCTTGTGAAGATGCTTTCAAAGAATTAAAGAAAAGACTTTCAGAAAAACCAGTATTATTTAGCCCCGATTTCACCATTCCATTTGTCATTCAATGTGATGCTTCAAACCTTGGACTTGGTGCGGTGTTGTCTCAAATAAACCAAAGAGGTGAAGAACACCCTATCATGTACTTGAGTAAAAAGTTTTCCCCTGCAGAACAGAAATATAGTACTACAGAAAAAGAATGCGCAGCTATCGTTTATGCAATACAAAAGTTGAGATGTTACTTAGATGGACAACAGAGCTTCATTATACAAACTGATCATAATCCACTGGTCTGGCTAGAAAAGAACACCGGCACAAATCCAAGACTTTTAAGATGGGCCCTTATTTTGCAACCTTTCAACTATAAGGTGGTGCACCGGAAAGGAAAATTTCACCAAAACGCCGATAGTTTAAGCCGCACTGCTTAGCCTTACACCAAAACTTTTCACTGGTGACGTAGTGAAAAGTTTTTCCGAAAGGGGAGGAATTTAAGACTGTAATGACTTCAATAGTGGCCTGCATGAAGTAGAAGATAGTGACGTAACAGCTGCAACACTTATTAGTGTTGTTTTCCCCACGCGCTGATTCAACTCAACTCAAAAAATAATATAAGAGGATTTTTAATAGATTGTATAAAATTCTTTTGAACTCGTTGTGTATCAACAAGATTTCTGGTGAATGGATGTTAAATATAATTTCTTTTCATAAGAAGAGAATTATTCCTTTCGCCACAAAACACAAACACGCTACAATATATATATATATATATATATATATATATATATATATATATATATATATATATATATATATATTTGGCATTAATTGCATACATTGACCGTTGTATTTAATTTGAATGTACTCCGTAACGAAGTGCGGGTTTTCAGCTAGTATTTTAATAATAGGAAAAACATGATTCGATCGAACGATACAAGCAAGAGTATTGAAACACAAGCAAGAGTATTGAATACAAGCAAGAGTATTGAATTAGACTTTCCACTCCAGGCTAGAGTAACAGAACGACTGCACATAAATCAAAGCAACAACATTTAACCTTCTATCCTGAGTAAAGCTTGGAAGTTACCGTATTGTCCTCTCATAGGAAGCAGTGCTGACTCACCCAAATGGTTCTCCCTTAATAAAGTAGATAGCCAGACGTCAGTGTGTTGATGGGCCAATGCAGTAGGGACAAAAATATAATATGAAAAAAAATATCATTCTTCTTCCCCTTGTATATATATTAAGGGGTTTTATATTCGATTTAAAATGAATTCTCAGTATGAAGAGAGAAAATTATGAGCTATACAAAATAAGGAATGGAAAGATGCAATATTACATATCCCCTCAGCACCAAGAAGAACAAGTATTGTTGTTATTAGACTTGCCACGAAAAACGACTGTTTGCCAAAATGCCATTTAACCTTTTCAGGGGCAACAAACTGCACTGTTTGCAAAGGTGCACATCGAGGTTTTTCTCGATATTTTTAACCTAACAAATCTTGAAAATTTTTCCAATTAGAGGTTTTAAAGTTATTTTACTTCTTTAAACTGATAACAGATGGCAGCACTGACGGTTTTTCTGTTCATTTAACTGCAATACATTGAATGCAAGTGAAAGAAGGACGCGATTTAAGCGTTTGCACTGTGCAAACGGCGCCCCTCAAAGGGTTAAGGTTAGGTATTCTGAAAAGCCCAAACTGTCCTCTTTGTGGTATGAAAGTGCCTAAAGATGCACAGCATTTACCACTGTGCTCCGCATTATCAAGTAACTGTCTTTATGGCAAATATTGCGAGGCCAAGGAACTGATGGGGACGAATGGATATCAGCCCAGTTAGACTGTTATTTCAACTCCAAGATTTCCGTATGCCATTTTGCTTTGTGATTTGTTTCTTCTGTTTGCATGTTGTATTTTAGTGGCATATAATAGTGTATAGATGTATGTATAAGTGCTATTGCTTTAACAAAAAAAAAATATTCAATTTAAAATCGATTCCGAATGACTGCGAATACCTAAGCTTATATATATATTTGAGTATGCTGTCTGTGAGTACTTATACCAGGAAGATAACATGCATCTATTTTGCACTTGGATATTTTAAACATATCTAGAGGTAATATATTAAAGCTGCAGAAATGTCCCTTCGTTTTGAAGTATTTTAAGTTTTCTCCACGAGTTCAAAATATTTTAAATGCAACTTAACTGAAAAACATGAATGTGAAAAAAAATACATTTTACATGTCTCTAATTAATGTTTGAATAATTTTTTTTTTTTAAATGAAATATAAGGATACATTAAAAAATATTTGTAAATGTGCATAAATTATACCTTTTAAGGGGGTCTGGGACACATTTAAAAAAAATTTATTTATTGAGTTACAATTTTGAATTTTTTTGTGATGGTTAACCATATAATTTGCAAACAAAATCACATCATAAAACTTCCCAAAATGTTTTTAAAACATTTTAAAATTTTAAAATTAAAAAAAAAAGTGGGGTAATTTAAATTTGTTATAACTCTGAATATTATTTGTCTAATTTCAATTTTTTTTTTCATTTAATTAAACAGAAACATATAAGTTTTAATGTTGATTCAGTATTTTTTTAAATATTAATTTAAAAAAATTAAAAATATTTAGATTAAAAATTACAAAAAAAAATTATGTAACTTATTTTTAAAAAATCATATTTTAAAAAGTAAATATTTTTTTCAAATTTTCTGAATCAAAATTAAAGTAAAATAGTTGAAAAGACATGTTCCAAGTTTCAGCCATTTATCTTTAACTGTTCTTGACTTATAACAATTTAAAGACGAGAAATGAGGTAAAAAACCCATCATAAGGAAAAACGCACTTACAGGTTTAAACAACCCTTGGCTATAAGAATATTGCAAAAAAAGATAATTTCTGATGTTCAAGATTCTGATGTTCAATTTAAGATAAAATCATGATTTAAACGTGATTTTAAGACTAAAAGATCACAGAAATTTTTAATGCAATTTTTTTTTCGAAAATTTGAACAATATTGTGTCCTGGACCCCCCTTAACTTATTAAAGGCCAATATGAAAATATTGTTGCGTTTCGTAAGAACATTTATAAGTCTATTCAATCTACTATATAAATACAAAGCAAGGTGTGATAACTTTTTTTCATTCAAAAAAGGTATCACTAAATATGAAATGGAGCATTGATGCGAAACGGAAAAGAAAACTAAATACTGAAAAAGGCGGTAAACGTATTTTGTTAGTGAGGAAAGGAAGATACTGGCAGTGTTATTTCTGGAAAAATCTATGTATTTAAGTTTCTAAGCCGACTTTTTGGGCAGTCCGTGAGAGAAAACTACTGCATCAACTTACTTCATTTTGGTCTTAAACGAAAGATTGTAATCTGTATATTTGTCAAATGTGATTTTTGTAACCTCAATTTCTATTAATTAGCGCGAATTTACAATTAAAAATTGATATCTGCGCATGCTCAATGACATATTTTAATGATAAACACGTTTATTCCGAGGGGTCTCTCTACATCTCTCTCAGCCATTTTTATTTTTATGATAATTACGTTTGTGAAATATAATATTAAATCTGAAGGAAAATGTTTATTTCGCGCTGTTTAATTAGCGATAATTTACAATTGAAAAAAAAATTGCTTTCTGCGCATGCTCAGTGACATTTTAAAATCTGGCTTTAGATACTCACTAAGCACGAGGCCGCTTAGACACACTAATTTGTTTCTGCGCATTATTGTGATTTTCAACACTTGGCAATGATGTGTTTAGTATAATTTGTGTATTAGTGCATTTATTTACTATCTAGCCGTCATGTTTTGACGGGTACGAACTAGTCTAGATTTATTTTAAATGGAGAAAACACTGACAAGCGAGAAAGAGTGTGGCAAAATTGTCAATATAATGGAGCCCGAGAGAAATACAACTTCCACTAGAGGTCAAAGGACGCCATAATTTCTGTCAAGTGGGAGAACAACGTGAGAGTGGAACAGCAAGATGCTTGATGCCTTGCAAAGATGGTTTTTCAAAGACTAGAAAAGGAACGAATGAAAGAGGTGTTAGATTTGGAAATTAATAATACTGTAGAGTATAGCTACTTCTACCCAGACTTGGATGTATATAATTTGAAGTGGCACTCTAAATGAATTTGATGCAAACACAGTTTATACATGAAACAATGTTTATTGAATTCGTTGCACATATAGAATTTGCTTTTACAGAAATAAGCATACGTACTACTTGTACGGAATATATATATTAACCTTCAATAGAAATACACATTTCTATACTCACAAACCAGCAGAGAGTCAAACCAGCAGTACTGCCAAGTAAACTTTGGGCCCCCTAAGCACTAGCGCAGGATAACACCTGGAGCTAATTACCCCGTAGCTCCCTCTCGCTTATCTATCAACCTTAACAACCTTTTTACTTAATCAAGCTGCTTGGTATTTATACCAAGCGCGTATGCCGAAATTATCATATCGCAAGCAGCTTCTTTAATTCATTCACTCAAAAGTTCGATTCTTGTGAATCGAATCTTATATATACCTTACAATAAAATACCTAACAATTTAACCGATAATTTTTTTAAAAATTTTAATAGAAAAGACCTAGTGATTTATCGAATAATATGCTCTGAAACAAGTCAAAAAATTCCTCGTATAGGATACGAAAGCTGTACATACCAAGCATTCTCTATATTTTTTATGTGAAAGATGTTTTATATATGCAGCAGATTTTAACATTTAATGAATAAAACGGAATAACGAAACATCAAATATTTATATAAAAATTCCTGTCGCTGAACAAATTAAAATAAAAAAAACTTAAATAATTTAAAATAACAAAACAAAAGATCGATATTAATGACTAAATAGAATACTTCTTCCGTTTACTTATTATTTACAGAAATGAATAAATAAATATAAATTATAAGTTTATAAAGGATTAAATGGAAGATACTATTTCCATTGAGATTATATATTTTATTTTAAAAATTAAATAAAACCAGACCTTTTCAAAATACGTAATTTAGAAAACATGTTCTCAAAATAATTCGATAATTAAATTCGTTCTGCTCTGATTATTTATTTACTTCGGAGGACTATCTTTCATAAATGAATTGTCATATCCTTGGAGGATTTCTCCCGGATATCTTACCAATTAGAGGGTTTATTTCAAATCCCACAAACATGAGAATCCCAAAAGCACAGAACAAAAATACGGAATCGGTAAAAGATCCGACGTGGTTACTAGATGACTTTGTCTAGGAATAATATCAAGAACGATTATTTAAATCACGTTAAAATAGTGTTTCTTTTTTAATTGATAATGACAGATTTATCAACGAGGAGTCTTCAGTAGCATATAAAATGTGTGTCTCCAGGGATGAAAATAAAATGCAAAATATAATTATATTTTTATTTTCAGCTATTGTGTATTGGAGGATAGGGATAAAAATTTATTTTTACGTTTCCTTTAAAAATTATTAAATTATTGAAAAGATCTTTGGAATAACTTTCAAAATGCTAAGTGTAGTATCATCGATATGTACATATATATATATATATATATATATATATATATATATGTGTGTGTGTGTGTGTGTGTAAGTAATATATCCATTACATCTCGTTCTTAAAATGCAACCTGAAAAGGAAAACTAGCTCATATTTACATGGCTGGAGCTAGACTCAGCCTGAAAGGAATTAAAATTTTGAAGCAGTCGGGTCGAATCGTTTTATTAGAGAGATAAAAAGTACACCCATCGCAGACGACAGCTCGGAGCGAAGTGTAATATCACCTTCCAACCTTACGCGCTAGAAACGAGGTACATGTGCCTGTTATTTTGTACAGTCAGCAGAAAATCGGGGATGGTGATGTGAACCCACGCCTTTATGGGAAGTTCTGTTGCTATGGGTTTTAAAGTGATAAAGTAATGTTACTGGGGATTGGATTTTGGAAAGGGAATATAAATGCTATAATGGAGGGCGTAATATTTCATTTATTACATATATATATATATATATATATAACATACACTCATGTCTATAAATTAAGAATAACTCCAGCCCCGGCAAATAAATATTCAGAAACAAAACAAAAGTGACTTATTCATAAAGCCCATTTATTAAACAAAAGATAAAGAACGAAAATGATCGTGTATGTATGATACCATTCATAAAAATACGATTTTTGCTCCCTGGAGCAATTGTAAGAAAAAAAAATATATATATATATATATATATATATATATATATATATGACATTAAAAATACAATTTAAGTAAAAAAATGACTAAATAAAGTGAATTTGTTTGCAAGAGGTCCAACATCAAAATTCAATGCATTAGGCTTATAATACTTTTGAATTTCAAAATTTCGTGTTATATTTAAAAATAAAATCTAAATTTTATCTCAAAGAGTAGAATCTTCTATAAAAATCTTTCATGCGAAAGTAAAATTTAAAAATGAATTATATCAAGAACCCTTCACCGATCAATCTCTGATAACACTACTGTTACACATTCATCCCATTTTCAGAGTTTACAGAAGTAATCAATAACAGCTTATCAAAAACTTTCCTCCCAAAAAGAAAGAATGCATTAAAAGTGACTGTAACGCCATAATCGGATTAAAAAGAATTAGTTTTACAAAATATTTACTAACTCCTTTCTAGTTAAGAGATTGAAAGAGTTTTGTCTTAGTGGGTGAAATCCGAATTTCTGCCAATGTGTTTCAAGACTCTTTTTTTATTATATCTGGATCGAACCCTCTATAAAGAAGTTTTTGTTCTTCATGGGGACTTAAAAGTAAAGAAATGCATTTGTTCATATTCAGCTATTCCTTCAAATGGGTTTAACAGATTTAATTCGAAAAGAAAGTCGTTAAAAAATATATTGTCGTTAAAAAATATATTGTGCCTCTGGTTGTAATACAGAATTACGATAAATTTTAGAAGTTATTAATATGATAATATATTTGAATGACTAAAACAAAGTTATATAACATTTATAAAATTAATTTGCTTTATAATTATTATACATGATTTAAACTTATTTCATATTTACTTTATTATGCATTAGACTTCAGAGTTCATAGACTTCAGATTATTCGTTATCACGTGCTTGACCAATTAGAAAAATTCGGTTCAATAAAAATTCTCTTAAGTTTTTTAGGGTGAAAATCCATGTAAAGTATAACACTGTTTCTAAAAGATAAATTGAAGATTAAAATATTTGACTGAATTAAAATATTTCAATCAACATTCTTTAAATTACATTTATGTATTTTATATTGCCTCAAAATGTTTTTTATAATGATCATCCATCATTTCCTGTATCTTACGACGTATATGCATTAATTAACATAGATAGTCTGTATATATTCACATGCACACACCATTACACTGAAAATCTTTGCAATCTGACGTAAGAGAATGTTATATATTCTCAGTTCGATAGGAATGTGTTTAAATTGAAAAAAGAAAAGTTTGATGTAAAAAAGAGATTTTTCAGAAGAAACTTTTAATTTGTATTCATAAATAATGTATACAGAAGACGTGAAGAATGCATATTTTTGCATATTTAATATATTATCAAGGTTCTATCTTTAATATTTTCAAAACGATAAAACGCTTGTTTATTAAATTAAAAAATAAACTGCTGTATTAGCTGCTGAATTTTTCATTTTTTCCTTCAATATTTTTCACACGTTTTCATCGAAAACCACCAATGTTCTCTAGGCGTTTCTTCCTCTAGTAGCATTGGTAAAAACTAACAGCTATGTTACTGTTTTCTATACTTTTAAACAATCATTACCGTTTTTCCTAGGTGATGATAGACCCCAGCGAAGGATGTTTTCCCACTAATATCACATGACTGACGGAAACATCTCTCTTCTGATGTTGCAATCTGAGTTACTTTTCAAAGTTTAATTATTTTTTTTTTCACAAAAAATGGTATTTTAAATTAACACTAAATCAATTTCAGCGTCATATTAACCTTGAAACAAAACTGAAAGAATTTGGTAAGATTTCTTTTGGGAAATGTTATGCTTACAGCATTGAAAATATTATTATCTATTAATACAAAGTATCAATTTTATTTTCAATAAACTATCAATAAACATTTTTTTTCCTATTTCACCTCAAAAAGTCGATATATTCATAGAATATTCAATCATTCATAACATATGTTTATCTGTCTATCCATTTCTCTCTCTCCCCCCATTCACACACACACATACACACACACACACACACACCCACATATATATATATATATATATATATATATATATATATATATATATATATATATATATATATATATATATATATATACATTTATATTCACCGTTTTGAAGATGGGAAAATATATCTTATGTTTACTCATCAATAAATAATGATTATTTTTTATATAGTTTCAGTGAAATATTTGGTGACAGTCATTATGATGATATTAATATTTATGATTACGAACTATTATTCAGGAGAGCAGAGTATTGCTTTTGTGCATCTAAGTAATAGAATTCTGAAATGCGTCATGCTTTCATTGATTGATTATTTGTGAATTCCAGAAAAACAAGTAAGTTATAAATGAAATCACCGCCTTATCAATTAATTCTATGTCATTTATAATTATCAAAAGATTTAACCTCAAATTTATTCTTCTATTTGTCTTTTTTACTTGTATTTTTTTCGTTAGTCACATTTGTCTAAAAAAGATTAAAATATATAAGAATATATTTTAGCGATTCTAACTGCCTATTTTAAACTAAAAATGCCTTTTATACAACACAGTGACCCTACGAAAGATCCATAAATGGTTTATGTACTTTATTTGATAGTTTTTGAGATTCTTAAAAGTTACCAACATTTTCCATTAATCTCTAATATTTGCTTTTAAAACTTCAAAGTGAGGAGAGGAGTGGATAAACAGACTTAATTCATAAGTTTAAAAATAGCAATTTGTAGTTTGCAGATTTATTTTCGCTCTTCTTAATCTATAGTTATATATATATATATATATATATATTATATATCTGCGTGTGTGTGTGTGTGTGTAAGTAAGTAAGTAAGTAAAAAAATCCTTTCATGGCCGTTGAAGTAACACCTGTTTAGCACAGAAAATGACTTAAATGTTTAAAAGAAGTTAATTAAGATTTTATATTACTAACATAGTTATTAACTAAGATTTCTTTTCCTTCGAAAACTCCCAATTTAAATATCTTCTAACTGTGTAGATCTTATTCATTAAGAAACCTTTTTTATCTGAGAAACTTTGAGTCTTGAATAAAGAACTTGTAGTTCAGAAATATATAATAATGAGAACAGTGTAAATACTTATTCCTATGTACTTTCGTCGAAATGAATGTATATTGTACTTGTCAAAACATAAGTACATAAAAACCAATAACTGAAGGCAAATATTTTATTTTCCTGAATGATCTGGGTTTGGGATAGAATTTGCTATTTGCTAAAGTTTCTGGATGATTGAGTACAGACGGTCTTCGCAATCTGAGGCCCATTTACTTTTTGTTCAAACTTATAGTTTCGTTCGATTATCCTTTTTTTTTGTTGTGTAGCAAATTACTTTTCTGTGAGTAATTATCTAATAACTAGCTGAAAACCCGCGCTTCGCTACGGAGTACACTCAAATTAAATACAACGGTCAATGTATGCAATTAAGGCCAAAAAAATGAATTTATATATTTATAATAAATTCGACGATCAATGTATACAATTGATGTAACATATATATATATATATTTAGAAAAAAATCGTAAGGGATATTTTTTTGGATAATATCCAATCGTCTGCGGCATAGGAAAGAAAAAAAAAAAATTTTGTCTATTTAGTTGTTATGCACGTGACGATACATTTATTTAAAGTACCGGAAAAAGAAATCACGTGATCAGCATTTAATAAATTAAATTCGAAAAATTAATCTTTAAAAATTCACCAAAAATCAGGAAATGGAGGTAAAGATTCGAAAAAATTTCATTTTGAAGGAATTTTTATGATCTTTCTCGTGATATAAATTTTATAACCCTCAATGTATTATTTTAAATGCAAACGTAAAAAAAGTTTAAAAAACAGCTTAAAAATTTAATTTTAAAAAATCTAAGAAAAATTTTTGAAAAATCTTTCTTAGTGCACCCCTACTTTATTAGAAGATTCGCCATGCAAAATTTCAGCCCTTTAGGTCCAGCGGTTTGGTCTGTGCGTTGTATGTCAGTCAGTCAGTCAGTGAATGAATGAGTCAGTTACTGAACTGTTTTATATATATAGATTGTAAATCTAAATCCATCAGAATATTTCATTACCTTACACGAGAACACGAATTATTATATTCCTGAAACAGAGTAGTCTTTTTCTGGTGAACTGAATTTATACATCTGGAGCACGCATACAACTGTACACATCTGTACGAGTCTACATATACATTGTTTTAATGTTGATATAGAGTGATCACGAAAATCCGAATGTGCTAGGTAAAACAAAAATAAATGTTCGAGGCATCAAATATTTTATTCAATTTAACAAAAAAACCCGCTTAATAAAGTAATTTTATTTGTGAAAAATCACAATTAGGAATAAAAAAGGTTATTTGGTGTTTGGACAATAACTACATGATGAAATATAATTTAAAATAGAGTATTTTAAGATAAATCCATTGTATAATATTTTAATCTTACTGAACTATTCCAGAACGGAGTAATTATTTTCCCTTCTTTGTATATTCAATGTTTGCTATTAAAATTACACCTACAGTTTACATACACAGTATATTTGTTTATTTTTTGTTGTATTTTATGAGATCAATGTCATACCTCAATTACTGTAAATATTTGGAAACAAGACTCTGGCCTGAACTTATCCTGATATCTATACATATCTCAACATAATAATAATCATTCCCAACGAAAGAATGATTATATTCTCTTCAACCTTACGAAATATTGAAAAAAAGTGTTAAAATACCTGTTACATACAACTAACATGAGGAATTTTATAAATAAACTTAAATTGTTTAACTCAAAATGAAGGTATCGTCCAAAAACACATGCAAACGCATAGGAACGACTTCTGTTTTCTGCCACCCGATAATCACGTGATCTATAGTAGACGAATACTGATGTAGCCCGTGACGTTGCGACGTTTCGCCCGTTAATGTTTACATCTGGTAGTTGCAGTCGTTGCCATTCTGAGTGTAGAAATATCGTCGATTTTTGTGCCGCATACCTACGCGTTTTATATATATAGATTACTTGGATGTGAAAAGTCCTTTGTTGATGGGATTCCTTATCAGTTGACGCACTTCAATTGGACTTATTTTTTATCGCAATTCTTCACAGATCAATGATTTCCAGTCATAACTGTAAATTTCGCAGGCCCATATCAAGTATTCACCCTATTGGAAAATTGGAAATACTAGTGATCAGACACTATTGTTGCATACACTTCGGGATTGCTCAGAGTGTCATAATCCGGGTACTCTGATTACGCTGATTAGATAGCGTTACCATAAGAAACTATAGTGATTTCTAGTCACTCCTGCAATTAACGAGTCCTTAAGATGTCACTTCCCTCCGTATCAAGTATTAGTAACTTTAAGTTATAACTGAACCACAATCATTATTTTACATCCTTCGAAATTGCTAAGGGGAAGAATGTCTCTTCAACTGAGTCCTAATGCTGTTGCTTAGCCCTGATTATTTTTATTACATAACGTAATGTTTATCATCAACAGGCTTTTCTAGAGAGTACTGGAAAATAACATCTACAACAAGTCTTCTATTCCGTCTCACTTGAATATGCTACCAGTCAATTCCCGATTCTGCACATGGTTCGAGATTTTTCAGCGGCGAAACGTTTTCTCTTCATATGCGCCACAGCTAATTTAGATTGATTGAACCAACTTTATTTCAAAACACACTTTACCAAACACTACTGTGAATAGACGTCCAGAAAGGTGCCTTCAAATCAGTGTTAACAACTGCAGGATATTTGATGACACCCGTCTTACTTGAAACTCCTTCAACGATATCTCTTAAGGCAATTGACGAATAGTGTTGGCATTTCCTCATTTGAAAGCTGTCTGATAGCTCCCTAAACACCACTCTAACGTTTAAGGCTAAATCCAGAAAGATTCAGTTGAGATTCTATTAAAATCTCATTCATGTTGACGTAGGATAGAAGTTTAATATTATAATTTTGATAGAAATGGTCACATCTGCCTAAAACAGTCGATTGTCCTTTTTTTGTTGTGTAGCAAATTACTTTTCTGTGAGTAATTATCTAATAGTTGTAAATCTAAATCCATAAGAATATTTCATTACCTTACACGAGAACACGAATTATTATATTCCTGAAACAGAGTAGTCTTTTTCTGGTGAACTGAATTTATATATATGGACGTCCAGAAAGGTGCCTTCAAAGCAGTATTAACAACTACAGGATATTTGATGACACCCGTCTTACTTGAAACTCCTTCAATGATATCTCCTAAGGCAATTGTCGATTAGTGTTGGCATTTCATCATTCGAAAGCTGTCTGATGGCTCCCTAAACATCACTCTAACGTTTACGGCTAAATCCAGGAGGATTCAGTTGAGATTCTATTAAAATGTTATTCATATTGACGTAGGATAGAAGTTTAATATTATAATTTTAATATTCCAGAGCTATCAGACAGCTTTCAATCTGCCTAAAACAGTCCCCCCTCCCTCCAAAAAAAAAACGAATTTTCGAATTATGGAACATCGATTTACAGCGAAGTTACTCAATAACTTTATTTCTCATGAAAAGCGGCAAGCACTTATCATGATGACATACGTCCATGATTCCACGTCCCTGGTTCGATGCCCGTCGCGGCAAATCCAGCGTCGTGTTCACTAATGGTGGCCGGGTCACGGAAAATAGGCCGTGGCTACAATATCCTCCAAGTTCTCAAATTTGCCTCTGGAGCTGCGGGGTCAAGTGTTCCAGTCTCGTCATTTGACTCGGTTCAAAATTACGGGACTCGTGTTCTTCGAGGTCAAGTCAGTTTTCAGCCCTAGTGGTACCTCCCCTTAAAGTGAGGCTGCTTTCTACCCTTCGCCAAGGACTTGGGATTTGAGGACCTGGGTCCTTTGGACTTGTTGTAGGCTTTCCTACACCAAGAGGATTGGAAACAACAACAACACATCCGTCCATCCACACCGCGAATTCCTGTTGGCTGCTTTACTATTGGAGCACCATTTAGGTGAGCCAACGTCATTGTGAGGAGCGATCCCTCTCCCTTGACGAGGCTTAACCGCCCCTGGGTCCGTTCTTAGTGTTATAGGAAGGTATCACGCGGTTTACGAGTCCAGACACGGTCTTCAGTCCCAAAATTTATTTATTTACACATCTACTGGGACACATCACACATTATAAATACATATATATTCAAATTTACGCTGATGAGAAAAAAACAGCCACTTTTACACGTGCGAGCTCTCCTACTCTGATCTTTTCTCCCTCGACCCCCGGGCCGACTTCTCTCTCCGTCTCTCCTTCTCGCCAAACAGGTTTCCGGTTGGGGAATCAACGGGGGGGGAGGAATGCGGATATATATATATATATGTATATATATATATATATATATAATCCAAATATATATATATATATATATATATATATATATAATCCAAATATATATATATATATATATATATATATATATATATATATATATATAATTCCTGACAGTCATGTTATATCTCATTTCATTTTCCGAAACGAACACATGATAGATAATACTTGTAGCAGAGTACGCATTTAAATCTATAAATACATTGGATTTTGAAAACACGGTCTTTTGTCATGCCTGTTGAGCTGACTTAAAAATGTGAAATGTTCAGTATTTCTAACTCTATCTGAAATCAATTACTGAGCTTGTTTAGATCAAAACCCGATCCAAACTTTAAAAATAAAGGGGATTTATATAATGAATCAGTACAGATTTTCGTTTTACCACATTTGCGGAGTGAAACGCTGTTGAAGCAATGCAAATGGAATTAATGAGTGTGATAATTTCCAGATAATTCTTAAGATTTATAAAACGAGTAAATGTTTGAAAAATGGAAAAAAAAATAGTACAGAAATCCAGTTTAGTAATGTTTTTCCAGTTAAGTCTATTTATCTACGTAAAGATAACTCCCCTAAATTTTGGAATGTATATATTGTACTTTCAACATGATATAATGTATTCCCTAATGTTTAATTTGAAAGTCATGGTAGTTAGAGCAATTTCAATACTTAAAAAAAGTGTCACATAAATTGCACCGAAAGTTACAGTGTGCAATTAAATATTCGTTTAGAGAATATTATTGTTTATATTTCACATTCGAATTATTAATAAAAAATAGTTTTTCTTAGCGTCAGTGTCTCTTTCTTTATTAAGACTGCTAAAACACAAATCTGTAAACAGGATCAGATCCTGTACTTCCATTTTAAATCAAAGAGAATGGGAAATACTTTAATTTTCAGTGCTCCAGCTCAATGATTCATGGTTTTCACATCCCCGGGTGAAATGATTGTTTCTACTATCAATTTAGTTTCTTTCAGTCAAATGTATAGTTACTTCAAAATCTTTCATGGGATGAAAAGACTTTGCACATTCTCTGTCGCGAGAGCGAATACATGGGAAATAGAAACCTTAGCAATAAACTTTTTGCGTACACATATCGAGCAAATGTAGAAAGAAGTTTTCTAAGCGTTACAGGATTTTAAATGAAGAATTTGTTCTTGAAAACCAAAGTTTCAAAGCTCAAGAAATTTAAATATGTTTATGTTTGCAAGTATTAGGAGAACCTATTGAATTGGCACATGAAAAATAAGTAAAATTTTGCAAATTACTTTGAAAGAAGGATTTGAATTTTTTTTATGGTATGAGTGAGAACATTTTTTTAATTAAATAGTATGAAAATAATCCTAAGTGGGATTTGAAAAAAACTGTCACGCGAGTATAATATATTAAAATATATTTTAACGAACATCACACCAAAAACTCTGAATAGCAATATAGGATAAATGCACACATCTCTAACATACCATCCAAAATTCTCTTTTTAAATGCAACGATTTTCTAAACGTTTGATAATAACTTACCTTTTTTTTGACTTGGATATATATATATATATATATATATATATATATATATATACACTCATGGACAAAAAAATTAGCGCACCAAGAAATAATTCCGGGATCGTAACGAAACTTGCAATGAAGGAACATGTCGGGGAGATATGCAAATGATTAGAAATGCAGCGTGATTGCGCATTACGTATAGCCGGTATAGGGCGTTGAACATCGTACTCTGTGAAGTATAAACAGGTAACCAAAGCTTGTTTGAGTGTGCTGAATCATTTACAAAGGAAGAGCTGAAATAGACATGCTATTACGCCGTGTTCGAAGACAATATAAGCAGATGTCGCAGTTTGAGAGGGGGAGAATCGTCGGGATGATGGAAGCTGGGTGGTCAGCTAGGCGAGTAGCTCGTCAATTAGGCCGCTCTGATTGTGTTGTGAGGAGGTGTTGGGACCAGTGGACCCGAGAGATGTCATGTACACGAAGACCAGGCTCAGGACGCCCTCGACAGACCAGTCGTCGAGAAGACCGCCACATCGTAAGAAATGCACGCATACAGTCAACTGCTTCATCGGCCGCCATCCAGGTACAGGTAGCACCTTCACTAGGGGCTTCTGTGTCTTCTCGAACCATACGAAGGCGCCTGGCTGAAGGACAGTTGGTATCGCGGCGCCCATTACGTGTGCTACCCTTGACGCCCACCCATCGACGCCTCCCTTTGGAGTTTTGCTGCGCACGAGGAAACTGGACTGCAGCGGAATGGAACCAGGTCGTCTTTAGCGACGAATCTAGATTCAATCTTGGCAGTGATGACAATCGTGTTCGTGTGTGGAGAGCCCGTGGTGAACGCTTCAATCCTGCCATTACTGTACAGCGACACATCGCTCCCACAGCTGATGTGATGATATGGGGTTCCATTGCTTACAATACACGGTCACCCCTAGTATTGTTCCGTGGCACCATGGCAGCCCAGCGGTATGTTCATGAAATCCTGCAACCACATGTGTTGCCACTCATGCAACGGCCCCCAGGAGCCATTTTTCAACAAGACAATGCTCGGCCTCATACGGCAAGGGTGTCACAAGACTGTCTCCGCACTGTTACTACCCTTCCTTGGCCTGCCCGATCCCCAGAATTGTCTCCAGTCGAGCATATCTGGGATCATTTGGGACGACGAGTTGGGCATCCCGCAAGTTTGAACGAACTAGAGGCAAGGTTACAGCAAATATGGAACGAAATATCTCAAGACATCATACAGAACTTGTATGACTCAATGCCCGATCGTATCGCATCGTGCATTCGCGCTAGAGGGGGTCCAACGGAGTATTAACTCCTCCGTTCTTTTGCCCTTTTCTCTGAAATAAATTATCCCTTTTCTTTGATTATCTTATCATTTACTTATTTCAAATTAGTCATTACGTATGTAAAATTTCGTTTCATTTTGACGACTTCTTCTTGGTGCGCTAATTTTGTTGTCCATGAGTGTATATATCCCATAAATCGCATACCTATGCATTTCTACACGTGTACATCTCCGTATTCAGAGGCGTGGGTTCGCACCGCGAGCCCCAATATTCTGCTGACCCTTCAAAATATAGTCACATGTAACTCGCCTCTCTCTAGTAAGGTTGAAAGGTGATATTCGCTCCCGAGCTGTCTTCTGAAATGTACTTCTGTCGCTCTAATAAAACGATTCGACCAGACTGCATCAACATTTTATTCCGTTCAGGCTGAGTCTAGCTCCAGCCATGTAAATATGAGCTAGTTTCCCTTTTCAGATTTTAATTTAAGGATGTAATGGATATATTACACACATATATATATATATATATATATATATATGTAAGGAAAAACTAAAATATAGGGGGGCTTTTGTTAGGGAAAAAGGGGAATTTATAATAAAAAATTATTAACTCACGAAAGTTCGCCATAAAAGAAGAAGGGTTGTTAATAGCAAAAAATAGCAATAGGGGTCGCCAGTAGACGGGTACAGTTCAGAAAAAAGATATTTTTCGGCAGGAGCAAGTTGCATAAAGAGTTACATAAGAGAACTGTGGAGAACATTCCATGATGAATCAGCGGAAAGATTGCGCGGGATTTTAACAAATGAAAATATAGTTAGTCGGCACATAGATCTGATAGAGAGAAGACGTATGTCTTGAGAGAGAACCTGGGTGGAGTGGTTTGCATATTGGTTTGCATAATTATGTTGGAGCTGTGATAGTAATAGTGAAAATAAACGAATTTAAGCGATCTCTGTCATCTCATTCTATCATTTGGTCCACGATTGTCTTTAATTAATAAAGAAATGGATACGAAACATGTCATATGGATACGAAACGTGTCATATATATATATATATATATATATATATATATATATATATATATATATATATATATATTTATTTATTTATTTATTTATATAAACACATTCGTTGCATTTATCAGTAACGGACATGACCTGTTATCCCGTTACGTCCGTTAACATGTTACGTACATGAAATGTGGTTTCCGGTACTAATCGGGATTTTTAAATATGCTGGGAACGCATATTTTATGTTAGGCAATATGTTTCGAATTTTATGTTCGTATAATTTATGTTTTAAATTCTATGTTTTATATTTTATGAATATTTTTCATTTTAAGATATATAAAGATATTTTTAATTTCTCACTTAATAAAGTTAAAAATATCTATAATAAATAATATATATATATATATATATATAGTACACATCTGTGTTTTTACCTATGTAAAGGGTGCTAAGTCCAAAAATGGGTTATAATTATTTATCAAATGAGGCATGTTTAATAAATCAAGGGCTACTCCCTGGTACAGAAAGCTATGTCCAATTCCAAGCCTAAATATTTTTATACAAAAAGGAAAATTTTGGATATGTGAAACAAAACACGAACATGTTAGTGTTAAAGGGGTTATGTCCCAATCAAGGACTCAACACTCTTATATCAACGAAAATATAACTAGAAAAACTTACTGAAATAAAACTTAACTTAAAAAAAAACTGACTTTACATATGCCGTATTTTTTCATTCCAGTTTTTCTCAAAAGTACGATTTTGGACTTGACACTCTTTACACTGCAAACACAGATATATGTACAATATGTAATAAAATATTCATTTCGTTTTAGTGTTACTCTCGTACCATAAGACTCACCCCAAATATAAGTCGAATTTTTTTTGTGTAAATGGGTGCGTCTTATAGTCCGAAAATTACGGTAATTTAAAATGTATGATTCCCGAACAATGAGAATAATTTGGACTAATGGAAATGTAGTTAATGATGAATTTTATGTGCATGTAAGGCAACCTTGGGTTAGTACATTTTATTCTAAATTAACCAACGATTATGATTACATTCTGAAAACATACAGGATATATATCTTACTATCAACTGTTACTCTAAAACTACTTTGCTCTGATTGCAGAAATATGAATTATCAGTCTGTTAGCTTTCAAAAACCTAAGGTAAAATATTAATCTTCATTTAGAGGCATGCATTTATGTAAGTTAGAAACAAAGAAATTAGGGCAAATAGACCACTTAGACATTGCTTATCTGTGGAAATATATTTACTAATTTTTTGTTATATGATCAATGATTTTAACTGAAGTATTATTTATGCTTTTTGAATTTTATCGTTTGCCAGGAAAAGCTTATGTAATTTGTAATGTAAATCCAGATGCCTTTATTTCCTTTTTTTTATTGCAATTATCTTTATCAGAGAGTTTATAATTCTCTGTTTTTATTTATTATATAATGTAGAAATAAGTCTGTTACAGTACATGCCAAAGTCTTTCATCTAATCAGTAATTTGATTTCCCAAATACATTGAGAAAACACAAATATTCATTATCAACACCATACAGTACGAAATGAATACCGTATATTTTGCTTCTCTTATTGTATATTATATGAATGTTAAAAATGTGCACATCGAACTTACATCTACCGTCATTTAAATAGTTGTTACGACCGTCTGTCACAGATGTATATCAAACTTAAATATCCAGCTTCCTAAACCAGCGTTCTCTTAATTAGCTAATACCGATAATGTGGGAAAAGCGAACATGCTTATTTAATTTCATGTTTAAATTAAACAAGTAAAATCTTATTATTGATGCTCTCTGTAAGCTTCTGCCGTATTAATTTCTGAATTGTTTCAATTCAAGAAGTTTAATCTAGAATCTGATTCTCTCTGCTCTGTATTTTGGTTGCATTAAGGGTAAATCTTGTTTGTTGGTTTCTATGATATTGAACTACATCTTTATTTGCCTTCAAATGAAAACAACGTCATTGAAAACGAGTAAATTATCACATCTCAGACATTATGATTTATTTTTAGTCCGACTGGGGGGCACATCTGACATATCTTTTCTATTATATACATCTGCGTTTTTTTGTTTGTCTTCAAATGCAAACAGCTTAAGGGGATGGTGAACTTTCAAATTACCAAAAATCGAGCAAATATTGGAGTTTTTTTGGGGGGTGTATTAATATTTTAAAAACATGTAAATATTGGAATGAAATGCATTTAAAATATGTAGTGAAAAGAAAATTGAAAAATTGGTGGCTTTAGAGTAGTAAGTATTAAAGGTAGATAAAAAAATTATCTTTTAAATGACTTTTTCTCAAAATGAGAAATTTCCAGATTTGCAAGTCTTTAAAATGCTCCTCGCGTCATAATTTTTGACGAAATTTTATGAAATTTATAATAAAAATTCCTGTAATACATCAAAATAAAGTTACGTATCCATTTTAGGATTCGAGGATATTTAGGTTATAAAAGTTTAACTTTAGTGTAGAAAAGTACAAAGATTTCGCGAAAATTCAGACTACAAGCATAAAAATATTTTCTAAAAACTAACTATTCAACGAAAGTACAAAAAAATACATAACTTTGTTCAGAAAGTATTTATAAGCAATATAAATGCAAAATTAAGGGGGAAAGTTTAAAATTGTGTAGCAAGGAGCATTTTAAAGAAGGGTAATTTAATTTAAATTTTTTAATTATAAAATATTTTTTTTAAAAATATTTATAAAATTTTATAAGGTGTTTAATATTGTTATACTTTAATGAATATATATACAAAATTTCATATCTCTGTGGTAAAAATTTCAAAAATCGTTTTGAAAGGTCCACTATCCCCTTAAGGGAACGGTGGACATTAAAATTTACTTTTTTTACTTTTCCTCATAGAGATATGAAATTTTGCACGTATATACATTTCACTATAAATAAATAGAATATCTTAAAATAAATTTCCAATCTCATTATAATTTTAAGATTTTTAAAAAATTTTGAAATTTATAAAAAAAATTAAAATGCTCCTTGCTACTTAATTTTTGAGATATTTCCTCGATTTTGCATTTTAATCTCTTTAAACTGTATAACAAACAAATCTGAGTAACAATTTTTTAATCCCTTGAATAGTTAATTTTTGAGAGATTTTTTTTCTGAATTCCATCCCGATTTTCATCAAAATTTTGTCTTTTGAAAAGTTATAAATCAAATTTAATTACCTTAATGAAGTCGAATTGTAAAATGCATACCCAGTTTTTTTGTAAACAGCATCAGGATTCTTACTTATCAATTTCATGAATTTTAAAGAAAATTAAGTAACATGAAGCATTTAAAAAATCTAAAATCCTTGGAAAATATGTTTTGAGAAAAACAGATTTAAAATTTATTACTACACTTACCCATTATAAATTACTTTGTAGAAGCTTCATAAATGAATTTTTACTTGAAAAAAATTATTTTGGTACTAATAATCTACAGAAATATATGTATTTTTTACAATAACACAATCAGTATTACAATGACGAGATTTGCTCAAATAAAGGTCCACCGTTCCCTTAAAGGAAAACAAGTAAATTATCACATGTCTGATACTCTCTGTATTAACGTTTGATCGCACGCAAGGCACTTGTGATATATTGTTTCCGCTATATTAAAATAGTTTTGTTTTCTTTTAAATTTAATCAACTTCGATGCAAACATGAAAATTGTCATATATCTGAAGCTCTCCGTATTATTCCTTGGTTCGACTGGAGGTACATCTGAAATATTGTTTTCAGTACATAAATCCTCGTTTTCATTTGCAACAACAAGTAAATTTTTATATTTGATACTCTCTCAATTCACGTGAAACTATATCATAGATATCGATCTGTATTTTTATTTTATACACAACTAGCGGCCCTTCCCGACTTTGTCCGGGTTGAACAAAATATTATACCAATAAATTTGCAGTTGATAGCCAATAAATTGTAAATCTTTTTTTACCTTAATAATAACCTAAATAATACCTTAAATTAATATTACTTTCGTTAATAATTAAAGTTAATTTTTTAAAAGAAAAAGGCGTGCCGGAGAACGGCTAGGTTCGAACCGCTACCGTCAGAACAGAAGCCCACCGCGAGAGCACCACGCTAAGGATCCTTGAAATCTTCGGCACAAAAAGCGGTAGAAGACAGTAGCAGTAACAATGGAGATTGTTAGGATTAAGCCCCTAACTTTATTTCTACTGATCAGATATACATAATATATAGCCTATGTCCATCTGGAATAATGTACGTTTCAAACAGTGAAGGAATTTTTCAAATAGGTGCAGTGGTTCTGGAGATTACCCTCCACATACAAAATCGCTCTCTCTTTATATATAAGTATAGATTTCACGGAATATCTATTGGAAATTTTCAAGGCCTCCCAACATTCGCAACATTTCATTTTGGTGTCCGATTTTCAAGACATATCTATCCTCAAAGTATTTTGCACCACGCGAGGAATTTTATCCATTTTCTCCTTCAAGTATTAAAAAACATACATACGCTGTTCCAAAAGTAAATGCGAAAGGAACGATGATATTTTTTATCAACATAACTGAAAAAGAAAAAAAAAAAGGAAATCTTACCTGCCGGCACGACTTTTATGATGCATGGGTCCTTTTGAGTCCCTATACTATTTTTAGCCCAGCACATTAGTGTTCCATATCCATCCTCCGTCTTTGGGGAATAACTGAATATGCTACGGGGTCCACCTTTACTCCAGTCGGTCAAGACTTCTATTCCTCGTGTGGTGTTGAGCGACCAGCGAATCTGGGTATCCCGCGGATCTGCTTCCATGTCGCAAGTCACATTCAGAACCTCTGTTGTCGAGATGCCATAGGTTTTAGGTTCATGGGAACGACAGACGGGGGTAACTGTAAGAAGAAAAAAAACTGGATAACATTTTGAAGAATACACAAGTGATATATTTGAATACTAGCTGAAAACCCGCGCTTCGCTACGGAGTACATTGAAATTAAATACAACGGTCAATGTATGCAATTAATTCCAAAAAAAAATAAATATATATATATATATATATATATTTCTAAGAAATACGACGATCAATGTATACAATTGATGTAAAAAAAAACATATTTATAAAAAAATCGTAAGGGATATTTTTATAGACAAAATAAAGTCCAATCGTCTGCCGCATTAGCAAGAAAAAAATATTTTTTTGTCTATTTTTTTTTTTGCACGTGACGATAAATTTATTTAAGGGGATGGTGGACTTTCGAATTACCAAAAATCGAGCAAAAATTGGAATTTTTTTGGGGTGTGTATTAATATTTTAAAAACATGTAAATATTGGAATGAAATGCATTTAAAATGTGTAGTGAAAAGAAAAATGAAAAATTGGTGGCTTTAGAGTAGTAAGTATTAAAGGTAGATAAAAAATTATCTTTTAAATGACTTTTTCTCAAAATGAGAAATTTCCAGATTTGCAAGTCTTTAAAATGCTCCTCGCGTCATAATTTTTGACGAAATTTTATGAAATTTATAATAAAGATTCCTGTAATACATCAAAATAAAGTTATGTATCCATTTTAGGATTCGAGGTAATTTAGGTTATAAAAGTTTAACTTTAGTGTAGAAAAGTACAAAAATTTCGCGAAAATTCAGAGTACAAGCATAAAAATATTTTCTAAAAACTAACTATTCAACGAAAGTACAAAAAAATACATAACTTTGTTCAGAAAGTATTTATAAGCAATATAAATGCAAAATTAAGGGGGAAAGTTTAAAATTGTGTCGCAAGGAGCATTTTAAAGAAGGGTAATTTAATTTAAATTTTTTAATTATAAAATATTTTTTTTAAAATATTTATAAAATTTTATAAGGTGTTTAATATTGTTATACTTTAATGAATATATATACAAAATTTCATATCTCTGTGGTAAAAATTTCAAAAATCGTTTTGAAAGGTCCACTATCCCCTTAAAGTACCAGAAAAAGAAATCACGTGATCGACATTTAATAAATTAAATTCTAAAAATTAATCTTTAAAAATTCACCAAAAATCAGGAAATGGAGGTAAAAATTCGAAAAAAATTTCATTTTGAAGGAATTTTTAGGATCTTTCTCGTGATATAAATTTTATAACCCTCAATGTATTATTTTAAATGCAAACGTAAAAAAAGTTTAAAAAACAGCTTAAAATTTAATTTTAAAAAATCTAAGGAGAATTTTTGAAAAATCTTTCTTAGTGCACCCCTACACTATTAGAAGAATCGCCATGCAAAATTTCAGCCCTTTAGGTCCAGCGGTTTGGTCTGTGCGTTGTATGTCAGTCAGTCAGTCAGTCAGTGAATGAATGAGTCAGTTACGGAACTGTTTTATATATATAGATAGATGACGATCCATGCCTTTCATCCCTTGAGTGGGTCGATAAAGTGAGGACCGAACATGCTTGGGAACTAACTCTGGGGGTCCAGCGTCAGGTTGACCACCTGACTGAGAAATATGCTGTATGACACCCCATTCCCATGGTCATGAAAGCGGAGATGGACACCGCAGGCCTTGGTCCACAGTGCTGAAAAGCAATTCGGATTGCTGTGCCATGAGTTAGTTATAGATGATGATGGTATAAAAGACCTTGTATTTGTTTTTCAAGCTAAAGGTGGTTAGAAAACTCTACGCGATCATTGCCTATACATAACTACAGAGGCTGTTCGCACATATTTTAGACGAGTTTGGTAAGCGGTAAAAAAAATCGTTTGCTGCAAAAGAAATAATTGCAATTGTACTATGTTTTTAAAAGTCAAAATTATCGTCTGCGGCTTGAAAGTTTTGTTTTTATTCAAAATGACGTTTTTAACAAAGCAGTGGTTCGAAGGCTACATTTATGCTCTTTCCGAAGAGAAATGTGCATATTCCGTTATCCAAAAACGATGTCAGAGTCATGGTTTTGTGATATCTAAAGCGTCGATAGGTAATATCGTCAACAAGAAAGGAAAAAAACGTCAAATTGGAGCCTCAAGTAGAACAAAAACTCCAAACAAGTATCCAAGGAAAAAACGGACATCTTCGTCTATTTCAAAGGTACGTTGTTTAATGTTAAAAGAAAATCCCCCTAGTCAAAGGACAGTTGCAAAATCCTTAAAATGCTCGGTACCCACTGTAAACAAAATAATAAACGTTGATTTAAATCTTAAGAAAGCGAAAAAACGCAATGTGCATCGTCTTCTTCCAAATCATATCGCTGAACGCAGGACACGCTGCAGAATTCTATATGAGAAACACTTATCCAAAGAAAACGGAAAACAATTGTCACAATAGATGAATCATGGGTGTATTTAAATGATTGCAACAAAAATAGAGCCATTTATTATCATAAAAGGGGAGAAAAAAATTTAAGTACATGGTTCAAAGAATCGAAAGAAAGTTTTTCTAAGGGATTCATGATTGTTGCTGGTTTTTCTTATAATGGCAAGGTAAAAATAAAGACAGTGGAAAAAAATGTCAAGATTAACTCCAAATACTATCAGGAAGATATTTTATCGCCAATATTTCTGAATGAAATACCATCGCTTTACCCACAGTGCCATCAATCTGTGAGATTCCATCAGGACAAAGCTAGCGGTCACACATCAAAATCCACTGTAAATTTCCTAAAGGAAATGGAACAAAAAACTGGTATCAAGGCCATACCCTTCACTGATATCCTTACTAAATCTCCCGATGTATCACCTATGGATTTTTGTGCTTTCGGACTTTTAAAATCTGCATTATCCAAACGTCGTCCCAAAACCCTTACAATATACATCGATACAGTACACATCGTGAATACAATATACATCGTCTAAAAAATGTGTGAACTGCCTCTGTATATATCTATCGACGTAAAGAACATTTCTTGTTGATGTTTGCCAATGCTGGTCACTTATCAATGAAGGCATTCGTACTTAAACCGCGAGAAACGTCTTTCTGCTTTCAAAGAGGTCACCGTATAGGTGGACCACGACCACCTCCAAGAGCCACCTAAGTTTTGATCCAGCACTCCCAGGAACGATATCGGGGGAGGGAGGGCTCATACCTTGTCTCCCCCTCTCTAACTTCATAGAAGGTATTTCCGGTCTACCGATTTAACGTGTCCATATTTGGGCTAGACAAGAGGTATTCATTGGAGATCGTTGGGATTCGAACTGAGTATCCCTAGCACGAAGCCTAGCGCGCTACAACTAGGTTACCTCGGGCGAAAGATCATTTCTTCTATAAAACAATAAAAAAAATAGTGGTGGCTACATGTTTCGAACTAATCAATTGCTCATCATCAGACAGAGAGGGATTGGTGTGATTGCCTTAATGAACAATTCACCAATACCGTATATAAATTGTTCATCGTCTGCCTGATCATAAACTGTTGTTTGGTCCAAAAATAAGTAACCACCACTTCTTATTTTTATTGCTGTATTGAAGAAGTGCTCTTTACTTAATTATTTTCCCCAAGTTTATGCTAACATACAGCTCATATTAAAAATATTAGAATAATTACATTTTTTTTACAAATTGAAAATATAGTTTGGTAATTTAATGTCTTTTAATGCAAATATGCAAACGATATTTTTATTAAGAACTTATTGTTGATTAAACTTATTTATTAACTTAAAATTAATATAATTTTTGAAAAGCATAATTGAAAATAAAATTATTTTGAAAAGTCAAAATATTAGAATATTTATTCAAGTGGTTCAAAATATTAGAATATTTCACATTAATTCTACTTTAATTATCACCAATTCATAACTGGTGGCATCATTGATTAAATTCAGACGATTTTATTTAAAATCAGTATTCTTTTTGCAGTTTGTTTGCTTTTTCGTCTCAAAATGGGTCGTGTGAGTCATATTCCTGGATCTATTAAACTTCGTATGGTTGATTTGTATTGGTACGGCAAAAATCAATGTTATATAGCGAATTATTTACATTGTTCGCAATCAAGTGTTAGTAAAATACTAACACAATATTCAAAAAATGGAAAATTTCAAAATAATCGCCGAAATGGTGGCCGAAAACCAAAAACATCTGCTAGAGATGACAGGAAACTGAAGCGTATAGTTAAGAAAAACCGTTTTAAAAGTGTGCGATTCTTGCACCGAAAATGGAAAGAAGAAGGAGTTGAAGTTTCTAAATCGACAACATTAAGACGTCTCCATAATTTTAAGTTTGAATCTCGTGTACTGAAAACAAAACCTCTCATGACTGCAAAACAAAAGCGTATAAAATTGAATTGGTGTAAATCAAGACGTTTATGGAGCGAAGAAGATTGGAAAAAAATATTATTTAGTGATGAAAGTATGTTTTGTGTTTCATATGGTAATCAAGGTATTCGAGTTTGGATAATGAAGCAAGAAGCATTTGATAAAGAATGCCTTAAACGTTCGGTAGAATTTGCTGCTAGTGTCATAGTTTGGGGTTGCATGAGCGCAGAAGGACCTGAAAAGTTATGCATCGTCTACGAAGAGGTTAACTCTCAGATATATCAAGAAATTTTGGAATATTACATGATTCCATCATCAGAAGATTTATTTGAAGATGATTTCATCTTTCAACAAGATTTAGCGCCACCGTATACCTCGGTGTCAACTAAGAATTGGTTCCGCCAACGTAAAATTAAGGTACTTCCTTGGCCACCAAACTCACCAGACATTAATCCCATCGAAAACTTATGGGGTATAATGAAGAAAAAACTCCAAGAAAATCCTCCTTCAAGTAAAACTGAGTTAGTGGCTAGTATAAAGTCTATTTGGGCTAATATTGATAGAAATGTTTGTAAACACTTGTATATAGTATGCAAGATCAATTGTATGCTGTTATTAAAGCTAAAGGGGATGCTACAAAATATTAACTACCATTTACTTCATATTCATAAGGTAATATTTTTGCGTAAAATAAAATATTCTAATATTTTGAACCAATCTAAATTTTATTCTAATATTTTGATGTGTTTCAGAAAGCTGTTGTATACCTAATTTATTGTATTTCGTATTTTGTAAATTTTAAAATCTTATCTAAACATTCCAGATTTAATTTATAAGAAATTTAATTGCATTTACTTAGTATCAAAAATAAATAAATGGAAAATAATTTCTTTCTTATTACTTTTTCTCAATTATTCTAATATTTGGAATTTGAGCTGTAGGCATCTAATCTCGATTCGACACTTCGGCAATGGGTAAAGTGCAACAAATGAATTGTTTAAAATTCAAAACATTTGTTAAGTAATAATTTTTAATTTAAAAAAAAATAACTAATTCCTGCATTCGAGATAAGCGAACTCTTAAGTTAACAGCAAAAAATTTGCCTCCCGAGACACTTTTCTCCAGATATGATATGTTATAAAATCTTGCTAAACTAACTTCCTGTCTTAGAGTCCCAAGTTTTTTTTCAAAAATATTTGTCGTTAGTTTATTCAAGAACACAAAAGAATGAACCAATCAGAAACACGATATAATAAATTTAATATTGTTGACAGATAATCTGATGGAAAATAAAATATATAATGATTCCTCCGCTTCGAAGTTTAAGTAATAAGTTCGATGGATACAAAATGCCAGAAAGAATATTTACCCGCGTCTGAATACTAAGTAAAATAAATATTGCGGATACTAATCTATCTCCTTTAATGCAAGAACATCCTGGTTACTTAAATGATGCAATGTTTGAATTGGCTGCTGTAATTTTATTGCTGGCATACACATAAAACTATTGTTATACATATAAAACTACCGGCATACACATAAAACTATTTTACGTTTGTTTTCAGGATAAACTATTTTTCTAGTTATATTTACCTAGTGCTATTAGTTATATTACGCGCTATCTATCTATATTACGTAGTGCTCTAAAATAGTGATATTTACAGATAGTCACCACTTCACTGTTTATGAATGAAGATACCTTTTAAGATAAAAATATATATTTATGACAATGTGTTACCCAGCTTATCTGGTTTGAAATTGTTCATATATATTACAAAAACTTTTGAGCATTTGAATATGCCTAATACATATTAAACCATTAGATTTAATGATAGTATTTCCATTTTTAATAATCAAGAGTATAATTAATATTACATTTATTTGAATATTATGACATTAATGTATTACACTAACCATCACGTAACATATATTTGAGGCGATGAAAGGCACAGTGGTGTAAGTCATATTTTCAACTTTTTTCATTTTCATTTGTGGTCAAATATGTTATCTCCATGTTCAATTTATGGTGTAATTGTAAATAGTTATTATTTGCAATATTGTAATAATTGTTATGAATTATAATTTGTTCAATTTATGGTGGACTTTTTTGTAGTTTTGGCAGTTAAACTCTTTTGACTTACACCACTTTGCCTTTCACCGCATCATTTCATGAAAACCTCAAACCATAATATACTTTCAATAATGCCTAATATGATTTAGATATATATTATTAAAATACCGTCAATTCTTTATCTGTTTCTAAAAATAAGTTTCTACATTTAACTTCACTTTCCTATATTGGAAATTTCCTATTAATAATCCAAAGTGGAAGATATTAATAATTTACGTCTGTTACATTATTATGAAAAATAATTTTGAAATTGTGATTGGAACCGTAATTATAATGCCTTGGGCATTTATATTGGAAGTCGTGTATAAAAATCGATTATTGGGAAAAACGTACGAAATTCAAAAGAGAAGATAAATCCATATAGCTTTTATGATTTTATTTATGAGTGAGCGTGGGAAAATGATTTTCCCTGCAGCAGTACGTCATTAAGACGTCTGTAAACCACTAGATACGAAATTGAATTATTTGTATTAGATTGACAAATTTGCAGAGGATGTAAATTGAATTCCTATCGACTAGCTATATGTGCAGATCATGATATACTAAACGATATTTTGAGTCTTTAAAACTGTTATGTTAGTGTCGTTCTGACCGCTTATACAGACAAGAAACCAGGGAACATGGTTGAGGAAGAATATACAAAAGAACGGAAAAATTCTTTTGGCGATGTAAATAGATCTGGGTAAGGTTCTCATGAGATTTTTTAGGATCAATTATCAATTCATGCAACTTTTAGATTATTTCTTCAATTTACGCATTAATGGATACTAAGCTGTTTTTTTTGCAGGTTAAAAACTTCCTATATAGAGGTCTTCTTTCAACAGTGTAATCTGTATGTATAAAACAGTTCCGTAACTGACTGACTGACTGACTGACTCACTGACTCACTTAGTTGTTATCACGTGACGATAAATTTACCAGAAAAAGAAATCACGTCATCAGCATTTAATAAATTAAATTCTAAAAATTAATCTTTAAAAATTCCTAAAAATCAGAAAAGGGAAGAAAATATACGAAAAAGATTTCATTTTAAAGGCATTTTCATGATCTTTCTCGTGATATAAATTTTATTACCCTCAAATTATTATTGTAAATGTAAACTTAACAAAGCAGCTTAAAAATTTAATTTAAAAATATCTAAGAAGAATTTTTCAAAAATCTTTCTTAGTGCACCCTTACACCATAAGAAGAATCGCCATTCAAAATTTCAGCCCTTTAGGTCCAGCGGTTTGGTCTGAGCGTTGTACGGCAGTTAGTGAGTCAGTCAGTTACGCAACTGTTTTATATATATAGATATATATTATATTTTACATACACAGTACGTCAAATAAGTTTTAAGACTCGTCTCAGAGCGCAGGTTGTAATGGCGCTGTGAGTGTAAATGTGCATGTGTCATAACGTCCATCGTCTGCTGGTACACTGTCAACAAGTTGAGAGCATTTCGTTAAGTAGTTGAGAGAAGGCGAGCATTCATTGCAGAAGTGAATTTTTTTCATGTTGATTTTTTAAGATGGAGCAAAGAGCTGTAATTAAATTTAACACAAAACTTGGTAAAAGTGCTTTGGAAACATACCGACTCATGAAACAAGTTTACGGTGACTGTTATTTAAGGAGATCAAATGTTTTTGTGTGGCACAAACTTTTTTTTGGACGGAAGAGATACGGTACAAGATGATCAGCGTAGTGGAAGACCAATTTCATCTAGGACACCTGAAGTTATTGAGAAAGTACGAAATTTCGTAACAAACGATCGCTGTGCATGACTGAGAATGATGGAAGGCTCTTTAAACATCAACAAAGAAACAATTCGAACCATCCTGCATGAGGATTTGGGAAAAACAAAAGTGTGTGCTAAATTTGTTCCACACACTTTAACCCCTGAAAAAAAAGCCATGAGAAGTGCACATTGCAGCGAAATCATTTCAGCCGCTGAAAATGATCCAAACTTCCTGAAGCCCATTGTTACAAGTGATGAAACCTGGTGTTTTCAATCTGATCCTGAAACAAAGCGACAAAGGGCGGAATGGAAGTCATCAAATTCCCCGCAAGCCAAAAAAGCAAGAAAAGTTCCATCCAAAATCAAAACAATGTCATTACATTCTTCGATATTAAAGGTATTATCCACAAAGAATTTGTTCCAACTGGACGAACAATTACAGGTCAATACTACTTAGCTGTTTTAAAGCGTTTGATGGCTAGAATTCGTCCAGACTACACAAGGACTGAAAGCAGTTGGTGTTTGTTACACGACAATGCATCCAGTCACAACTGCCTTATTGTTCGTCGACTTTTGGCAATGTCTGTGCTTTGAACCATCCACCGTATTCACCTGATTTAGCACCCTGTGACTACTCCTTATTCTGAAAACTTAAAATGAAGTTAAAAGGGTGTTATTTTGAGGATATTTCGACCATACAAGAAGCATCGACGGGTGCTTTGGAGATCATTCCACAAAGTGATTTACAACAGGCGTTTGATTCATTAATAAATCGCTCTTAAAAGTGCATTGAAGCCACAGGGTCCTATTTTGAATAAAAAACCAAAACAGGTATTAATTTCTTGTTTCCATTTCTTTTACAGACCCAGTCTTAAAACTTATTTGACGCACTGTGTATATAACAAATTTTAGAAACTCAAATGTTCATTAAACAGGAATAAATGACATTTTTTTTATATTTATTATGGATATTTAAACTGAAATAGTCTCGTGAAAATATAAAATGATTTTATAATTTCTGTTCAAAATGTAACATTATGAACGATAGGATCAGCTGCAGACAGACGAAAATTAATCCATTAACACAGTAAAACTTTTGAAATAGCTTTACCCTTTTATTAGGTTTTTGTTACTTCATGAAACTTTTCCGTTTTTATCAAAATATCGTTGCTATAAACCTTAGGAAAGCATTTATTTGAAAACAAATTGAACGGGTTTACCCGGATTAGTGTTCTAAATTAATGAGGGATGAAAATAACCTTCACAACGGCACATTTTATGAATATTTTCTAAGAAAGGTGCGAAGAAATGTCATTAGGTAAAAGTATCCTTTACATCCACCTGGAATATTAAGTGAAGTATTATTTGCAATTCTTTGAATTTTCAGTAGCTTTACTCTAAAACTTTTGTTTTATAATTATAGATAATTTATATAGCAAGCGAGAAGATGAAAACAAGTCATACTATGTTACATATTTTAATGATGTTTCAGAAATTACGAAAGAGTATATTTAAGTATAAGTTATACCGCAAAAGTTAAGCATAAGTTATACCGTATGCTTTTTGTTTAACTATCTATATTAATAGTGTACATTCATTGATATTGCAGATGTTCAATTCCGAAAACAATCCATGGGGAATCGTTTCACGGAGCGTCTCTCCTTTCAGGTGATATTTCCTTTTTCTTAACTCCGTAGTAGAAGGTATATTAGCATTTAAATAGAGAGTTTAGGAATTGCTCGATGGTAATTCCTGAACTCTCAAACAATTGCTGAGTATCCGCCCTCTTTGAATACACCAGAAGACAAAATAAATTTAGCTGTATGCTTACGATTAAACTGCGATTCCTGCGTGATCCTACGGATTTTGCTTTTTACTCTTCTATGAAATGGCGATTATCATTAAATATTATACGAACTTTGTTTTACTTTTTTTCTGAAAATTTCATTATTTCGTGTAATATTTCATTTTTTTATTTTATATTTTCTTTTCAAAATGACCAGTTAACTTTTGTTTGCTTTACGCTTGTTGGATTAAATCAGCCATTCAACCGAAATTATATTTTTAACGTGTATATATATATATATATATATATATATATATATATATATATATATATATATATATATATATATATATATATATATACGAGGGTTGGGGCAAAATTCATGGCAACTATTTTTTTTCTTGAAGATACCAGTCCGGTTGGAAAATGTGACATATACAGATGAAAGGACAAGGTCTTAACTACATGTGTGGACAATTAATAGCACTGAAATATCGTAACACACTAATTTATTACGGTAGTATACAGGGCAATATGGCCTTCACCGTGCAAAAGAATGATAACACAGTACACATGAAGTTGACATGTGTACCTACCTACCCACCGTGCTACTGTATTATATGGTAGGGCATTATTCCCAAGGGCTTCTACTAATTCACTGTGATATTCCATCGCATTTCTCCCTCGATAGAACGGCTATTTTGATGTAAGTGCGCTGCTCAACACGGGTTACTTCCATCTCGCACGACACTCACCAACAGACTGATATCAAACACCTCGCTACGCTACTACCAGCTATCACAGAGCCAACTGTTGTCCTGCATACACACTATGCCTGCAGAACTTCAACACGACACATATACGTTTGTGTTTCGTTCACATATCTACAAGAAAAAAAGTAGTTGCTATGACTTATGCCCCAACCCTCGTATATGTAAATATCAGTCAGACAACGACTACCAGATGGTGGCATCTGAGTGTGCAAAGGTCTTTCAACTTGAACCGTAACTGTTTTTAAAATGCACACTAAGAAGATGGGAATTGATGTGGTGCGAACAAGCGGTTAAGCCGTAACGACGCATAGGTCTTGGAAAGCCATTATAAAGCGGCAGTAACGCTGTTATTGTTTGAAGTAAGATGTCTTCGATGTAATATGTTTAATTACAAAAAATGTTTCCTCTGTGTTATCTTGTATTTGTAATTATCTTCAAATAAATGCTTGTGTTTTACTATCTTTTGGTTTTGGCCATTAACTTTACACACCAACCTCTACTTTACATATATACATACATACATGTATACACACACACACACACACACACACACACACATATATATATATATATATATATATATATATATATATATATATATATATATATATATATTGATATAGATATAAAAGATTTTCCTCTTAAAAATCGAATTATTACCCTGAACACCTTGCTATTGATCAGTATAAGCGGTATAATTCTAATGAAAGTACGGGAATCAAATGTATAATTTTCTGTCGAAACTTTGGATCTAAAATTTTCGTAGCCCTACAGTGTATACTGAATATAACAGTACGATATTTTTATTGCTCAGTAATTTCATTTTCAATCATATTTTTGAATAATACCATGAAAAAAGCTTCTGAATATTCACATATCATATAAAATGTTGGATATTCAACAAATTAAATGCATCATATGTACCATAAAAATATTTGTCTATCACTCACTAAAAGGACAATAAAGATATTTACAACTCTTCACCAATACGAAAATTGCTTATTCTACAGAGTGACCAAAAAATATATCTCCTGGTATCTTTCATGTAGAAAAAAAATAGAAAATTATTTAGATCTTCTTTATGGAGCACAATAATTTTAAAAAAATGTGTTTTTGTGTTTAGTATCTATTTTTACTGACTGTTTCTATTGATGTTAAGCTGCTATATATATTATAATTTATTATCACAATTATCAAACTTGGATCGTATAGTGGATGACCGATAACCCTGGATCCGCGCCACGAGCAGAATAAATCAGGCGAATCATCAGTTACACTTAAGATAACAACACTTTAGTTAATTCCAGTGGGTCTTGGGAATTAACAACTTAACACATTCAGTATAACTTAAATCGATTTACGATAGTAGAGAGAGATTAGGGTTAGCGTACTCACTGATTGATTATTGATTCTCGTCCGCTGATTCATACGTTCTTCTCGACTGCCTTGCGGCTCCTGCTGGAAGTGAATTTTCCGTAGGCTCGTGATAGTCCCAATAGGTCGAAAACAGATTTGGTGTGGTCTCTCGTCACCAAACAAGCTCAGGGCCATAGCGTGCGGTCCTTAATCACCGTTTAGTTCAAATCGAAAATGTGCGAGTACGCTCCCCAACACTAGTGTTGTAACACATTGACATATCAAACTCCCACGCCTGCTGTCGAGAGAGAATAACAATAAGAAGTAAAGCACCTTAAATCCACAGAATTTATTGTCCTTGGTGACTAGTGTTAGTTCAACAGGAGTAATACTTCTTTCAGTTTTCTCGGGTAGAAGGTGCAATTACGTTACGACGCAAATGACAAGAGCAAAGAATAATCATCTTTTCCATACGAGGTGTTAAAAAGAGATTAACATGGCCCACAATCATGTGCTTGAAACAGACTAATATAAGCTACAGAGTGGGTAAGGGGGATAAAAATAATTAAAGAAAGAAACCAACTCACAAAGGGAAAAAGACTTCAAGGGTAAGATCATCAAGAAAGATATTAAGATTAGAATCGAAGATGTGCGGAGAGTCCCTACTAAATCGTTTTCACCATTTACAACTTATAACCTGATAATGTAAAATTTGGATTTTGCGTCCTCTGAGAAAATTCAGTTCAACGAATTGATAAACTTTGAACATCTTCGAATGAGAGCATCACGCATTGCACTTATTTTACATAATAACTCCTAATTATTATTGTTTAATTATAGAGCTCTTGTCTTCAAATTATGATTCATTGCACACTGATTAGTTAACAAGGAAAGTTTTACATAAAGAAATTTTTTTATGTTATGAATCGAAGACACTGTTATTAAGACTCCCATATGTAAAGTCTCGTGTTTACTTATGTCTATGAGTCTACGAGTTATGTGAGGAAATTTAAAAACTGAGTAGCTTTGATGCTTTAACTTAATGAAATTATGTACAATATACAGTTTCGGCCAAAATTTCGGACACTTTTAGAAATTTGAATTTTTTTTCAACTTTGAATGCTTATAAAAATTGTTACACTTCATGCAGTGCAATAATTTATATATTAAATTAAAGAAAACTGAATGCTAAATTCAACACAATAAACATAGACCAAATATTTGAATTACAAGGGCAGTTATGTATTGAAAACAACACTTAGGGTGAAAATCACTGTGTACTTACGATGTCACTGTTCTATCAGTATTTAGTTGGATATCCTTTATTTTTCAAGGCAGCAGCACATACATGTAGTACTGAGCAAACAAATATTTGGAGCTTTTTCTTGTTTATGATGTGGTGCCATAAGACAATTATAGCCTCAATAAATTCTCTTTTATTGGATGGACGCCGCAGATGTACTAGTTTATCACATGGAACTACAAATGTTCAATGGGGTTCAGGTCTGGGCTGTTTCCTGGCCATCCCAGCACCTGAATGGTGTCCTCTGTGAACCACTGTTGGCATATCAGTGCAGTGTGGCAGGGAACTGAATCCTGCTTGTAAAATAATGGGACAATATATGGCTAAAGATCCCTGATAGAATGTAGACGTTTTAGTTGTAGGATGGTGTCAATGTACTTCCTGGTTTTCAGTGTGCCATCTATGATAAGACGGCGGATTACAGTATCTGCTGACATACATGCCCAGAACATAACACATGTAGGATTCTTTGTTGTCGATTGAATGCGCTCTGGATATACCCCTTCCCCGATTCGACGTCTGACATACTTTCTCCCATCACTACCAAATATCGATATCTTAGTTTCGTCATTCCATATCGCTTATTTCCATTGACCACCTATCCAAACAATTTGTTCTTCGTCCTCTGTATTCATATCTGCCGCTGCTTCTTATTCAGCAATAGCTTTTTTGGTGGGAATCCTACCTTTTATGCCCACCTAAGTTCGTCTTCACCTCATCGTTCTTGCACTGACAAAAAAAATAAAAACAGTTGCACCCAGTTCACTGCTAATGATCGCAGACAACATCCATCTGTCCTTGAGGCAAATTCGTTTTATTCTCCTATCATCAACAACTGATGTGCACTTTTTCTGGCCTTTTACTTCTTTCTTTTGCAAAGATTGTATTTCCTGATAGGATAAACAAAACTTTCGGACTCCTAATGTTGTCAAATCCTCACCAACTTCTCTCGCAATTGCTGCATACGAAAGACCATTTTCACGTGACACAACAATCCTGGATCTCTTCCTGGGTGACCAGCCACCACGTTTCCTGGACGACATTGTTTTATTTTTTTTTACACCGTCAATAGTACTAAACAATACACACAAACATCCAACCGTAATTGCTCCTCAGTAACCAACCTTACTCTTCAAAATTAAACAGCCAAAGGGACTCTCCCCCCCATTTGAACATGACATTGCACCAACGCATAAACGACAGCTGATCATTTGCCCTTAGAACGACGATTCCGATCTGCTGGCAGTATCTGTTACTACAATCCGCTTCTTGAATCTCACTCATCTGTGCTTCTTTGTCTGACTGAAAGTAGCATAACCTCCCTTGGAACGAAAATATTTGACCCCTGTTTATGGTGTTCAAATTAACCTTTAGCTTACGGGGCCCATTTTTCTGATTCTCTCTTTAGAACGGGAAATTCCATACCCCCTTTGTAAGAACGGCCATTAAGGAGTATATACATATATATATACATATATATATATATATATATATATATATATATATATATATATATATGTGTGTGTGTGTGTGTGTGTGTGTGTGTGTGTGTGTGTGTGTGTGTGTGTATGTATTCTTGGGATACATGCTATCCCATCCCGTAAGGAAAAGGTTAACATTAAACCTCCTTTTGTTTGGTATCTGAATCATAACACTGCGTGAGGTGTAATGGTTTTTATAAGCATTCAAAGTTGAAAAACATTCAAATTTCAAAAAGTGTGCGCAATTTTGGCCACCAGTGTAAGTGGCTTTTGCTAAGTAGAGGCCTAGTAATCATGAATTCAAGAGTTGTTCATTTTAAACAGTTACCCTATTGTCTAACTCTTTATTTGCTTTTTAGTTTCGATTATGATAAGAATAAGACTATATATGTTGTTATAATAATCATTAAAGCATGTGTGATAACAGTTTGTAAATATAGAGAATTCAGCACATCAGCTGTTTGAAGAAATAAAACTCCTCTTTGTTACACTTATCTTGTATGTCTTTGGAATAACGTGAAAAAAATTAGGCTTAGGTAAACTACACAGAATTTGATGTCGATTATCTTCTTTTTAAGTTTCCTCTTAATTAAACCCCTTCAAAAACCCCGACTTTGATTACATCAGAAACAGTTTACATTCCTGTGTACAGTCGTTGTATGACGAACATGCAAAAACGGGTGATTAACTCCTGTGATACTTTGAAACATTCCGTTTTCATGAATATTTTCGTTGCATCTGATCGTAGTTAACATCTCGAGTAGCTTTCATGAATACAGGTCCTCGTATTTTAACATAAATTTTTCTGGACATGCGTCAATGGAAACGTTTGCTTCGTCTTGTGTGAAATACATGTTTCAGACTTTTAGAAAAAGAGATTAATTTTCAGATTTTGTAAAATTTCAGCTACTATATAGATCTGAAAATGAGAACATTGTTCTATACTATAAGAATGATATCATCCATTTTTGTCTGAAACAGAATGTTTAACTCAAACTTACATTGGAATTATAATTCTTCAAGTTAAAATGGGGAAACGAGATAAAGGAGACTGCAAGCTATACGACAGACAGTAATTTACGTGATATTATAAGCAGACGATATGGAATTCCCGACTTTGCATTTTTGCATGGACTGTAATTACGTAGTAAAAAGAGAGAAAAAAAAGTAGACGCATATTGCAATGTAGAATATATGACTGTATATTTTCTAAATTTTAATAATTAAATTAAATATACGAAATGCAATTATCATTATGGTAAGACTTGGGGAGGGAGAGAGAGGGTAAAAATGTCTACAAGTTTTCTCTGCAATCCGGGCCACCGTTAAGCAACCATTAAACATTAGCAGTGAAATATAAAAAAATCAAATACATATGCATAATATTTGGTCCATGAGAATTTCATTAATAATTTAACGGCTACGTTTGCGGGCATTTTTATGGATCTCTCCGAAACTCAATTTTTATGGCTATCGTAATTACGAAAAGTTTTCGACTTTAATTGCTTGAA